>OZ023339.1:19621340-19662826 GCA_964007535.1 Brachyptera risi | reverse complement strand
ATATATATATATATATATTTATATATATATATATATATATATATATATATATATATATATATATATATATATATATATATATATATATATATATATATATATATATATATATATATATATATATATATATATATATATATATATATATATATATATATATATATATATATATATATATATATATATATATATATATATATATATATATATATATATATATATATATATATATATATATATATATATATATATATATATATATATATATATATATATATATATATATATATATATATATATATATATATATATATATATATATATATATATATATATATATATATATATATATATATATATATATATATATATATATATATATATATATATATATATATATATATATATATATATATATATATATATATATATATATATATATATATATATATATATATATATATATATATATATATATATATATATATATATATATATATATATATATATATATATATATATATATATATATATATATATATATATATATATATATATATATATATATATATATATATATATATATATATATATATAGATATATATATATATAGATATATATATATATAGATATAGATATAGATATATATATATATATATATATATATATATATATATATATATATATATATATATATATATATATATATATATATATATATATATATATAAATATATATATATATATATAAATATATATATATATATATATATATATATATATATATATATATATATATATATATATATATATATATATGTATATATATATAAATATATATATATATATATATATATATATATATGTATATATATATATATATATATATATATATATATATATATATATACATATATATATTCCATTTGTGAGCAATCAATCTTATGTAAACAAGTTCATGTCGCTTCCAACCACAGGTGTAACGTATCTTGGTGAGTAGTAGTAGTAGAAACTTTATTTAGCAATCATGCTATCTTACATAATACATGAAAGAACAACAAAATAATAATGATGATAAAAACAATGTCATATAAGAATAATAATAGTAAAACATTGTGAAAAGAGTATTAAAGAATAATTAAATAATAATAATAATAATAATAATGTGGACCAGATTGGACATAACATGTAACATCATGAATTTTCACATAATAACTAGAATAACAAATAATAATAATTGTGAAACAGTGAACATGTCTTCGTTCAACATAATTATGATCATATAAATTATAAAGCCTATGTACTAGTATAGTCTTACAATTATTTATTTACAATTACATTTCATCCCAATAGTTAACTAATTCTCTACAATTTGGTAAAAGTCTGTTTTCTCTGATTAATTTTGAGCATTCTCTTCGAAAAGTTTTAACATTTTCCGAATTTCGTATATTTTCAGGTATTCTATTAAAAATCCTGATTCCTTTGATATAAATTGAATTGTTTCCAAATTTTGACTGCTGTCTTTCAATGACTACTTTACTTCCCTCTCTTGTGTTATATATATGAATATCTCTATTGAATTGAATTTTGTTGTTTCTTAAATATGATGGTGTTAATCCTTTTATAATTTTATATATAAGACATAGTGTATTTAAGACTATTCGTTGTTTTATATTTAGCCAGTTTAGGGCGTTGCACATTTTCTTTATGGAAGAATATTTATTGACTAAAAGGATACTACGCATTGCTATATTTTGAAGTTTTTGCATTTTCTCTATTTCATTTTTATTCAAAAGAAATAACACGGAACTGCAATAGTCGATGTGTGGTGCTATTATTGCCTGATACATCATAACCTTTGTTTTAGCAGGCAAACATTTATTCATTCTCCGGAATAGATTAATCTTTCTTGACATTTTTTTAGTTACATATTGAGCATGATTTTTAAATAATAAGTTTTGGTCAATAATAATTCCCAGATATTTGAACTCTTTCACCATTTCTACCTTCTCTCCTTCTAACATTATGTCTATATTTTCAATTTCATTATTTGTTTTACGGTTTTGACTACAAAAGATCATCCCTTTTGTTTTGGTGACATTCAATTTCATTTTGTTTGCTTTCAGCCATTTTTCTATAGTAATTAAGTCATTTTGTATATTGTTATGCACACTTACAAGATCATCGCCACTACATGTTATAAGTGCATCGTCTGCATAAAGATTTATTTTAGAATTTTTTGTAACTTTAACAATATCATTAATATATAATATGAATAGTAAAGGACCCAATACTGAACCCTGCGGAACCCCATATTTGGTCTCTAATGTTTTAGAGTAAGCATTGCCAAATTTAACTTTTTGCAATCTCAAATCCAAATATGATCTTAGCCATTTCAAAACTGTCCCAGTCATACCATATCTTTCTAATTTTTGTAGAAGAATTTCCCTATCTATTGTTTCAAATGCTCTTTTTAAATCAATGAAAACTGCTACTGTTATTTTACGTTCTTGCATCTTTAATTTCAAGTTATTCAATACTAACTGAATAGCCGTGTCACAGCCATGGTTTTCTCTAAACCCCGATTGTTCTTCTACGAGTATTTCATTATTTTCTATAAATTCGTTCAATTGTTTTTTTACAATATATTCTAATACTTTTTCTAATATAAATAATGTGTTTATTGGTCTATAATTCTCCCCGTCAATAGCTTTCAGTATTTTTGGTACTGGAATTATAACTGATGTTTTCAGATACTGTGGTACTTCTCCTATTTCTAGCGATTTATTTATTATATTAATAATAGAATCTTTGATACACGGTAGGTTAATAGAAATTTTCAATATTTTGTCCGATATTCCATCATCCCATGGTGTGGTTTCTTTTAGTTTTTTAATTACTGATACAATTTCTTCTATCCCTACACTTCTAAAATTACTCATCTTGATGGCGTTCAAATCTATATTTTCTAAGACATAATATTCTTCTAGTTCTACATCACTTTTAATACTATTAGCTATAACTTCTATGCTGCTTATAAAATACTCATTGAAAGTTTCAGCAATACTTTCTATACCTCGAACTTTCTGATTTTTGAAGTACAATTCATTTTTATTATCTCTATATTTATCCTTATATAACGACTTGAGTGTTTTCCACATTTCTTTAGGTTTATTTTTATATTCTTCTATCATTTTGCAATAGTATTCTACCTTCTTCTTCCTAATTAAAGATACTACTCTATTCCTTTGTATTTTGAATTCTGCCCAGTCTTTGGTACTGTCTCCTCTTCTAGCTACTCGGTATAAGTAATTTCTGTGATCTTGAGCCCTGTTTATTTCCTGATCAAACCACTTATTTTCGCTGTGTATTTCTTTTATTGTAAATGATTTAACAGGCACATGATCTTTTATAGTTTGACTCATATTTTCCATAAATTCTTTCAATAGTATATTTACATTATCTATCTCACTATTTGATTGCCATTTCTTTTTTGTGAGATCCTTGAGAAATGAGTCTTGACCCTGTTTGCTGTGTAGTACAGTTTTATAGTCTTTATATGTAATTTCAGTCTTCTTAACTTTTTCATAATTTCGTACCTTATGAGTTTCCTGACTTAGGCCTATACCTATAACCCTATGATCAGATATGACTTCATCTAACATAGAGATGACAAATTTGTGTTTATCTATAAAATTGGTGATAACATAGTCTATAAGCGTTCGCGAGATTTTGTGTGTGTTATCTATATTACTAAATGTATTAGCTATTCTAGTGAATTCATCAATCAATTGAATCATACCATTTGCTTCTATCATACTAATTGTTTGTTTGGCATATATAGTATGTTTTTTGGATAAATCTATATTAAAATCTCCAGTGATAATTATTTTCTGGTGACCACTTTGATATAACTCTATTATTTTTTGAAGATTTCTTAAGATCTCAATTTTTTTCATCCTAGGAGAGGCATAGGTAATATTGTAAACTAATCCTGTCATAGAACCATTTAATATTTGTATCGTTAAAGACCACCATTGTCTTTTAATTATTTCTGTCTGTAAAATCGTATAATTAATGCCACTTTTTATATATATTAATACACCTCCGGTGTGCCTACTATCCGAGTCTACTCTAATGATGTTATATCCATTAATGTTGACTTCCCAATCTTCTATTTCAGTTGTGAGATGGGTTTCAGATAGACCTAAAACTTCTGGTTGCCTCTTAATTATAAACTGTTCTATTTCTTCTCTTTTTGATAATATGCTCTGTGTATTGAAATATATAATAGAATTTTGTAGAGCTGCTATGTTTGACTGATTACTGCTATTATTTACTTTATCAGTGAGGAGCTCTGAATTCATATTATCTAAATTATCTAAATTTGGCACAATATGTCCTGCTGATGGCCTATCACTAATATTTATATGATCTCTTATATTAATCCTATCTACTCTAACTTCTACTAGTTTTTTGTATTTATAAGCCTATCTTCGTTCATTTTCAACTTTCTCGAGAGACCAATGAAGAGATCACTCAATCTCTTGCTGCCTTTCCTGTTGAGGTGTAGCCCATCTTTTCCAATACAATCATTTGATACCCACATGTTTGGGTCTATGAAAGTCATACCTAAACCTTCCGCTATCCATTCTATTCTGTCGTTTATTCCATTTATAACGTGCATCGCACAGTCCCTACGTTGTACAATCCCCATCACCCCAAGTTTTCTTCCTTCTCCAAACCTCTTTTTTACATTTTGTAGCATTTCTGCCACATCTTCTACTGTATTGTCCTTCTTCATCCATCCCTTCACACTATTTGTTCCAACATTCAAAATTAACACTTTGTCCTCAGGCTGAACCAACTCCCTATTTTTCAACACTTCCCCTAGCTGGTCGGTCCTGATCCCCGATAGAGTGTTTATTTTCATTCCATATTTTTCCAGTATGGGTCCGGTATAATACACCATAGAGTCTCCAATTATTCGGACATCTGATAACTCTTTTTTACACAAGGCCAACTCGGATCTTGAGGGTTCTTGAAGTTTCGTGTATTTCACTTTCCCGCTTTGGAGTCCTCTTGATTTCAGTGATACCAGTGTTCCGCATGCTTGTTTGTCGATTTTATTCATGGGCCCAGGCCTTTCCCACTCTTCATTCATAGTTTTAACTCGCCTTAGCAAAATTTCCCTGTCTCGTACTGCCTCGTTTTTTTCCAGTTCACATTTTTCCAATATTTCTTTCATTTGAAAAGTAATCTGGCATTCATTTTCAAGCTGCTTTAACCACTTATCACAAATGGCCTGTAGTGTATTCACTTTACAATTCATCTCTCTTTTCGTGGCTTCCCATTCTTTCTTTTCACATTCCCATTGCCTCATTTTCAGGCATATTTCACTTTTTTCTTCTACATTGCTTCTTCTTCTCATCAAGCTTTGAATCACTTCTTCCAATCCTTTCACATTAGATTCAAGTTCATTAATGTATTTCCTCCCTAGCCTAATTGTATACTCAACACTGGGTTTAACTCTTTTCTTATTTTGTTTACTCTTGAGTGTGTGTTTATCTAGCTGCTGCGTAAACCTAGGCCTAGCTTCCTTTTTGTTCTTCTTAACCCTACTTTTGCATTGTGTACAAACAAGGTCACTTTTTTTGTCTTTATAGGCTTTTTGATCTACATTTAGGCATCTAAAATGAGCCCATCCAAAACATACACAGCACCTCAGTCCAACACGAACACCTTTAAAACATACATAACACTCTGACTCCACTTTTTTAGCTTTTTTGTCCACCTTATTCACCACTACTTCTTTTTGAGCCACCATTTTGTATCTTAACGGTAATATATATTAATGGCTTGACAAACAGCATACTTATTATGTGGCAATGAGTGTTGGTAGGTAGGCCCACACAGAGGAGTAACCAGCTTTCCGCAATCCACACCATCCAAATACTCACTTTCTTCAGGTGGTTCTCCTTTGACCGTTACGAACGCGATCTCGTCCAATTCCTCCAACTCAAATGCGCGTTCCTCCTTGATATCCAGTTCTTCCTGCTTTGGTACGAGTAGCCCGTCACGTTCTATTCCTCTCTCCGGGCTTGGAGCGGCCGGTTCAAGGAACTGTTCCGTTACTCCACACTTGCTGGGATCACACTCCACCTCATTAGCACACACTGCAAACAAGTACCAACCACAATGAAGCAATAATACAAACATGATTTATCCATATCGGGTTCAACAACGCACTGTCCGAAGACTAGGATCTATTGGCGTCGGTGAATGATATATGAGATGATGAAATGTAAGATTATTTCATGGGGTGTTTTCAGATGGTGAGAAGAAGTCGGTTGTGGCTTGTTGTTGAGGAACCATTCTGGTATTGATATGAACGTCAGAGGGAAACCGCGGAAAACCCCTGTCAGGATGGTCGACCACGGCATGAATCAAACCCCGGTCTCCTGAATGACAGTTCAGCATATCAACCACTCAGCCTCTCATGTCAGTACCAACACGATACAAGATAATATAATGAGAGATGTGAACACTTGTTTCACGAGTATGAAATAGCTGTGTCGTTGACAGATATATATTTACAATCTTCATTGATCTTTGACAAGATGATTACAGGATAGTGATTGACAAGTGAATACATGAGAACATCCACAGATCGAAGCCTACGAGTGATAATTTAAAGAGTGAGCGAGTTAATATATAAGAACAATAATCAGTGATGTTTCAAATGGATAATTAATAATAATAATAAAGTGGATGAAACACACTCTTAGACTACGAATGGTAAGTTATTCATGCCAAATATTCCTCAGGATGTGTATCAAATCTTTCATAGCCAGCATAATATTCTCGATTCTCAATTTGTTTCACATTTGAATTCTAGAAGCTGAATATATCTGTCATATAATATATATATAATATATTATATAATAATAATAATATAATAATATATTGTTCGTTTATACAACGGATGATTGGTATATGCACAGGAATCATTTCAAAATTCTGTGACACTCATTTTTGATGAATAATGCAGGCTATACAAATCATCACTTCTCACTCCGATTGCGTTTACCTCTGAACATTCTTTCTTACATCCTGAGATAACCGCCTACACTCCAATAGGAGCGGTGAAATACTATTATTCTAGAGTTAACAATGGCATTCAATATACGCTACCTGATTCCAGTGGTTCCTCCTTCACTACAGCGTCCTCATAGTCTTCCTCCTGTTTCAACAAGGCCAGGGGATCCAGGTCCATCCTGCTGCTATCCCACAGGATCAGGCTAACGGGATGCTAGCTGACTTTCCCAGTCCGGACTTTCAAGCTATTGCTGAAACACACAAAGCAGTATTAACATCCAATCAGTGTAATTAACTGCAGGCTATGATGGGAAACAGAAATGTTCGACACGGCTGGAACGTTGGTCGGCAAGGCCTCGTACACTTCTTAGCCGATATCATCTAGACTAGAGCCAGAACAAATCATCATCTATTATTTGTTATCTTCCTTTACCACACCAATTATACATTATATCTATTCTACAAACTCTATTCTTAGTCTCTTTCAACTAGCAACACACACAAAAACATTACAACAATTGATACCAAAAATCACAACAATAGCCACAGAATTCACACAATAAAACAAATCAGACAAACAATAAACATAAGCCTTCTGTAGTCTTGTTGTTAGGTCGTTACATGTTGTCAGTCACAAATAGATTCTTTCCATTATTTATAACAGCATACAAGACACCTCTACCAACACAACAAGCACACCAAGGCCACAATGTAGTGATGCCAGCATGTTTAATCACAGTTGTACGCACTCCAAGCACCGTATGATGTGTTCCTCACATGGTCATGAGACTCACCAGTGAGCAAGCCATGTTTTATAGCCACTAAATGCCATGGCGTCCAACAGGTAAGAAGCCTGTGACTCTTGTATCAAGATACTCTGATGAATATTGTCCGTATTAACATGACAGGCTTGTGCAGTTTGACATATTGACCACATGAAGTTTCACATTACAACACAATTATTCAACCAACCAAACATAACCTAAAATTGGAAAATATCTCAGCATAACTATAGTTACGTAAGTGATACTCTTGGACATGTAGTCAAATGGCAGCTTGATAAAAGTCAAGTAACGCATGCAGCTAGAAACCTGAACAGTGGGCCTGATTTAAACAGCATTACTATTTTTAATTGCCTCAAACATTATCATTCCACGAGTGATTAGCAGGCCCAGCTTCCTTGCAACTAGCACATAACCTCAAACTTACTATGACGTACCTTTGGGTTGTATTAGTTGAAGACTGATGCACACCGTCGCGCTACGAACTGTGTTGCTTTGACTGCGTCAAGTCTGCAATGTGAAAGAAACACAGTATAGTTACCAGTTCATATGGTGACTGACGACCACCCACTGCCTTCAGATTGAATATTATTTCAGCAAATGAGTACTAGTAGGAGATAAGTCAACTAACGATCAAAGAATAAGCCTATTACGTGAATATTGTATTGTAGGTTATGTGCGGGGTGGTGAATATTACCGCAATTGGAATTAGGCCTATGTTTCACTGACCAACTGGGTTTAATCGTCAAGTGGTCATGACAGCTGATACACATTACTTCCTCTATGCTGAGACTAGGCTTACTTGAACCCCACATAGTAATTTATATAAAGGTCCTTGACTTGAAGTATGACATGATCACAGTGAAAACCACAGACCTGTCAGGCTGGACCTTGCAACTTCTCCATCGGGACCAAAGACTCCTATATATATTACTTCGTAATATTGGGACTATAGTGACCTATTCACAACCAACGTAATACCGGTAGGCCTATGTGAAGTAAACGCACCGCAAAATATGAGAAATTTAGAGATTCCCTGTCTAGAAGGTATCGGAGCTTTCGCACCTTATTTCATTGTATTGTTCCTTGTTCAATTTCCGTCTGACGTTACAAGAAGAGAATCATTCATAATTTCACATTCATCCACTTTCAAAGCATGTGGTCAACCCTAAACACAATCCAAATAGGGTGAATAACAAGACGCACAAGTAAATGAAACCATCTCAGGCTGAATTGATTCGACAGATTACAGACAAAGTGATAAGTTCAAGCAGCCTAGGTCCTAGTCCATAGCATTGATTACCACTACAAATTCAATGTCCATAGCCAAGATAGACTAGCTAGTCCTATAAGACTTGGCCTAGTATCATCAGAGTTTCACCAAAGTTCCAGTTATGAGCCCCTGGATATTATTTACTGAAGTAGCCCTTCAAATTCTGAACGCAAGTATTCTACGCCTAGGCCTAATTGTCGGAAAATCATTTCTAGAACTAAAAATGATGGCCCAGGCTTATTTTAGGTTAAGGTCGTCGTAGTAATTTGTTGTATTTAAATACTGTATCACCTTTCATGTCTTATATGGAACTGTGAGCTCACTGATTGTTCAGGTAATTTATCGACTGCTTGATTGTCTCAATTCGAATTGAACACATTTCTTTTCGCATAATTAAATGAATTGATGATATGCCTGAGACTTGTCAAACCAGACCTGTCAAATTAGTTTTATCAACTAGTTACAGGTTCGCCAACTTCTTCGTTCGACAAAGTTAAAATACTCACGTGTAGCAATACTACCAATATACTCACAAACTGGTAAAGAATTGTGAAATTCGTACTTGTTGAAGGATAAGCATACAAGCATGATAAGCATACTTGAGAGAAATTATTTTTTTGTTCCTGTGAGTCCTAAATGACTGATTTTGGTTGAAATTCTACAAACAAATGAAGTAGTTCTTTCTTTTAATAACATTGAAACTTAATACAAAATCATTGTTCCCCAATTAAGGCTATGGATGAAAGATATGATCGTTTGTACAGGGCACGTAAGGGCGATCTTACCACCCCATTTTGATTATTCTAAACTAAAGAACTTCAACACCGGGACTGCGCTGTCTGTGACCATAATTTTGTGCTGTAGATAGAAGTCTTTCAGTAGTAAGTAGTATGCCTTTTAGTAGGCATTTATTAAGATGTAGTAGTAGTAGTGCTAGTAGTTTAAAAGCAAAAATATGATATTATTCATATACATGTTGACACAATTGTACAAAGTAAATACAGAAATAATAATTTATTCAAAATCAGAAACAATATGACAGGATAAAAAAAACATCAGATACTATAATAAATGTATGATTACTAACAACATCATGTCAATGATAATCCTCGCTTTCTTACTATTCATAGTTAATCACTATTCCGATATGGATCTACTCATTTAAAACATCTCAGAAACCACTTCTTTCATACGGTTTTGAGAACAACAGATGATCTTCTATTAATTAACAACACTTTAATCTGAAAGTGGATGCATTTTTTGAATTTCTTATTTCACTAGCGATTCTATTGTATACAATAGAATAGAAAGTCCTTATTTTTTCATGTACATAATAACAATTCCGTCATAACAATCGAAAAGGGCGAGGTTCGATCACATGATCGTTCTTCCACCTAACCTTTACATATAATAAAAGAGAAATAAAATAAAACAGCGCTATTATTCAGTTGGATATGATGTGAAGTAGATAATATTATTACGATTAAGATATATTTCACATGCCAAGATAAGAATATCTTAATAGAGATCAAGATGAAACAATTAACTTATTAGTAGTAAGAATTAGGGATGACATCGATTCTCTATGCTCCAGAATCGATTTAAAATCAATTTTGGAAAAAAAAAATTAAATTTTTTTTTTCAAATTTTTCAAATTATTAAATGGAGTATGTACAGTACATAAATAATACTGATAAGTAAACAATGTATTTTTCACTCTACAAAGACACAATGAGTATGTCATGATATTAGCTGAATAATCAGATTTGGATTCAGCTACTCAATGATTCGGGACTTACATATCCAGTCTTTTGATAATAACTAATATAATTATCACGCCGATCAACAGATTGAAAATAGTGCATATGTGAGGATTAAATAATTAGTTTTCTTCTGTGCATGATTTATTCCTTTTCAAAAATACATTATCACTATTTCTTGAATTATACGTATAATTCGACTGTGTTGTAGAGACATGTAAAAATAGCAATTGCTATAAAAGCGATGGAATTTAAAAGTGCCTTTTCACATGTTTTTCTGATATTTCTTCATGTTACACTATGTTTGATGTTGTTCTATCATGTTTTTGAAAAGGCGATAAGGCGCTACAAACGTCTGAATCTGCTACGTTTCAATGTACTGGCGATATAGACGATATATTCGGAATAGAAGCATTATAAATGCTATTTTTCCCAAAATTTTCTCAACTGAGGTGTAAACGAGTGAAGTTAGTCGGGGAATTCGGAAAAAAGTGCAGTTGCAGATACAGGTGGCAGTACGCCTGAGGCGTAGGTTTGACCTGCTTGTAGAGATTTTTTTTTTAATATCAATTGGAGTGCTTCTCTTGTATGCCTACTGTACGTTATCTAGTGGTTTTACCGGTTCTGTACTGTTGTTATGCTACTGAACGTTGTTGCGCGACAAAACACGATGTTTCAAAATAATAGATGCACCAAAGTGCGCTACTTTTCGAATTCTAAATGCTATGAAAAGAAAAAATAGAAGCTATATTTACATGTCTCTATTTATACACAGTTATGTTACAGAGGTAGCTAGGAAGAAGACCCTCAATGATTTTATGAATCAAAGTTAGAGTATTAAGTGCTACCGGTATTCATTGTTCCACTTTGAACGTCTTTTTGATTGGTGTATAACTCCTCATCCTTACAATAACCGTCAGGGCTTCATTTTACAATTTTTGTAAAGTTGAAATATTGTTTTTATCAAATAAGAAAAGAATTGAGCTACAAAAATCTATGAGTGGCGCAATTATAGCCTGGTGTAACATTTACAGCAGAAAAGAATGGTTTCATCGTCTTGATATATTGTTGGACTTGATGTGTGGAACCAAAAGTTTACAATATCACTTTATTCAGCGTTCAGAGGCTTGTCAATTACACACTATAAATATACGAATTATCCATATGAGCATGGAACAGTAGCAATCTACCTGCGAGCGAGTGAAGCCAATCTGTCGGCCATCTTACATGTTCACATGACATCAATATTCGTCACAGGGTCACTTATAAGTCATTTTTTACCTGTCAATGATTAGAATTCAAGTTATATTGAATATATCAAAGCATATTTCGAGATGAGCATTGAATCAACTTGACAGCTGCCAGTCAGGTCAGCCTGCTACGTCAGGTATTCCAACATGGCCGACAAGACCGTGCATGCTCTCACGTCTCTCGGCTGGCTTCACTCATCTTACTGTGTACGCTATCCACCAGTATAGAGATCAGCGCTGGAGGAAGTGGCACATACAGTAGTGTCAACATCAATAATGAAATAAATAAAACATTTCCAACAAAATGACAACGATACAATGGAACGATGCAATGCGGATGTAAATTTCAAATACAAATGCCATTCCAATGCCCACTCCTTGGATGCATACAGACAGGCTTTGTTCTATTCAGGGCGTGCAAATAGTCAAGGACTTTCCATTCATTTTTATTTCAAATTGGAAGATGGGATGAGTGAGAATTCAGACTCAATTGGCAAAAACATGGCCGCCACAGTGCTCATGACCACTTCCCAACATGGTTAGGTCTCCGGACGGGAATACAAGAGCCACAGCCTGGAGTGCATAACTTCCATGTCGCTGCGACGGCAATCTATATTCATACGTATTATTTCCATTTGTGATGATCATTGCGATATTATACGTGGTAATCAGTTCTGACGAATCGAAGTGAAACTTATATACGCAGCTATCCAAACGAGCAGTGTGAATATAGCTGTGTTGAATTCTATTGATCTGGAATTTGTTCCCTGACGAGATAAGGGAACAAACGACACGATTCCAGAATTATTTATTACCCACCAATACATGACCAAGTGATGGTATGAATGATCGAATCCTTCACCAGATAATTGGATGAGCGTAGCGAAGTCTCCATCCTACTCTTATAGAGCTCTGTCTGTGTGTTTTTTTTGTGTTTGTTTGTGGGCACACAAACACACACAGGTCACACAGGTCGCAGGGTTTGACTGATCAACATGAAATTTTTTTTGGGACGCAAACTTATCCAACATAGAACTGTATAGTTTTTGGTATGAATCGGTTGGACAGATTTTGAAGAAATATCATCCCAAAGTTTCCAAAAACCCCATAAGATAAGGCTGGGTAAAAAACTTCGAAAAATAAAATCTCTTCAAATGAGATGAAATTTTCTGTAAATGTGTAAACATGATTGATAGACATTATCACAATTTTGTATGCAATTGGGATCGATCTTTTTGAGGAAAATAATTAAATTATCTGTTTTTATTCATCAAATATTATTATAGAAATTAAAGCAGATTCAGGTTGCCAAGATTCACTGCTTTCTAGAATCGATATTTGCCCAACAATGAAGTCTTCTTTATATGCATAAGGTGTGTAGAATACCAGATTTGATAATATAGTAAGGGTAAAACTACTTCAACGACTATTACCTTATTCAGATATCTGGCTCATCTTACAACGCATATTTCGCGTTTGCCTAGTATTAAGGGGACAGTGTAAGCCAAAAATTTTTTTTTTCACTCTTTTTTTTTATTTTAAAATAATTTGATCCATTCTCAACTGATCATAGAAAGATTTGTTTTGAAAATCCAAATAGTTTGATTACAATTAAATATTTAGTAATGCATGAAAACATCTCAATATCATAGCATGCCGGATTCTATTGTTGTTTTGACTGTTTTGAAATAAATCCAAGAAACATCATTTTCAAGTGCATTTATCTTGGAATTCAATATTTTCTCACTAATGTACCTTTATCTCAAAAACTGTTGGAGCTAGAACCTTGAAATGTTTTCTGTATGTTTGTTCATATGTACCACATATGTGGACAGGATTTTTCAACTCTGCAACAAATACATGGTATTGAAAAAAATTAAAACAAGTTGAAAAATGTAGCAAATTTTGGAGCATTGTTGAAAATTGCATTGTTGTCAGCATTGTTGCAATATGTTTATAAAATCCTGTCAGTGTGTACAAATGCTATCAAGGTGCATGTATAAAAAAAATGAGTATCCTGGGTAGAGTAGTTTCTGAGATAAAGGTACATAAAATTTGTTTTTTCAACATGGAAGGGATGGGGCTTACAATGTCCCCTTGAAGAAAACCAACAATTATTGAGGCAAGCAAGGATGCTGTTTTACCCCTGGAAATTGAGACATTTTCTCAATGGATGTCGCCCATGGCCTGGTTTTCACGATGCTGAGTTGTTATCACTTGTCACGTACTTTCACGTGGCTTTTCAGCTTACTCCTGTCCCTAGTTCTGAAGCTACACTTGCTACAAGTAAACAGTTTCCCACCTGTATGTGTTAACATGTGTGTCTTGAGATTATTTCTCCAAATGGATCTGTAACTACACTGGTCACAAGCGAACGATTTCTCTCCGGTATGTGTTAACATGTGTGTCTTGAGGTGACTTCTCTGATAGGATCTGTAACTACACTGGTCACAAGCGAACGATTTCTCCCCGGTATGTGTTAACAAGTGTGTCTTGAGATTATTTCTCCAAATGGATCTGTAACTACACTGGTCACAAGCGAACGATTTCTCCCCGGTATGTGTTAACAAGTGTGTCTTGAGGTGACTTCTATGATTGGATCTGTAACTACACTGGTCACAAGCGAACGATTTCTCCCCGGTATGTGTTAACATGTGTGTCTTGAGGTGACTTCTCTGATAGGATCTGTAACTACACTGGTCACAAGCAAACGGTTTCTCTCCGGTATGTGTTAACATGTGTGTCTTGAGGTAACTTCTATGATTGGATCTGAAACTACACTGGTCACAAGCGAACGATTTCTCTCCGGTATGTGTTAACAAGTGTGTCTTGAGGTGACTTCTCTGATAGGATCTGTAACTACACTGGTCACAAGCGAACGATTTCTCCCCGGTATGTGTTAACAAGTGTGTCTTGAGGTGACTTCTCTGATAGGATCTGTAACTACACTGGTCACAAGCGAACGATTTCTCTCCGGTATGTGTTAACATGTGTGTCTTGAGGTAACTTCTATGATTGGATCTGAAACTACACTGGTCACAAGCGAACGATTTCTCCCCGGTATGTGTTAACATGTGTGTCTTGAGGTGACTTCTCTGATAGGATCTGTAACTACACTGGTCACAAGCGAACGATTTCTCCCCGGTATGTGTTAACATGTGTGTCTTGAGGTGACTTCTCTGATAGGATCTGTAACTACACTGGTCACAAGCAAACGGTTTCTCTCCGGTATGTGTTAACATGTGTGTCTTGAGGTAACTTCTATGATTGGATCTGAAACTACACTGGTCACAAGCGAACGATTTCTCTCCGGTATGTGTTAACATGTGTGTCTTGAGGTAACTTCTATGATTGGATCTGAAACTACACTGGTCACAAGCAAACGGTTTCTCTCCGGTATGTGTTAACATGTGTGTCTTGAGGTAACTTCTATGATTGGATCTGAAACTACACTGGTCACAAGCGAACGATTTCTCCCCGGTATGTGTTAACATGTGTGTCTTGAGGTGACTTCTCTGATAGGATCTGTAACTACACTGGTCACAAGCAAACGGTTTCTCTCCGGTATGTGTTAACATGTGTGTCTTGAGGTGACTTCTCTGATAGGATCTGTAACTACACTGGTCACAAGCGAACGATTTCTCCCCGGTATGTGTTAACATGTGTGTCTTGAGGTGACTTCTCTCATAGGATCTGTAACTACACTGGTCACAAGCGAACGATTTCTCCCCGGTATGTGTTAACTTGTGTGTCTTGAGGTGACTACTCTGATTGGATCTGAAACTACACTGGTCACAAGCAAACGGTTTCTCTCCGGTATGTGACAACATGTGTGTCTTGAGGTAACTTCTATGATTGGATCTGAAACTACACTGGTCACAAGCAAACGGTTTCTCACCGGTATGTTTCAACAAGTGTGTCTTGAGGCTATTTCTATGATTGGATCTGAAACTACACTGGTCACAAGCGAATGGTTTCTCACCAGTGTGTGTTAACATGTGTATCATGAGAAGACCTTTCTGATTGGATTTATAGCTACACTGGTCACAAGCAAACGGTTTCTCACCAGTATGCGTTACCATGTGTATCTTGAGGTGACTCTTCTGATTAGATTTATAGTTACACTGGTCACAAGCAAATGGTTTCTCACCAGTATGCGTTAATATGTGTGTCTTGAGGTGACTGGCATGGATAGCTCTGAAGTCACACTGGTCACACGCAAGTGGTTTCTCACTGGTATGTGTCGACATGTGTTTCTTAATGCTACTGGTATGGATGGATCTGAAACTACACTGGCCACAAGCGAACGGTTTCTCACCAGTATGTGTCATCATGTGTGTCTCAAGGCTTTCTATCCTGATGGATCTGTAACTACACTGGTCACAAGCAAACGGTTTCTCATTGGTATGTGTTAACATGTGTCTCTTGAGGTTACCGGCGGCAATGGATCTGTAACTACACTGCTCACAAGCAAATGGTTTTTCACCAGTATGTGTTAACATATGACTCTTGAGGTTACCGGCGGCAATGGATCTGTAATTACACTGGTCACAAGCAAACGGTTTCTTACCAGTGTGTGTTAACATGTGTTTCTTGAGGTTACTGGCGGCAATGGATCTGTGGCCACACTGGTCACAAGCAAACGGTTTCTTACCAGTATGTGTTAACATGTGTTTCTTGAGGTCAGTTTTTCGATTGGATCTGAAGCCACAATGGTCACAAGCAAACGGTTTCTTACCAGTATGTGTTAACATATGTGTCTTGAGGCTACTCGCATGAACGGATCCAAAACTACACTGGTTGCAAGTGGACAGTTTCTCACAAGTATTTGTACACTTGTGATTTATCATGTCACTTTTCTCCACACATATATGTCCACATGTAATGCGAGCAAGTGGTTCCACTGTTCTGTGTGTCAACATATGCTTCTCCATGTCACTAGCACGAGCAGAAGTGTACTCACATTCTGTACACATCAACAGCTTCTCTCTGCAATGTACTGTAATTAAGTGTTCTACCAGATTACCTCTACAGCCCGTCTTGTAGACACATTCGGTACACTGGAGAGGTTGTTCTCCCGTATTCGTTCTGTGCCGCTCCATTTCCTCGGCTTGCGTACTAGTGTACTCACATTCTGTACAGATAAGCGCACGATGCATCGACTCTACGTGTTGTGTCAAACTACTCTTCTCATTGTGAGCACAGCTACAATAAGTGCACTGAAAGACACGTACTCCTGTGTGACTCAACATGTGGTATTTCATCGGAGAGCTACGAGCTGTCTTGTAACCACACACCTCACAAGTTATGAATGAAGCTGGCTCACACTCTTCTGTCTTGTTAGCAACACTTGTCGAGGCACACATGGCATTGTCCACACTCGTAGTGGGCGTGGCAGGCTTGATGGACACCATCACTTCCTTGGGGACTCTGCGCTTCACTGCTCGCTCGTTATCAATACTTGTCGAGGCACACACAGCATTGTCCACACTCGTAGTGGGCGTGGCAGGCTCGATGGAAACCATCACTTCCTTGGGAACTCTGCGCTTCACTACTCGCTTGTTATCAATACTTGTCGAGGCACACACAGCATTGTCCACACTCGTAGTGGGCGTGGCAGGCTCGATGGAAACCATCACTTCCTTGGGAACTCTGCGCTTCACTGCTCGCTCGTTATCAATACTTGTCGAGGCACACACAGCATTGTCCACACTCGTAGTGGGCGTGGCAGGCTCGATGGAAACCATCACTTCCTTGGGAACTCTGCGCTTCACTGCTCGCTTGTTATCAATACTTGTCGAGGCACACACAGCATTGTCCACACTCGTAGTGGGCGTGGCAGGCTCGATGAACACCATCACTTCCTTGGGGACTCTGCGCTTCACTGCTCGCTTCTTGTTAGCAACACTTGTGGAGGCACACATGGCATTGTCCACACTCGTAGTGGGCGTGGCAGGCTCGATGGACATCATCACTTCCTTGGGAACTCTGCGCTTCACTGCTCGCTTCTTGTTAGCAACACTTGTGGAGGCACACATGGCATTGTCCACACTCGTAGTGGGCGTGGCAGGCTCGATGGACATCATCACTTCCTTGGGGACTCTGCGCTTCACTGCTCGCTTCTTGTTAGCAACACTTGTGGAGGCACACATGGCATTGTCCACACTCGTAGTGGGCGTGGCAGGCTCGATGGACATCATCACTTCCTTGGGAACTCTGCGCTTCACTGCTCGCTTCTTGTTAGCAACACTTGTGGAGGCACACATGGCATTGTCCACACTCGTAGTGGGCGTGGCAGGCTTGATGGACATCATCACTTCCTTGGGGACTCTGCGCTTCACTGCTCGCTTCTTGTTAGCAACACTTGTGGAGGCACACATGGCATTGTCCACACTCGTAGTGGGCTTGGCAGGCTTGATGGACACCATCACTTCCTTGGGGACTCTGCGCTTCACTGCTCGCTTCTTGTTATCTACACTTGTCGAGGCACACACAGCATTGTCCACACTCGTAGTGGGCTTGGCAGGCTTGATGGACACCATCACTTCCTTGGGGACTCTGCGCTTCACTGCTCGCTTCTTGTTATCTACACTTGTCGAGGCACACATGGCATTGTCCACACTCGTAGTGGGCGTGACAGGCTTGATGGACACCATCACTTCCTTGGTAACTCTGCGCTTCACTGCTCGCTTCTTGTTATCTACACTTGTCGAGGCACACATGGCATTGTCCACACTCGTAGTGGGCGTGGCAGGCTCGATGGAAATCATCACTTCCTTGGGAACTCTGCGCTTCACTGCTCGCTTCTTGTTATCAATACTTGTCGAGGCACACACAGCATTGTCCACACTCGTAGTGGGCGTGGTAGGCTTGATGTCAACCATCTTGTAGTCCACATTGGTGGTAACACATATAGCATGATCCACCTTCGTAGCATTCAAGCACATCTCAGTACCTGTGCTGCCATCTTCATATGTGACTGGAGAAACAGAAAAACATTGATTAGATGAACAGGTGAGAGCTGGGTTGGGAAGGTAGCCTAAAATTGCATGATCGAAACATTAATAATATCAACATAAGGCAGAAGGAATCGTTATCTCATTATCTCATTTTCCCAAATCTATATCTTTCCTCACCGAGTCGAGTACAGATCTTGATTGAATAAAGACTATGCCGTAATATCAAGACACACAATACACAATAACAAGACACACAATAATGATGAAATGTGGATCAATTGAGGAGACATAACAAGCAATGATTCATTCAAATGAATTGGTTGAAAGATATTCAAATAATAACAATTCCCACTCGGATGATCGGTAGGTAAAATCAAATGGAAATGATTGTGTAAGAGAAACCTTGATATTCTCCGAGTTACCAACAATATTGAAAGGACGTGAATGACTGTTCAAAACCTAATTCATCATTCTGTCTGTCATGACCATCTGTTGGAATATCAATTTACCCTTAAATATGGCATGAGTTACATAATGGAGAGACAAACATGCAAGAGAGAGAGCACTAGCCACATCTTGGTTTCAAATGCAGCAGGATTCGGTATTTGTTCACAGCGGAGTCACAGTGAGTACCCACACACTACTAACCGACTTCACTCTTAACGATAATCCTTCACGAACCAACACCATACCACCAGTTATTAACACAAGTTTCTTTTATATTGCACTACGCTCCAACGTTAGTTTCATTAACATACTCCATAACATTTTCATATATATAATTAGTAAGGCATATAGGCATGAACGATCATAGAAACATACGTGTTGATGTAATTTTTCCCCTTAGCATTTATTTCTATATTGGAGTATTCTTTGTAGAATATAATTGTATCCCACTCAAATCAGAAATAAATGGTAACCAGGACAACCAGGTTGTCGTGAGACACAGCGATTATCCGACTCGCAGTGGAACTTTGACCATCACGTAGAATAGAAGATCCAGTGATTCATTATCATGATAACTTGGCTCCACACAAATCCACACAATCACTCATGAAATAAGCCATGGAAATAAAAAACATTATTTCATGGAATGAGAGAGAATAATTATTACTCACAATCTCCAACTGGTTCATTTTCAACCGCTACAAACGCAATCTCTCCCAATTCCTCCCACTCGGAGGCACATTCATCCTTGATGTTTAATTCTTCCTGTATCGATACAAGTTGCTCATCCTGTTTCATCCCTTGCTCGATGCTTGAAGTTGCCGGCTCGAATCCACATTCATCCTTGATGTTTAATTCTTCCTGTATCGATACAAGTTGCTCATCCTGTTTCATCCCTTGCTCGATGCTTGAAGCTGCCGGCTCGAATCCACATTCATCCTTGATATCCAGTTCTTCCTCTTTTAATACGAGTAGTCCATCCTGATCTATTCTCTGCTGCTCAAGTGAAGCAGTTGGCTCTAGGAACTGTTCCGTTACTTCACACTTGCTGGGATCACACTCAGTCTTGTTAGACCCCACTGCAAACAAGAACAAGGTGAGACTATAATACAGTGAAGCAGCCGGCTCTAGGAACTGTTCCGTTACTTCACACTTGCTGGGATCACACTCAGTCTTGTTAGACCCCACTGCAAACAAGAACAAGGTGAGGCTATGATACAGTGAAGCAGTTGGCTCAAGGAACTGTTCCGTTACTTCACACTTGCTGGGATCATGCTCAGTCTTGTTAGACCCCACTGCAAACAAGAACAAGGTGATACTATGATACAGTGAAGCAGTTGGCTCAAGGAACTGTTCCGTTACTTCACACTTGCTGGGATCATGCTCAGTCTTGTTAGTAGCCACTGCAAACAAGAACAAGGTGAGGCTATGATACAGTAAAGCAGTTGGCTCAAGGAACTGTTCTGTTACTTCACACTTGCTGGGATCATGCTCAGTCTTGTTAGCAGCCACTGCAAACAAGAACAAGGTGACACTATGATACAGTGAAGCAGTTGGCTCAAGGAACTGTTCCGTTACTTCACACTTGCTGGGATCATGCTCAGTCATGTTAGCAGCCACTGCAAACAAGGACAAGGTGAGACTAGGATACGGTGAAGCAGTTGGCTCTAAGAACTGTTCCGTTACTTCACACTTGCTGGGATCACACTCAGTCTTGTTAGACCCCACTGCAAACAAGAACAAGGTGAGGCTATGATACAGTGAAGCAGTTGGCTCAAGGAACTGTTCCGTTACTTCACACTTGCTGGGATCATGCTCAGTCTTGTTAGACCCCACTGCAAACAAGAACAAGGTGATACTATGATACAGTGAAGCAGCCGGCTCAAGGAACTGTTCTGTAACTTCACACATGCTGGGATCATGCTCAGTCTTGTTGGCAGCCACTGCAAACCAAGGTGAGGCTATGATACAGTGAAGCAGTTGGCTCAAGGAACTGTTCCGTTACTTCACACTTGCTGGGATCATGCTCAGTCTTGTTGGTAGCCACTGCAAACAAGAACAAGGTGAGACTATGATGCAGTGAAGCGGCCGGCTCAAGGAACTGTTTCGTTACTTCACACTTGCTGGGATCATGCTCAGTCTTGTTGGTAGCCACTGCAAACAAGGACAAGGTGAGACTAGGATACGGTGAAGCAGTTGGCTCTAGGAACTGTTTTGTAACTTCACACTTGCTGGGATCATGCTCAGTCTTGTTGGTAGCCACTGCAAACAAGAACAAGGTGAGACTAGGATACAGTGAAGCAGCCGGCTCAAGGAACTGTTCTGTAACTTCACACTTGCTGGGATCATGCTCAGTCTTGTTGGCAGCCACTGCAAACAAGAACAAGGTGAGACTAGGATACGGTGAAGCAGCCGGCTCTAAGAACTGTTCCGTTACTTCACACTTGCTGGGATCATGCTCAGTCTTGTTGGTAGCCACTGCAAACAAGAACAAGGTGAGACTATGATACAGTGAAGCAGCCGGCTCAAGGAACTGTTCTGTAACTTCACACTTGCTGGGATCACACTCAGTCATGTTAGCAGCCACTGCAAGCAAGAACAAGGTGAGACTATGATACAGTGAAGCAGCCGGCTCCAAGAACTGTTCCGTTACTTCACACTCGCTGGGATCATGCTCAGTCTTGTTGGTAGCCACTGCAAACAAGAAAAAGGTGAGACTAGGATACAGTGAAGCAGCCGGCTCAAGGAACTGTTCTGTAACTTCACACTTGCTGGGATCATGCTCAGTCTTGTTGGTAGCCACTGCAAACAAGAACAAGGTGAGACTATGATACAGTGAAGCAGCTGGCTCAAAGAACTGTTCCGACGTCACACTTGCTGGGATCACACTCAGTCATGTTAGCAGCCACTGCAAACAAGAACAAGGTGAGACTATGATACAGTGAAGCAGCCGGCTCTAAGAACTGTTCCGTTACTTTGCTCTTGCTGGGATCACACTCAGTCATGTTAGCAGCCACTGCAAACAAGAACAAGGTGAGACTATGATACAGTGAAGCAGCCGGCTCTAAGAACTGTTTCGACGTCACACTTGCTGGGATCACACTCAGTCTTGTTAGCGGCCACTGCAAACAAGAACAAGGTGATACTATGATACAGTGAAGCAGCCGGCTCTAGGAACTGTTCTGTAACTTCACACTTGCTGGGATCATGCTCAGTCTTGTTAGCAGCCACTGCAAACAAGAACAAGGTGAGACTAGGATACAGTGAAGCAGTTGGCTCAAGGAACTGTTCTGTAACTTCACACCTGCTGGGATCATGCTCAGTCTTGTTAACAGCCACTGCAAACAAGAACAAGGTGAGACTATGATACAGTGAAGCGGCCGGCTCAAGGAACTGTTCTGTAACTTCACACTTGCTGGGATCATGCTCAGTCTTGTTAGCAGCCACTGCAAACAAGAACAAGGTGAGACTAGGATACAGTGAAGCAGTTGGCTCAAGGAACTGTTCTGTAACTTCACACTTGCTGGGATCATGCTCAGTCTTGTTAACAGCCACTGCAAACAAGAACAAGGTGAGACTATGATACAGTGAAGCGGCCGGCTCAAGGAACTGTTCTGTAACTTCACACTTGCTGGGATCATGCTCAGTCTTGTTGGTAGCCACTGCAAACAAGAACAAGGTGACACTAGGATACGGTGAAGCAGCCGGCTCTAGGAACTGTTCTGTAACTTCACACTTGCTGGGATCATGCTCAGTCTTGTTGGTAGCCACTGCAAACAAGAACAAGGTGAGACTATGATACAGTGAAGCGGCCGGCTCAAGGAACTGTTCTGTAACTTCACACTTGCTGGGATCATGCTCAGTCTTGTTGGTAGCCACTGCAAACAAGAACAAGGTGATACTATGATACAGTGAAGCAGCCGGCTCTAGGAATTGTTCCCTCATTTCACACTTGCATTTAGTCTCGAGGTCTGTGAAAAACTACAAAATCCATGTCGAGGGGGATAAAAAATCCTTTCGATCTGGAATCATACTTTTTCTTCTATTTCTCTGAAATTTGTCTTTCTATTCTCATTCTTCTGAAATGTTTGCATATCTCATAATTTCTATCAGTCTTGAATGAGACACTTCAACAATTCAGAGCTTCATTTCTTTTCTCCAAAACTTGATAGTTGGTATCGTTAATGAAATGATGATTGGGATGATGAAGTGAGAGTTCTTGGTCGGTTTTCAACTCTCCCAAGTAATTGGGATGTATTCACATGTGCACAGGGGATGCTGAATTCATTTCTCTCGTCAGAGAGAGAGGTGAATTTCTCTCCAATGTGGCACGTTTTTCATGAACCAGGAAAGAGAAAATATCAGTTATTACTTATTAGTTGGTTGGTTATTATTGATTGGTACCAATTGCATTACAAGTAATATTGGATGAGTCAGCACAATTATAGAAAGGAGATGAATACAATACAGTAAAGAGCATATTGATAGACATATGCAGTTGAACATTCTACATTTAGTAGAAATACATGGAATAAAATAACAGGTGAAAACATTCTATAAACAATAGAAATAGAAATAAGAAGTCTTAATCTGCCATATTGACAGTCTCAATTAGTCAGTATGATCAATTGGCTAGATTAGATGTCGGTAAGTTCTCTTTCTTGAATAGGACAGGTAGGGATTGGAATGGGCTTAGTAGAAGTATACTTGAGGAGGATGAAATAGGGTTGAAGCTATTCCGTCAGAAGGTTAGGGAGGCGATAGGATAGGATCGATAGGGAACTTGCTACCGCGCATTTATGTGCAACTGCAAGAGTTAATAATAATAATAATAATTAAAAAAATTCTCCGAAAGCAGTGATTGATGAGCCAGGTTTTTAAAAACGATTCGAAGCTAGTTCCATGATTCTTTTCATTCTCATTGGTAGTGCATTGTCAATTGTATTTCCCGGATGTGTAGGGCCTTTCTTGTGAAATTCATGTCTGTATCTCTTAATAGGGCAGTAAAGTAGGCTGTGGCGCGGAAGGATAGGGTTCTAATGTAGGTTCATTCTTATGGGTAATAGCACGCACATGATTTTAAAACTGTCATAACTTCCAAACTATTAATACTACGGCTAAACCAGTTAGCCTACAATGTTCAGTAAACTGTTATCTTTACGATGAGACACATACATTGTATCAAACGCCTAGTTAATTTAAACAATTGGATGATGAAAAACATGTTGTAATTGCAACGTCGAAAACTAACGATAGCCGTGCGCGTAGGAGTGCACCCGCATGACGGTCTAAGCTTAATGTTGCAACATCCGTTTTGCGATGATGCCAAGCGATACCTAGCAAGCAGCTAGTAAGTCTCTTGAGAACACGGCCACTGTGAGAATTCCGATGCAACTATCTCTCTCTTTCATTCGCTTGGCGACATCGCAATTACAGCATGTTTTTTATCATCCAATTGTTCAAATAAACTAGGCGTTTGATACAATGTATGTATCTCATCGTAAAGATAACAGTTTACTGAATATTGTAGGCTAAATGGTTCAGCTGTAGTGATAGTAGTTTAGAAGTTATGACAGTTTTAAAATCATGTACGTGCTATTACCCATAAGAATTAACCTAAACTAGAACCCTATCCTTCCGTGCCACAGCCTACTTTTTATTTTATATAATCCAAAGATTTGTAAATGGCACAAATAGAGGAAGTATAAAAACTAACAACTAGATATAAAAATGAGTAGATAAAAGAATAGATTGAAAAAAAGACAGAATGATATATATATATAATAGTACAATGATGGTCTAATGAGATTTTGAAGTTAGGAATTCGTTGAGGTCATAGAAGGGGTTCTGAAGTAGGAAATATTTAAGTTTGTATTTGAAAGATGAGAGTTTGGTGAGGCTAGTTATATGGGCAGGTAGTTTATTGTAAATGGTTGTGCAAAGATGGAGAGTGCTGTGTCTGGAAAAAGCGTGGGAGTGTGTTAGAGAACGGATAGAGTTACTGTGACTGGTAGGGTAGTTATGGATAGAAACATTTTTGGGAAAGAGGCTGGAGTTGGAGTGAACATAAGAACTGGCAATTTGGATAAGAGTACATGTGAGGGTGAGAATTTTTAGCTTTATGAAATGTGATTTACATGAGGAACTGCGAGAAATACCGGAAATGATACTTCGCTGCCCTATTAGCTTATCGTCATTTATCGTTCTCATGTTTGAATCAATTTCAACATCATATTGTGAGGAAGAGTCAGTGGCGTGCAGAGACACGTAAAAATAGCAATTGCTATAAAAGCGATGAAATTTAAAAGTGCTTTTTTAAATGTTTTTCTAACATTTCATCATGTTTCAATGCATTCGATGTTGTTCTATTATGTTTTAGAAAAGGCGACAAAGCGCTACAAACATCTGAATCTGCTACGTTTCAATGTATTGACGATATAGATGCTATATTTGGAATAGAAGCATTAAAGATGCTATTTTTTAAAAAATTATTTCAATTGAGGTGTAAACGCGTGAAGTTAGTTGATGAATTTGGAAAAAAGTGGAGTTGAAAATGCAGGCGGCAGATGAGGCATAGGTTTAGCCCGCTTGTGGACACTATTTTCTGAAAACCATCAATTGGGGTGTTTCTCTTGTATGTTTATTGTATGTTATCTAGTGGTTTAACTGCACCGTACTGTTGTTATGCTACAGAACGTTGTAGCGCCACAAAACACGATGTTCAAAAAAAAAGCACCAGAGTGCTATTTTTCAAATTCTAAATGCTATGAAAAGAAAAAATAGAAGCTATATTCACATGTCTCTACGTATAAGATGCAGCTTAATATCACTTACGGTCTTCAACCGGTTCCTCTTTGACCGCCACGAAAGCAATCTCGTCCAATTCCTCCGTCTCGGATGCACACTCATTTATGACATCCCGCTCTTGTTGTTCTTGTACGAGAAGCCGCTCCTGTTTCATTCCTTGCATCACGCTTGAAGCAGCCGGCTCAATTGCATATTCCTCCCCGATATCCGGGTCTTCCTGTTTCATTCCTTGCATCACGCTTGAAGCAGCCGGCTCAATTGCATATTCCTCCCCGATATCCGGGTCTTCCTGTTTCATTCCTTGCATCACGCTTGAAGCAGCCGGCTCAAATGCATATTCCTCCCCGATATCCGGGTCTTCCTGTTTCAGTACGGATAGCCGACAACCTGAGGTGAAGGAACATCACAAGCACGTTAGACCTGGTTCATAGCTGTTGTTACGATGGATTGACAACTGCGTTCTATAACTGTGCTACCAGCTATTCACCGCAACCAGAAGAAACTGTTATCATTATTATTATTATTATTATTATTATTTTATTTATTGTCGACAGAATACAAGTATTCCACAAGCGCAATGTAATAGAAAATAAAATATAGGACAAAATACATAAAATAATAGCAATACAAAAAAAGAGAATGACAAATTAACGGAACATCACATAAGAATAGAAATACAATAGACAAATAAAACAAAAGAATTATGAAAACTTCACATAAGTCTAATTTAGAGATGAATTACAATGACCGAAACGTTCTTGTTCAGTGAGTGGATCGGAGTTTGGGTCATAATTTGGAAAAGTTACAGTAAAGCTGTTGAAGGTATACATGACTGAGTGTGTGTACAGGTTGATGCGACTTTTGAATGTTTGGAACAGTTGTTGTTTGCGTGTAACGCGTGGGGGTACAAAAAAGTTGATTTTGCTGATAAGTTGGGGACAATCCATCACATTGTTGAACAGTTTGTGGAGAAATGCTACATCAATGCTACAATTTATCAATGTTAAATTGATAAATTGTAGCAAATAACTATTGTATACACTTTTAAACTATAAATTAACTATTGTATAAACTATAACCGTTCAAACTAACGGTTAGTTTCATGACATGACTTATTATTAGAGACAGGTGAATATAGCATCTATTTTTATTTTTCATAGCATTTAGAATTTGAAAAGTAGCACTTTGGTGCATCTATTATTTTGAAGCATAGTGTTTTGTAGCGCAACAACAGTACGGTACCCTTAAAACCATTGTATAACGTACAATAGTCAAACAAGAGAAACACCCCAATTGATACTTTTAGAAAAATAGTCTCCACAAGCGAGTTAAACCTACGCCTCATCTGCCGCCTGCATTTGCAACTGCAATTTTTTTTTAAATTCATCGACCAACTTCACCCGTTTATACCTCAATAGAAATAATTTTGGGAAAAATAGCATCTATAATGCTTCCATTCTAAATATAGCGTAGGGTATATATTGCCAATACATTGAAACGTAGCAAATTCAACCGTTTGTAGAGCTTTGTCGCCTTTTCGAAAACATAAAGAAACAACATCAAACGTATCGAAACATGAAGAAATATCAGAAAAGCATGTAAAAAAGCACTTTTAGATTCCATCGCTTTTATAGCAATTGCTATTTTTACATGTCTACTTATAATGTATTTACGCATGAAACCAGAGGAGCGAAAATACGGGCCAGCAAACATTTTTCGGCCGACATTCATTCCGTCAACATTTGAGTATTTTTTTCAGAACATATCTCACACCAATCGGAACAAGTACTGTATTCAGTGCATCAGGCAAACAAGTGAACGTCAGAGATCAAAGAAATCAGATCGACAATATAACCGATTGTTTTCTATCGTCTCTTATGTCTCTCAGCTCTGAAGAGTCAGCACATCTATTGGTACGATAACTGTATGGAAAGATAAGATGGAAGGCAATGATCAACGTGCAAGAGATAATGTTGGCCGTCTAGATGCTATTAGAAGCTGTCATCTACTCCTATTGTTGCGGTGAAAATAATATTCAATATACCCTACCTGATTCACACTCATCCAGTGGTTCCTCCTTCACTACAGCATCCTCATAGTCTTCCTCCTGTTTCAACAAGGCCAGCGGATCCAGATCCATCCTGCTGCTATCCCACAGGATCAGGCTATCGGGATGTTGATTTACTTCCCAAGTCGAGATATTGCTGAAACACGTGAGAAGATGAAGGGTAATTCCACGAGAGATCATCTAGAGACGATTGCTGTCACATCTTAAGCTGGATTTCCATACACGCGATTCTCATATCGCGCGATACCATGTCGCGCGTCATGGCGGCTCAAAGTCGCGAGGCGGCAGACCACTGACCAATCAGGGACAAGACGCGAATTGCTTCACGAAAGTTGAGGTTTGTTCGACATTCGAGCGCGCCGCCATGACGCGCGACATGGCATCGCGCGATATGAGAATCGCTTGCATGGAAATCCAGCATTAGATCACGAGTATTCACCGAGCATTCAATATTTGTGTGAATGCTTCACTTTCATATTCAAAATCTACTCTTCAATGAATTATCATATTCTTCTGATTACTGTTAGCACAGATGTCGTTGGCGATAACGATTATTTCACTGTTATGGAACAAGTACTTGCCACATTATGGCTGAAAACATCACTTCTCAATAACTGTGGATCCGTGTACATTGGATGAGATTATGAGAAGATTGTTATTGGACGAGCGAAGCGAAGACTTTATTTCACCCACAGCCTTCTTTATTCAGATCATTCTTCTCTGATACTGCCTTTTCACTCGGGGTATGCTTCCCATGTTAACCGATGTCCAATTATTTTAGTTCACAAAGTCGCCGATGGTGCAGTTGTTTCCAGACCATGACGTCACTTTCCAAAGATGTTCAAGTAAATCAGGTTGTTTGAAGTGTCATATCTGCGAAGCTATGAGCTACTTTGGGAATTTCCGTAAGATAATTTAAATTACGCACGCATTCTATTAGGCCGTGACTTCGCGAATTCACTAACTTTGCTAATTGGCTTTGTGAATGGGCTTAGTAGAAGTATACTTGAGGAGGATGAAATAGGGTTGAAGCTATTCCGTCAGAAGGTTAGGGAGGCGATAGGATAGGATTGATAGGGAACTTGCCACCGCGCATTTATGTGCAACTGCAAGAGTTACGGTAATAATAATAAAAATAATAATAATAATGATAATGAATAATATGAAAGATTTTATTCAATAATATAATGGATTCGGAATATTACCGGGACAAGTTCTTCAATGATGTTCATTGCTTGGGTTAACATGAATATCGTTCACGTCTAAATCTGGGTAAGCCTATAGGCCCTAGCCAAAATGTAGATATGACATAACCTCAATAACATCGCAAGAAATTGATAAATTGTGACAATTGAAAAGAATGACAATTGTTTGAAGTTGAAACTTTAGATACCAGGGTGCAGTACATACCAGACCATGACGTCATTTTTGTCTGCGCGAGAAAATATGCGCGAACCCGCCAAAATAGCCCGAGTGAATCGGCAGTATTAGAAATGAATGATTTGAATAAAGAAGGCTGTGATTTCACCATACCCGAAAAAAAGTACTTGTTCATTTTTTTTTGTTTTTTTGTTTGCGCTCCACAGGTCAGACAAAAATTCAAAATCAGTTGAAACTTGGCACACACAAGTATCCTTATCTAATTCGATACTGTATAGTTTTGAGGCGTGATCGGTTCAACCACTTCTGAGAAAACTCATTTCAAAGTTTTCAAAGATCCCATAAGAATAACCCGAAGAAAAAAATTCGGGAAAAATATTTCATCAGAGAGAATTCAAATTCTCAGGAAATTTAAACCTGATGATGATACACATTGTACCTAACTTTCACTCAAATCGGATCAGCCGTTTTTATGTGAAAAAATATATAATGTAATTTTTGTGAATCATCCAAAGCTATTAAGATACCTATTAAATTCAAGCTACAGGTGTCACCACTTAATTAAAAACGATTAAAACAAAGCCTTCTCTATTATCATAGAAATTAATAATGAAAAATAAGATGGCAGTGATGTAATGGTTTGGATCTCAAGGTGTATATATATATAACTAGGCAAACGCGTTATGTGTTTCCGCGTTGATGGATGAGCTGGAACATATCAACTTATCTTTGGATTGGTTATTATATATATATATACACCTTGAGATCCAAACCATTACATCACTGCCATCTTATTTTACATTAATAATTTATATAATAATAAAGAAGGCTTTGTATTAATCGTTTACAATCAAGTGGTGACACTTGTTGCTTTGATTTAATAGGTATCTTAATAGCTTTGAATAATTGACACAAATAACATTATTTATTTTTTTACATCGAAACGGCTGATCCGATTTGAGTAAAAGTTCGGAATAATGTGTATCATTATCAGATTGAAATTCTCTGAAAATTTGAATCCTCTCAGATGAAATATTTTTCACGAATGTTTTCCTCTGGCTTATTCTAATGGGATTTTTGAAAACTTTGGAATGAGTTTTCTCAGAAGATGTTAAACCGATCGCGCCTCAAAACTATACAGCATCAAGTCAGATAGGGGTTCATGTGTGTGCCAAGTTTCAACTGATTTTGAATTTTTGTCTGACCTGTGGAGCGCGAACAAAAAAACAAAAAAACAAAAAAAAAAACAGGCACTTTTTTTTCGGTATAGTGTAATTGAGTCTTCGCTTCGCTCATCCAATAACCAATCCAAAGATAAGTGATATGTTCCAGCTCATCCATCAACGCGGCAACACATAACGCGTTTGCCTAGTTTTACACCTTTCAACTCTGAAATAATTGATGAAGATGGATGGAAACCGATAATTTTTTTCATGAGGTCGTTTCCATATAGTGAGGATAATCAATTTCACTTTGAAATTTCACTTTTGACATTTTACTCAGGTAGAAAAGATGCTATTCAACGTGATTAATGATAACCAGAAAATTCAACTGAATCTTCTCTTGTTTGGGAGACTAACGTCAGAGAATACGCTAAAAATACAACGATTCACATCTTTACAGCTTTTCACCACATCCTACTAGTAATCAGGGCTGCCAATTGATTGATTGATTTAGTCTTTATTAGCAACAGAAAAATACATTCCCACTAGTGCTAATTTAATAAAAGGACAACACATACATGAAAACAAACAATAAAAATATATAATGAACATAACACAGACAAGAACATAAACACAGGTAAATGTAAGGTACAATAGTTGAATAATTGAACAGTGAATCATGAAAGCACACTAAGTTAGCCTATCTTCTATATATCTTGAAATTGATTCAAATTGTAAGGATTATTGAAATGCAAGTCTAAACTAGTGTTTAAATGGGAAATGGAGTTGAATGAATTCTGTAGCTGGTTTATACATGAATATTCACTAATATCTATTCTGCTATTATTTGGGTGGAATTTAAACTGTTTTCGGGTTACACGAGGTGGTACATGGAAGTTTAATTGACTAACAATTGAAGATGAATCTATATTTAAAAAAATTGATATCGAATATTTCAATCGATTCTCAATATAGGCCCCTAATAATAATACCGGTAATATCATTTATTGTCATTTTTTGTATATTGGGTTTTAACGACGCACTGTAATGATTACTAAGATCTATTGGCGTCGGATGAATGATTAATGAGATGATGGGATGATGAGATGAAGGTTTTTATGGGTAATGGGAAGGATAGTGGGAAGGAAGCGGTCGTGGCCTATATTATAGGAACCATCCCGGTGTCAGCCCAGACTACAGAGGGAAACCACGAAAAAACCCCTGTAAAGATGGACGGTGGCGGGGATCGAATCAGGTCCGACATGCCCACTGCCTCCCGGGTCACACGAAGCGAGTGCGTTAACCACTCAGCTACATGTAGCGGTTAGTGTCATATTGAAAACCCTTATACAGTATGTATGGATGTATGGATGTATAGATGTATACAAGAAGACACGACGACCTACATCTTGACAAGCACAGACTTGCTCTGTACACTAGAAGCCCATATTACCTGATGTCAGTTTTATATAACAACTTGCCAGTAAACATAAAGTCAATTGTAAACATCAATGTATTCAAGTATAGCGTCAAGAATTTCTTAGTTGTGCATGCTTTTTATTATGTTGATGATTATCTAAGCCATCTATGAATGTTATTACGATCATTGTATTTTAACAAAATGTTTTTACTCTTAAGAGGCCGCAGGCGCTCGTATTTCACGCCGCAAACTCTCACGGCCGTAATTTATGTGATATCAATATGAGTGTTTTTGCATTATGTTAGTAATTGAAAAACGAAGGTTACCCTGAATACAGAATTTTGAACTGGTCAACAATTTGTGATTTTTCAAATTCTTCAAATGGAAAATGGAAAAATTTCTAATTTACAAAAACCTGGATACATATTTTTTAATACCGAAAAAAAACATACAATGTGAAATATATCAGAAGTGTGAGTAAGGGAATTAACGGCGTTTATGTGAATCTGAGTTCGGCGGGCTAGTCTACGGGTGGCGCCTAGCACACGATGCATGTTAAACTCGAGTCTGAAGCGAGCGAACAACGAGCCCGTGTAGAGCGCCTGCAGCCTCTTAATGTTATGACTTTTATCATACTGTAAGGTACAGTCGCCGATAATAAAAACAATTATTATTATTATTATTATTATTATTATTATTATAATGATGACTCGTGCAGACATTTTCATTTTCAGTTGATTATGATGTCGACTGAAAATATATTCTTTTCTGGGGGGCCTCTCCCCAAGCTTACCGAATATTCACTCTTCAAAAACGTGCCTTACGAATAATTGTCGGTATATCTCGACGCAGCTCGTGTCGACAACATTTCGTTGACCTGAAGATATTGACTCTTACCTCCACCCTGATTCTAGCAGCCTGCTCCTTCGTTCGCTCTCACCCTGAACTTTTCTCCTCAAATTCCACTGTTCACACTTACCCAACTAGAAGCAGCAAATCCATCCATGTTACATCTCACAATCAGTCCTCTTTTACCAAAAGCCCTCAATACCTTTGCACCACTTTATATAATAACCTTCCCTCTTACATCATCGAATCCAACACACTCAATATATTCCTAACTAATCTCAAAAAATATCTCCTTTTAAATCCTTTCTATAGTATCAACGAGTTTATCAAAAGTCCTTGATTTTCCAGCATCAACTTTGAACTCAACCTCTTTCTTCTGTATTCAATGTTTATAATTTCACTATTTACTTTGTTCTGTATATTTCCTGTATATAATTGTAACATAATTATCCAACTTCTTTAATTCTAGCATAGTTTTAGTCATGACGAATCCTATATTGGTACACTGTATTAATCAAATGGAGAATAAATAAATACAAATACAAATACATAAAAAGTATAAATAATACCGGTAATTACGTTGCGAAGTTTTCTTTCTCATACCTTTGGACATCCGTCACTTCTTGCACACAGCTCGGTTTATTTCTCTCGGCAATTTGCTCGTCTCTTTTCGTCCTCGCAATTTTCGTATTTTCACCGACGATCGTGTCGTGTGTGACCAAAGGCAGCTTGCACGATGGAACCGCTGTTTGCTTCAGCCGTTTCTTCGTGGATGTTGGACCTATTCACATTGAGAGATTGAAGTCAACATATTCAGTTCTGGCTGTCACATTTCTTCGTAAAAAATAAATAGAAGACAATTAGGTCCAGGCTGGACTATTGCCCCCATTAAAATCTCTACGTTTCCATATTATATTACATTTTATATATTATATATTTATATATATATATATATATATATATATATATATATATATATATATATATATATATATATATATATATATATATATATATATATATATATATATATATATATATATATATATATATATATATATATATATATATATATATATATATATATATATATATATATATATATATATATATATATATATATATATATATATATATATATATATATATATATATATATATATATATATATATATATATATATATATATATATATATATATATATATATATATATATATATATATATATATATATATATATATATATATATATATATATATATATATATATATATATATATATATATATATATATATATATATATATATATATATATATATATATATATATATATATATATATATATATATATATATATATATATATATATATATATATATATATATATATATATATATATATATATATATATATATATATATATATATATATATATATATATATATATATATATATATATATATATATATATATATATATATATATATATAATATATATATATATATATATATATATATATATATATATATATATATATATATATATATATATATATATATATATATATATATATATATATATATATATATATATATATATATATATATATATATATATATATATATATATATATATATATATATATATATATATATATATATATATATATATATATATATATATATATATATATATATATATATATATATATATATATATATATATATATATATATATATATATATATATATATATATATATATATATATATATATATATTAGGGTATATTCATAAAATGTTTGAGATAGCAGAAAACAATGGAGCTAAGAGAAGAGTTGGAAGACCAAGAGAAAGGTGGCAGGAGGGAGTCAAGTTCGGGGTAGTCAACCGAGGAGAAAAAAGGGAAGAAGTGGGAGGTGACTCACTCATCTGAGATGAGAGATGGTGGGAGAATAGAGAACGATGGAGGGAACTCGTAGGAAGAGAAATAAAGGATAGGCCTAGCAGTAGTTAAGAAGAGGAGGAAGAAGTCGGAACTGGCAGGAACCGATTGATATGAGAAGTCTGCCCTAGAAAAGCTGGTGGAAACACCCCCTGGCCCAATTCAATTGGTTATCTGGGTTTGAGATTAGACAACTCTAATATATAATATTTCAACTTAATTTTAAGAGCTCCGCATGATGGAAAATGTAAATTGGTTTAAACGTGATGTAAAACGTTATCTTTTAGATAAAGAACCATATACTATGAATGAATTTTATCCTGTTAAATAAGATGGTTTTACTATACTGTAATGACAAAACATAACATACCACAATGTATACTGTGAATAAATGATTATTATTATGATTATTATTATTATTATTATTATTATTATTATCCTGGTGAAAATGTGTATATTTTCATTCTGTAACAGATGAATAAATGAATAAAGCTGGATTTCCATGCACGCGATTCTCATATCGCGCGATACCATGTCGCGCGTCATGGCGGCTCAAAGTCGCGAGGCGGCAGACATTTCCCTTCACTGACCAATCAGGGACAAGTCGCGAATCGCGTCACGAAAGTAGAGATTGGCTCCACATTCGAGCGGTATGAGCTCGCGTCATTGGCGGAAGTACAGTTTCGGATACTGCATCCGGCGACTTATCGATAATCGACTTCGATTACCATGGTACAGCTGAACAAAATAATTACCGCCAATAGTAGTTCAAGTTTTTGTCGCTAGATGTCTACACTCTCGAATCGCCAAGCGACTTTCAAAATGTCCGCTACTCGCGATTTTGACGCGCGGTATGATAGTCGCGTGCATGGAAATCCAGCTTTAAAGGTAACAAGGGGCCAGTTGTCATTGGCATTTGCCTAGGACGAGTAGGCCTGGGCATTAGGCTTACGACAAGATCAGGTATTCGGTGCCTAGAAACTGTTCAAGTCTAACAGCCGTTTGGTCAGCAGAGTCAAAAAGTAAGTTTGAAATTAATTCTACAAATTGGGGAAATTTTAGTAAAGCTTAATTGAACATGTATATTCATGAATTGAAATTAGATCAGAAACACTGTCAATTTTTTTTGGCCAAAGTTACAGCGCTTGAATGAAATATTAAGTTGCTATTTTGACTTCATTTTGGTGAAAAATCAACTGTTTTTCCTCTTGAAATGAGTGTGATTCATAAACTAGGAAAACGCCATATACGCGTTGTTAGACGAGCGGAAAGTAATAGTATGTCGACTTCATTGCCAAACTTTTGCCTAAATTCGCCAATTGGGTGACATTTGAGTTATAATTGGGTAAAAACTGCTTCGAGTGGTACAAATTTAGCACATTTCATGTTTTTTCTTCAAAATGGCTCACCCGATCAAGCTGAGAATTTCCATAAATGTGTATCAAGATGTAATTCAACTTGACACAAAATTTCATTTCTCATGAAAATAAAAATATTTCTATTTTTTTCTCGTCGTGTTACTCTAATGGGTATTTTTGAAATTTCTAAAATTCATAAAAATAAAATTTGGCACCCGATAATGCCACAAAACTATACAGATCTAAGCTGGATGAGGAACCATAATGAAAAAAAGTTTGAAGCTGATAGCTGTAGCCGTTTGACCTGTGGAGAATCGACAAAAAAATATATAAAAAAAAACAAAACATAAAAACGAACACCAATTTTTTTCAGTACCGGTCTGTCAAATTGAATCGTCGCTAAAGCTCGTCTGATGAGAATGGGTAACTATATTTATTTTTGCATAATTCCATTCATAATATCATCGTCATATACAATAAAACAAGTTTTTTGATTGAATGTCATTACTTTTGGTGTGTTTTAATGATCTGTTGAATAATAAAAACGTATGAATCATAATGAGAAAATGATGAATAGAAAAAATGTTAAAACAAAATGGGATTAAATAAAATTAATCAATGATGAGCAATAATGAAAGCAATAATTCTCAGCAATCAATATTAATTAGTTTTAATTTTGATTACTTACCGTACTGTTATTGTTAAGGTTCGAGGTGGAAGAATGGTACATTGACCGAACCTCGCCCTTTTGTTGTATTATATATGCAAACAAATGAAGACGCTTCTATTCTATTTCTATGAAATTTGAAGGTTGCGTGTTGAATGATAGGGAAACATCCAGTATTTGAAGTGATATAACTCAAAATTCATCCCGGTTAGCCCATCATCTGTTTGGATATTATTATCAAGCACATCAAAACGAATCGACTGACAAAACATCATAATTTTTTCATGACCTTGAGGTAATGGAGGTTAGACCTCAATAGGATAATTATTCACTTACCATAGTAAAAGAAGTCACCAACTACAAAATGCTCACTGCAGACTCGCATATAATTTGACACCTTCTTCGCAATTCGCAGCCGACGAATCCAACTATTTCGTCTGATAACATCTTGCGGAAATAGATGGAAAGATGGCCCATTAACTGGTCTAGGCATATTTTTACACCGTGGAACACAGCAAAAAGTGTTGTTACGTTTTATTTTCATTGCTGGCTCTCCCAAATCACCAGTTTGTTCCATTCTAGTACTTCCTAACGAATCCGCCATTTTTTTGAAAATATCTGCCTCCGTCCAGTTCACCAACAATGAAGTTTTTTTATATGCGTCAAGATGTGTAGAATACCGGAGTCGATAAAGTTGCAAGAGTATAACTACTTCAACGACTATTATACCTTATTCAGATATTTTACTCGTCTTACAACGCATATGTTGCAGGTGCCTAATATCGAAAAACAGTTGAATATGTTAGACTGTGGTTAACTGGATGAACTCCACGACATATGGTCGAATGCAGGATTTATAGAGGTCATCTTGGTGTGGTTAAAGATTGACTCACAGTAGGCCTACATTGCATCGCCATTTTCATATAGCCTACCTCAAGCTTACCAATCTAATATAGCCTACCGTTGGGGTGAGGGTTGAAATGTATTTACCAAACTTGAATATTCATAGATTAATTAGGAAGTCTAGATTCTTTGCATTTAACCTCAAGCTTACGATAACGTATCTCCACGTCTCGCGCGCGTTACGAACTATACAGCGATGACAGAGTCAAGTCCTGCAATGTGATTTAAGGAATACAGAAATGTTATCAGTTCATATAACAGCTGACAAGAACTGACTGCACGCAACGCGAGGAGGGTGAATAACCACCGGCACAACCAATTGACACTATTACAAGCTGAATTGATTGAATAAACCGATTCCATACGAAGTGATAAATGTAGGCCATATCCAAGATAAAATTATAGGCTCATAACACTTGGTCTACTGTCATCAGCGTTCCATCAAGGCTCAAGTTATGTGCCCCACGACATTATTCACTGAAGTACCCATACAAATTCTAAATACAAGAATTATATGATTGTAAGCAAAAGATTTCTAGATATCAATATGTATTCTAGGTTAAGGTCGACTTAGCAATGTATTGAAGTACGGTATTAATTTTCACGTCTTGTATATATAACTGTAAGCAAACTGATTTTTCAAGTGATTTATTCAGTGAATTACTGTTTCAAGTTTGATCAAACACACCAGACTTACGCACAATTATATTTATTGATAATGTTCCCTGATTGTACATTTTATTGGTTTTGTTTATGTTTACTAATTCTCAGGGCTGCCAACTTTGTCGTGCGACAAGAATACTCGCGTGTAGCAATACTACCAAAACACTCTGATCACATCAAAATATTCAATGCAACGCGCACTTGTTTTGATAATGTCTTTATTAGCAGTGTTACATTTCTCAGTTTTCTCTCACATATGAAAAATGATTGGATGAGAGAAGCGAAGACTCAATTTCGCCATACCCGAAAAAAAAGTGACCGTTTTCTTGTGTTTTTGTTCGCGCTCTACAGGTCAAACGAAAATTTAAAATCAGTTGAAACTTGGCACACACAAGTGTCATTATCTATTTCCATACTGTAGAATTTTGAGGCGCAATCGGTTGAACCACTTCTGAGAAAAATCATTTTAAAGTTTTCAAAAATCTCATCAGAATAACCGAGAGGAAAATATTCGTGAAATAATTTTCATCTGAGACATTTCAAATTCTCAGGAAATTTCAATATAATGCTGATATATACTATTCCGAACTTTCACTCAAATCGGATCAGTCGTATTGATGTAAAAAAATATATAATGAAATATTTTTAAATCACTCAAAGCTATCAAGACACCAATTAAATCCAAGCCACAGGTGTTACATCTTACCTGAAAACGATTAGAACAAAGCCTTCTTTATTATCATAGAAATTAATAATGAAAAACAAGATGGCAGTGAGGTAATGGTTTGGATCTCAAGGTGTATATCATATATATATATATATATATATATATATATATATATATATATATATATATATATATATATATATATATATATATATATATATATATATATATATATATATATATATATATATATAATAACCAATCCAAAGATAGGTTGATATGTTCCAGCTCATCCATCAACGCGGCAACACATAACGCGTTTGCCTAGTTATATATGGGCCTATATACACCTTGAGATCCAAACCATTACATCACTGCCATCCTATTTTCCATTATTAATTTCTATGATAATAAAGAAGGCTTTGTTTTAATCGTTTACGTTCAAGTGGTGATACTTGTTGCTTTGATTTGATTGGTATCTTAATGGCTTTGAATGATTGATAAAAATTACATTATATATTTTTTAACATCGAAACGGCTGATCTGATTTGAGTGGGAGTTCGGAATAATGTGTATCATCATTGGATTAACATTTTCTGAGAATTTGAATTCTCTTGGATGAAATATGTTTCATGCATTTTTTTCTCTGGGTTATTCTCATGGGATTTTTGAAAACTTTGAAATAAGTTTTCTCAAAAGTGGTTCAACCGATCACGCTTCAAAACTATACAGTATCAAATCAGATAAGGATACTTGTGTATGCCAAGTTCCAACTAATTTTGGATTTTTGTCTGACCAGTGGAGCGCGAACAACAACAAAAAAAGTACTTTTTTTCGGGTATGGTGAAATTGAGTCTCCGCTTCGCTCATCCAATTAATTTTTTTTTTCAATAACATCGAAACTTGATGCAAAATTATTATTCCTCAATTAAGGCTAAGGATGAAAGATAGGATCGTTTGGATGGGACACCACAAGGGCGATCTTACCACCCCATTTTAATTATTCAAAACCAATGAACTTCAACACCAGGACTGCGCTGTTGGTGACCATGAATATTATGCTATCAAATATTATATTAATTTTTATGTTTATTTCTGACGTTTCATGTATCTAATCGTGATCTATTTTCAGAATGTAAAAAACGACTTGGTTAATAAAGCATTGGATTGAATTCAATGTATCTCGTATTGCTATATATAGCTGAACCTATTTACCAAGCACACTTATTATTCACAGATATCGAGTTAATAAATGCACTCTCCTGACAAACACGATTACAGCTTGATACACTATCATCAGGAGTAGGCCGAGTGACGTAATACACTGACTTCACTAATACATTACTCATTACTCAACAAGTATTCAAACTAGAGCCTGTGTTTAACCTGTTGCTGACACAGTGTCACATTCGCCATCATCAGGAGTGTGTGACGTAATACACTGACTTCACTAATACATTACTCATTACTCAACAAGTATTCAAACTAGAGCCTGTGTTTAACCTGTTGCTGACACAGTGTCACATTCGCCATCATCAGGAGTGTGTGACGTAATAAACTGACATCATCGGTACATGACTCGTGTGTTACACTTGTTGAGGTAGAGGACACGTAGCATCAGTCTGTCGAGAATTCCCAGTGCTGGCAGCACTGCTCATGGATCATGGAGGCTCGACTGAGTATAGCTGTTGTCGTAGCGAGTAAGTTTATTGATGGCGAATGATATTATTTGACCGGGATTCGATTCCCACCATGGTCGACCATCCTGCATGATAGAGCTTTTTCGTAGTTTCCCTCTGTCGTTTAGGTTGATACTGAGATGGTTCCTTAACAACAGGCCACGACCGACTCCTTCCCACCATACAGAAACACCTGATTTAAAAAAACTTTCATCTCATCATCCCATCATCTCATTCATCATCCACAGACGCCAATAGATCGTAGCCATCAGTATTGTGCGTCGTTAAAACCCACTATATGAAGAAAACGGTCCAATTGAGTCTTCACTTGGCTCACCCAATGAGC
>OZ023339.1:19598840-19618840 GCA_964007535.1 Brachyptera risi | reverse complement strand
AGATCTGTCTTTGGTAATGGTTTAAAGGAGTGTGAGAAATTGTGAATTGAAACAAGTAAGTTGAAGAGTATTTCTAGGTTCAAGAGTTTAATTACTTGATAGTTTAAGAGCAGGGCCCAGATTCACAAAAGGTCATAACTTTGATCCGCCCCAAAGTTACGACAATTTCTGGAGATAATACCATATTTTATCAACTATTTTAATTTTTTTTTAATTTCAAAGTTTAATCAAATCCATTATTATCAACAATCTATTATTATTATCTTATAATATCTTATATTATAATATATCATAATATCTAATATATATATATATATATATATATATATATATATATATATATATATATATATATATATATATATATCTTATAATTAAGTTATAATATGATAGTAGTTTCATCATTTATATGTTTACTATATACTGAGAGATTTACACACTGTCAGAGTGAGTAAGATGACAGATAATGCAAATAATATATCCCAATGTTTTGCCTTCAATCATGTGTATAAGCGGGCTGACTTTTTGAACAGTACTGAAACTTCTAGAGTACAATACCAGCGATCTCGGCTGCTAGGAGGCGTGACGCGCCTGCGCATTGAATTATGAAATGCATGGTCTATTACCACGATTTGATGACGTGGAATACCAGAGCCACATCGAATCAAAAAACTTATAATGTACATTTTAATAACATATTATAATCGACAAGACCGTTTTCGGGCATTTGTTGTCGAATTTTCAGATGAGCGTAGCGAAGTCTCCACCTCACTCTTATAGGGCTTTGTCTGTGTTTTTTTTTTTTTTTTTTTTTTTTTTTTTGTGGGCACTGCACAGGTCGCAGGGTTTGACTGATCAACATGAAACTTTTTTTGTACGGGCCAACTTTTACAACTTAGAACTGTATAGTTTTTGGAATGAATCGGTCGATTAGATTTTGAGAAATATCATGTCAAAGTTTAAAAAAAAACATCAGATTAGGCTGGGTGAGAAAATTTGAAAAAATGAAACCTCTCCGAAAAAAATAAAATTCTCTCTGAGTGTTCAAACATGAATGATACACATAACCACCATTTTGTGAGCAATTCAAACCAGCCGTTTTGAAGAAAAAAATTCAAATAACTGTTTTTATCCATCAAATATATGGAAATGAGCCAAGATTCACTGCTTCCTAAATTCGATATTTGCCCAAGAATCAACTATTCTTTATATTCGTCAAGGTGTGTAGAATACACAGAAGATAAAGTAGCAATTAAATGAAGGACAAAGTGTGTAGAATACCAGAGTCGATAAAGTAGCAATTAAATGCAGAACAAAGTGTGTAGAATACCAGAGTCGATAAAGTAGCAATTAAATGACAGGACAAAGTGTGTAGAATACCAGAGTCGATAAAGTAGCAAATGTAGGACTGTTATTATACCTTATTCATATATCTCGCTCATCTTACAACGCATATTTCGCGTTTGCCTAGTGCCTAAAACTAGAATTGCGGTTGATGCTATTCCCTTGTCCAGGAAGTGACCGACTCGGACTGGCGAGCCATGAAGGCAGAAGGTGAGAAGAAGAAAGCACAAGAAGAAGGCGCGGGCATGTTCGGTGCCTTCGGCTACTTCAACATCTCATCCAGATCATTAAGGGTGGATCATCCCTTAATCTACGAGTACGACTGCGCCGTTTGCCAGATGACAAGAACATATAAATTCAATAATTTTTATATTCTTGGCGACCCGTTGGCTCCTACATACGTATTGTTGCATTTCGTCGAGCTCAGTGTCGTCAGCAAAGAGGTAGTAGTAGTAGTAGTAGTAGTAGTAGTAGTAGTAGTAGTAGTAGTAGTAGTAGTAGTTTTTTTTTTTTTTTTTTTTTTTTAATGAACATTATAGAACAAGTTACAAGTTGTGCGTAAACCCACAAAGTCAAACAAAAATGACTTGTCTGTGGGTTTACATATGAATTACAATACTTAGAAATTGATATATGGAAAATAATACATCGTCTAGATACTGAATATAATTATTATAAAAAATAAGAAGTTTGCAAATTGTAAAATAAGAAAATTGAGAAATGTTTTATAATCACATTATCTAAGTACAATCGAGTTGGTAAATTTCAATCTATGGTCAAACACGAATTCTGACAAATCCATTCTTTAATTTCAGTCTTTACTTTTGATATTTTTGCTATAGTCATTAATTCTGAGGGAATTTTATTAAAGAGTACAGGTATGAGAAAGCTTTTTTCCTGTTTTCCATATGAGTTTTGATACAGCGGTTCTAAAAGTCTATTCCTATTTCTTGTTTTATGCAAATAGTAGTAGTAGTAGTAGAAGTGTTTATTCCTTTAACCCTCTTTCGAGGAAATCGGTACACAATTTACATATTTTACAATATAACTTATTAATAGCATTACATTTGAGTATGGCAGTGAGCCATCATTTATGATTATCAACGAATCAGTAATTCTAGTATATCAAACAAATATTACAACAAATAATGATACATTACAGGATTTCAGATTGATCGATACGGAATTGAGATAAATCAATTCATCTTATATATGTAGACACTCTGATACATAGACATAGATAGCTGGATAATATGGATAATCAATTGAATTAAATATTTAAAAAAAAATAGAATTACCGAATATGTCAATACACAGAAAAGTTAAATAAATCATTAATAAGTATTATAAATTTACTGAAATCCAGCATCAACGAACTCTTGCACAGAATAATAATACTAATAATAATAATAATAATAATATGTTTATTGGACAGATTGATCATACATAATGATATTGTCAATGTCAATTAGATAATGATAATATTATAAAAATTATTCACTGTACATTATTATAATTAATTTACAATATTCATAGTACAGAGTCAGATACATGTATAAAATGTACATAAATGCATTTACTTGAAAAAGTAGAAGAAAGAAAAACCAGATGTCGTTTTCAGAGTATAACATTATTATAATCCTAACAAAGAAAATTATTTTTAACGATTAATAAATTCATTAACAGAATAGAAACATTCGTCTGAAAAGTATTTCTTTAAAATATTATTAAAATTCTTACGTTCTTTTAATATCTTGATATTTACTGGTAACTTGTTGAACAATTTTATGCCTACGGCACTAGGACCTTGGTCGTACATAGAAGTATGAAAATCTCCCTTTATCCTAGTTTCATGGTCATGTATATCACCATTTTGTATCGTCATATGTTGCTTGTTGATGACATACATAATTACACTGTATATATATTCACAAGGAAGGGAAAGAATTCTGAATTTAATAAATAATGGTTTAGATGAATCTTTGTAAAAACACCAGGCGTAGTTGGATCAAAACTCTCACGGGCCAGATATCTAACAGCTCTTTTTTGCATCACAAGAAGTTCATTGGCATAAGAAGAATGTCCCCAAAGAACAATTCCATATTTTATTTTGGAATGTACATAAGAATGATATACCATTTTGGCTGTGTCAAAATTGCAAATTTCCATTAAACGTTTCAATAAAAAACAACCAGATGCTACATTTTTACAAACCTTATCAATGTGTTTGTCCCATTTCAGGTGTGAGTCAATAGTTATTTCCAAAAAATTGGTTTGGTCTTTCATCACAATACTCTTTTTATCAATATACTATTTTTATTAATATTCATATACAATAAAATACAGAACAGAATAAACAGAATACAGAATACAATACTATTAATTGTGAAACTATTAAGTTTGACATTATATTTTGCTTTTCAGCACAAACATTTCTCTGTTTTGTTTATTCTATGACCATCAATAACGTAACGGGATAAGCAACATGGCGCTTTTCTTTCGCACCATGCGTATATCAAAGGGATGCCGCCTCACAAATGTTATGATGATTTGCTGGTATTATTGTGTGTTGATCTATACAAGTAATAGATGTAATGCAATCTGTGAATCCAGCTCTTTCGAACTGCATTAAAAAATATTGGGATACATTTCATTTGAATTAGCCAATCTAAATTTAAAATAGGTCTGTAAAAGCATTTAGTCCCCTAGTCAAGAGCCCTACTGCTATATTTACCATTTGATAACTGGATAATTACTCATCATCTACGAGAAAGATCAGAAACAATGCAAGTATACAACTATGTACTATACATTGAAATACGAGCCCAATACATACGATTTGATTTGAAATTGCGAATCTCACAAATGTACACGAAAGCGCGCTGATTCCACCATGGTGAAAACGGCTCAATGTTAAAAGGATAGGACTTACGCCATGTTGCTTACCCCGTTACGTTATCGATAGTCATAGGTTTATTTCATTAAGAAATTCATTATTGAGTAGAATTTGATTTAATTTTGAATTGTGTGAGTTATATCTATGTATATGTATTGTATATCATCCAGACAACTGAATTTGATTGTATTTTTTTGTGTAATAAATGTAATAGACCCGCAGACAAGTTAAAATTTTTGACTTTGCGGGTCTATAGAATTTTAACATATGTATTTGTTTGATAACAATAAAAAAAAAAAAAAAAAAAAAAAAATTAATTGTGAAACTATTAATTGTGAGGTGCTCCTTGAGGAGTGATTTGAATTGATTTAATGGCCGAATCTTGATCTTATAGGTGGTTACCGATGTCGGAGTGATTGGTAGAGACGGTACGATGGCGGCTAGGATCGCGGAAGAGGTTTCGTCGCTTCATGGAACCAGTCAATATAGATATATCTGGGAATGGAGATCTTCCAGGATTAACAGTGACGGTCTGGGAGAGTTGAACGTACAAGTTAAAATATATAGACCGAGTAATGCTCAGTTGGATTATGGACAATTACATTTCAGGTAAGACACTCGACTGATATTATTACCAGGCAAACGCGTTATGTGTTTCCGCGTTGATGGATGAGCTGGAACATATCAACTTATCTTTGGATTGGTTATTATATATATATATATATATATATATATATATATATATATATATATATATATATATATATACACCTTGAGATCCAAACCATTACATCACTGCCATCTTATTTTTCATTAATAATTTATATGATAATCAAGAAGGCTTTGTTTTAATCGTTTACAATCAAGTGGTGACACTTGTTGCTTTGATTTGATAGGTATCTTAATAGCTTTGAATAATTAACATAAATAACATTATATATTTTTTTACATCGAAACGGCTTATCCGATTTGAATGAAAGTTCGGAATAATGTGTATCATTATCAGATTGAAATTCTCTGAGAATTTGAATATTTTTCACGAATGTTTTCCTCTGGGTTATTCTAATGGGATTTTTGAAAACTTTGGAATGAGTTTTCTCAGAAGTGGTTCAACCGATCGCGCCTCAAAACTATACAGCATCAAGTCAGATAGGGGTTCATGTGTGTGTCAAGTTTCAACTGATTTTGAATTTTTGTCTGACCTGTGGAGCGCGAACAAAAAAACAAAACAAAAAAAAAAAAAAAAAACAGGTACTTTTTTTCGGTATAGTGTAATTGAGTCTTCGCTTCGCTCATCCAATTAACAATGATGATAAAAATGATATTTATCAAATTTGATTCAAGTATAAATATTTTGTATTATTAGACGAGCTTTAGCGAGGATTCAATTTTACATACTGAAAAAAATTGGTGCTCGTTTTTATGTTTTTTTTAATGTTTTTTGTCGGTTCTCCACAGGTCAAACGGCTACAGCTATCAACTTCAAACTTTTTTACATCATGGTTCCTCATCTAGCTTAGATCTGTATAGTTTTGTGGCATTATCGGGTGGTGACTTTTATTTTTATGAATTTTAGAAATTTCAAAAATACCCGTTAGAATAACACGGCGGAAAAAAAATCAAATTTCGCGTGAAGTTGAATTACATTCTGATACACATTTCTGAAAATTCTCAGCTTGATCGGGTGAGCCATTTTGAAGAAAAAACATAAAATGTGCTGAATTGGTACCACTCGAAGCAGTTTTTACCCATTCATAACTTAAATGTCACCCAATTGGCGAATATAGGCAAAAGTTTGTCAAAAAAGTCGACATACTATTACTATCCTCTCGTCTAACAACGCATATATGGCGTTTTCCTAGTACATATCAATAAATCCAAAGACGAGTCAAAATTCTGACTTTGCGGGTCTATAAAATCTGAAAATAATATATGTCCCTCATTCGATTAACACTAGGAAAACGCCATATGCGTTGTCAGACGAGCGGATAGTAATAGTATGTCGACTTCTATGGCCAAACTTTTGCCTACATTCGCCAATTGGGTGACATTTAATTCAGAAATTGGTAACAACTGCTTTTGGAATAGGGTGTTCGCACGTAACAAACGACAAACAATCGTTACTATAGCAATACAGCGAACTGGTGGACTACCAAATATTCTGATTGGTTAATTCCAACTGGTGCACATTGTTGTCTCTCTTTCAACAATGGGTGACGTCAGTTGAGGATAGCCTATTACATTTTATCAAATGATGACGTTTGTTTGGTGTCTAAGAGGCTGTGCATCACAGCTGTTTTCTCAATTCTCATAAAACCTCTGACGGAAATAGGACATTCTCTGAACGAAAAAAATGCTATCCAATCTTTTAAACGAAAATTGGAAGCGCTAGTTTTGGTACAATTTCACGATAAGACTATCAAATAACTGTGATACAAGTCTTGAATCAGAGGAATTTGATGAGAAATTGGACAGTGTAAATGAGACTTTATATATATATATATATATATATATATATATATATATATATATATATATATATATATATATATATATATATATATATATTTATATAAATATATATATATATATATATATATGTATATATATTATATATATATATATATATATATATATATATATATATATATATATATATATATATATATGTATATATATATATATATAAATATATATATATATATATATATATATATATATATATATATATATATATATATATATATATATATATATATATATATATACATATATATATATATTCAATATTTTCAAGTTTTACGATAGACGTTTTTTCAATTCTATTTCAAATGTCAACAATCATTATGAATTTCTCATAACTTCTGCTAATCCAATCTGAAGTCTGAATTAAAATAATTCTAAATTAAATTTCAAGTTGACGAACATGTTGTGTTCTTTTGATATTCATGTCAATGACTATACTTGAACTGCGCTCAATTTATATTACATCGATAATAATAATAATTAATCAATTAAAAAATAGATATTGATATAAGATTGTTCGGTACGAGATTTGAAGTTCTCCTCGAATTTCAGATTCGTCGTTGGCGCTACTCCTTTCGTTCTTCCCAGTTTCAAGTCAGTAACCATGGTGACCGACCTGGCGACATGCACGACCTCTGGGGATCTGTTCGGGAACCCGGCTGTGATCGAAACGTATCAATCAAGTGAGTGAAGGTTGTCAAAACGGGGTGAAACTGTCGTCACAAGATTAGCGGTAGGGGCGGTGCTAATACAGACCCGAAGTCCAGTCACGGGGGGCTCACGAACTTACCCGATCTCTTCACTCCAACCATTATGTAGTGATACCAACTTATTTTATCGCTAGGAAAACGCTATATACGCGTTGCTAGACGAGCGGATAGTAATAGTATGTCGACTTCATTGCCAAACTTTTGCCTACATTCGCCAATTGGGTAACATTTTAGTTAGAAATGGGTAAAAACGGCTTCGAGTGGTACCAATTTAGCACATTTCATGTTTGTTCTTCAAAATGGCTGACCCGATCAAGCTGAGAATTTCCAGAAATGTGTATCAAGATGTTATTCAACTTCACACAAAATTTCAATGTTTTTGAAAATACAAATTTTTTAATTTTTTTTCCGCCGTGTTATTCTAATGGGTATTTTTGAAATGTCTAAAATTCATAAAAAAAAGTTGATATCCGATAATGCCACAAAACTATACAGATCTAAGTTAGATAAGGAACCATGATGAAAAAAAGTTTGAAATTGATAGCTGTAGCCGTTTGACCTGTGGAGAACCGACAAAAAAACATAAAAAAAACGCAAAAACGAACACCAATTTTTTTTCAGTATGTCAAATTGAATCCTCGCTAAAGCTCGTCTAATTATGTGAGCAGTTGCATTTCATTTTACTTGCGGCGATAATGATTCCAAACTCATAGCCAGCTGGACCATCATGGTAATTTACCGTTAAGATGGATAGCCGTCATCAATAGATTATTCTTTCTAAAATGTCAATCGCACATTTTTCTAGATCTGGTCAAAGGACTGAAATACGTGTCATACGACGCGACCACCGATGACGTCACAGTCATTGAATGCGTCCACAACAAGACATCTCACCAGGCTTTGTGGGAATCCCAGGTGCATCATTACAAGACATCCTGGTGGCCGTGCAACGAGCACGACAACGACATGTCAATACACGTCAAACTCATCACTTACGCGAGGAAGTTACAAACCTACTTGAACAGAACAATCACCAAGGAAGCGCTGGAATTTATAGCAAAAGAATTACCTTCATTCAAGTATGAAAATCCACACGATGCAGATGAAAATGATTTTTGGGATGTCGCTAAACTAGAAGCTAGAACTAAATTGAATAGTGTTTGGAGATTTTTATTCACGAATGGTATTTATAGAAATATAGAAGCTATTCTGACGAGATATGAACCGGACGGAAAATTTGTCGATTTCAAAAGTGGAGATTGGAAAGATCACTTGTTCTTGTTCACTGACCTCAGAGATGAATATCGAGTGAAAGGTGCTTACAAAAGAGATGTCAATGCCAAATTTGAATTGATAAGATCTGGTAACGATTCAGGGAATAATGTGTCCAATGTGTTCAGTTCTTTTTCAATTTCTGAAGATTTATTGGAAAGATTCGATATGTTGGCAGTTTTGAATTATAATTTGAGTTCCAATGAAGTAAATGGAGAGTACGCTGTCTTTGACAAAGGAAATTCTTACAATCAGAACAAAATAATCCAATTGTTTGTAATAACCTTGATCAAAATCAGTAACGAATCTCTCATTTATGCGGATGATACAAATCATTATGTGGATTTTATATTCAGTGTTTACGTCCTACCTGATAACTTCTCTGAATTGTTCGCTTCGTGGGATTTCGAAACGAATTCATGGAACACTGACAGCTGTAAACTGCAGAAAACCACATTCTACGGCAATATCGTGTACAGATGTAAGCACTTATCGGCCAAGGAGAACATGGTGCACGGCTATTACATCATGTATAATTCTTTCGCGTATAATAGCGATATATTATCTTTGAGTAAAACTTTGAAGGTGATTCTAGCCGTTGAAGTTGTATTCAGTTCTTTTGGGGTTTTAAGTATTTTCCTAACTGCAATTCTATTTTGCGAATGGCGGAATGATCTCGGTCACCAAATCATGTTACAAATGACAACAGCGCTTTTGATTAATCTCATTCTGGGTTTCTCTTGTAGTCTGATCCGTCTCGATATAATGACCATTCCATGCGTGATTATTGGTGCTTTACGCCACTATTCATTCCTCGCCATGTTTCTGTGGATGCTTGCGCTCTCTTATCTACAATACAGACGGTTGACCACTGTTGCCGGGGCAACCACGACCACACATCTTCTACTGAAAGTGTCTCTGTTTGCTTGGGGTTTGCCACTGATACCAATAACCTCACTTCTCGCTTGGGATTACAAACGTTTCTACATGACGCGCTCAGTCGACAGAGGTTACTGTTATCCTGATGGTATGGCTTTGATTGTCACAGTAACTGCTCCAGCTATTCTCGTACTAGCACTGAATTTCCTCTGTTTCCTGTATATTTTGAACAGTATTTATAAATGTGTTGGGCAAGGTAAACAAATCCAGAGATTTGGTTTGAGTGAACGGAAAGCACAATTGAGAAATTTAGGTACAAGTGTATTCGTTTTCTTCCTATTCGGATTCTCTTGGCTGTTCAACATTCTATCGGAAACTGAAGTAATCAAAAATCAAACCATCTTTGACTATTTGTTCTTATAGTCACGGCAACTTTCCACGTCTCCATGTTGGCATTATTCTTCGTGTTCTTTGAAAAGAAAACCAGAGGCTATTGGATGGAGTGGTTCAGAAAGATCACCGGTATGCCAGCTGAACAGTTGAGCCCTGCTCCAATGAAAGCAGACAACGTTGCTGCGATTGTCGCTAGAAAGAGGGCCGAAGTCCGGGCTCGCGTAGCTAGGAACGATGCGCGCGCTGCGGCGAGGGCTAGGAGAGATATTCCTGTTGTACATGCTGAGGAGAATGTTACTATCAACAAGGCTCATGATGACACGTCATTAGATGAACCATCAACTTGAACTTTCATTGTTGACAAGAATACAATAGGCTTCTGTCACAGATGACAAACAATGGTTACTATAGCCAATTGGGTGACATGAAATGTAAGAAATGGGTAAACACTGCTTCGAGTGCTACCAATTTAGCACATTTTATGATTTTTTTTCCAAATGGCTCACCCGATCAAGCTGAAAGTTTTCAGAAATGTACTAAAAAAAATGCAACTCAACTTCACGCAAAATTAGATTTTTGGGGAAAAATAAAAATATTTTCTTCTTTTCCGCCGTGTTATTCTAATGGGTATTTTTGAAATTTTAAAATTCATAAAAAAAATTACTATCCGATAATGCCACAAAACTATACAGATCTAAGTTAGATGAGGGATCATAATGGCAAAAAGTTTGAAGTTGATAGCTGTAGCCGTTTGGCCTGTGGAGAACCGACAACAAAAATAAAAAATAAAAAAACTAAAAACTAAAAACGAACACCAATTTTTTTAGTATGTCAAATTGAATCCTCGCTAAAGCTCGTCCAATAAACTAATTTGTGACAGTAAAAAAAGGGAAGAATGTGGAATCCATGATTTCAGGTCTTCATAAAAGTGAGACAATTATTGGAATTACATATTCCATGTTCCTGAATCCTATTCATCTAAGAATTTGTTTGTAGGTCTACTGTGATTTGAAAGTTCATTATGGTTCAATTTGATAGTTTCTAATAAATACTGTATACCTTTCCATATCTTGGATTGGCACATCTGTTTTGATTTGTATCTCATATGTTATGTTCACTTTTCAGTTTTTCAATTTTATGTCCTGTATTATCCTTATGTTCTATGTCCCTTCAGTTAAGGGTCATTATTCAGGTTAATTTTTAGAAGCAAATAACTCAAAACATTTGTCTGTTCATTATCTAAGGCCCAGTATTACCACGACCAATTAGTATTTATCTGACAGTTGGTGAAAACAAATAGCATGGGTAACCATGGTGATAACAAGTTTGAACTGTCAGATAAAGGCTAACTGGACTTGGTAATACTAGGCCTAATTCACTTGTATTTGTATCTTATATGTTATGTTCACTTTTCAGTTTTTCAATTTTATGTCCTGTATTATCCTTATGTTCTATGTCCCTTCAGTTAAGGGTCATTATTCAGGTTATTTTTTAGAAGCAAATAACTCAAAACATTTGTCTGTTCATTATCTAAGGCCCAGTATTACCACGGCCAGTTAGTATTTATCTGACAGTTGGTGAAAACAAATAGCATAGGTAACCATGGTGATAACAAGTTTGAACTGTCAGATAAAGGCTAACTGGACTTGGTAATACTAGGCCTAATTCACTTGTATTTGTATCTTATATGTTATGTTCACTTTTCAGTCTTTCAATTTTATGTCCTGTATTATCCTTATGTTCTTTGTCCCTTCAGTTAAGGGTCATTATTCAGGTTATTTTTTAGAAGCAAATAACTTAAAAATACGTCTGTTCATTATCTAATTCACTTGTATTTGTATCTATCCCACAGTTAAACCCTTTAAGGGCTTTGTGGATTCATGTTCGGTGTAAATTATCTCTTGATATCCAATAAAGAGCATAAAAAAAAAGATGAGCCTCTTGCTTTGTGGGAATTATTTATGTGTGCCAATTGTGAACATTGTTCTCTTCAAATAAAATACTCTGCAGAAAAAAAAAATAGCTTTCTTACTAAATGAACATTTATTATCATTATCATCATGAAGAAGAGAAGAGTTTTATTTATTTATTCAATAATTCCTTCAATCCTTTTCCGAGGAAATCGGAATGGTTAGCAGTTTACAATTATCAGCTTACTAGCTTATAGCATTATATGATATCAAGTAAATCCATTGATAATTGACAATAATGATAATGATATTTGAAATGATATTTAAAATAATTTTAATAAATGAAAATAGATACTGATAATTTTGAACTCCAATATCCAGATGATATCAGCTTTCAATAGCTGATGTTTGTTCAATTTTGAAGCTGCAATTTGTTTTTAAGAGGCCGCAGGCGCGCTACACGGGCTCGTTGTTCGCTCGCTTCAGACTCGAGTTTAACATGCATCGTGCGCTGGGCGCAGCCCGTAGACTAGCCCGCCGAACTCATATTCTCGTCAACGCCGTTAATTCCTTCACTCACACTTTTGATATATTTCACAGTCCATATTATTTTTCGGTATTCAAAAATATAGGCCTATATATAGGTTTCCGTAAACTAGAAATTTTTTCATTTTCCATTTGAAGAATTTTAGAAAATACAAATTTGTTGTTAAAAGTTCTGTAGATGCGATAACCTACCTCTTTCAATTATCAACAGAATGCAAAAACAATAATATTGATATCTCAAAAATTACGGCCGTGAGAGTTTGCGGCGTGAAATACGAGCGCCTGCGGCTTCTTAATATTATTTGATTTGGGAGAGGAAGTGTTGATGAATGAATAATTGCAACCACATATTAGAATGTGCGTCATGAACTTTATTTCATCGAGTAGGTGAACAATTATAGTGAACAGTGCAGCTTCACCCGTTAAGAATATAGTGTTTATTCTATAATTGAAGGGATTAGAAGCAAAGTAGACCAACCCAATTTTTTTCTCAAAATGATCTATTCGAACCACTTCATTCGTATTGTGTAATTTTTTTTTTTTTTCTTTCAACACCAGTTTCAGAGGTTTAAACATGTGGACCAAGCTTTCTGGCGCCCATTATATTTTGGAGCAAAACGGACCAACCCACATAGGAAGTGCTTTGTTTTGACTTTTGGGTTGGTCCAATTTGCTTCTGATCCCTTCAATTATCATAATACAATCAAACTATAAGTAGTATAATGATGTTATTGTAATGTATAATATTTAATATTGGTTTATAGTGTTGGTGGAAATTGTCCGGTGCGTATAGTTGTGTGTATCCCATGTTGACATCTCTTCAAGACTTCTCTCTCTCTCTCTCTCTCTCTCTCTCTCTCTCTCTCTCTCTCTCTCTCTCTCTCTCTCTCTCTCTCTCTTCCACTCACATGGTCTATTTGTTGTCAGTCAAGTTGAGAGTTCCAAGAATTGCTTCCACTGGAAAATAAGATAATTATCGGATGAGAGGCGTGAAATATATATTATATCGTACGAAAAATATCAATTGACTCACAGGTCAAACGGAAGCAGGAATTCTAAACAATACATAAAATAGAACGGCAGTGAGGTAATGGTCTCAGAATCGAGGTGTGTGAATAGCTTTCTGTGACATTTCATATAATTTGAATATACCTATATTTTCCTAGCAGTTGAAAGTTCAGTCTAATGCTGGGCTTCCATAACTGCGTTATTCGGATTGCGAATTCGCTAAGCGGTTTTCTAAGCCACCTTGATGATGAAACGACCAATAAGTGACGCGATTTCTGACATTCTGATTGTTGAGCTCGCTTCAATTCCACTGCCTTGCGAAAGCGAAACGCAAATCGCGTTCATGGAAGGCTAGAAGGCCCAGCATAACACCATTTTGTTTCTAAAGAACGCCGTATAATGGAGGTGAGAAATATTGAATGGCATGTTTGCCAGGTCACCATAGCAACTGGAAAAGTTTGGGACAAACAAACTGATCATAAAGTTGTAATTGGTGAAAAATGATTTGGTTAAATGGAAGAGCAGATGAACTAAGAATATGGATATCGCCATTTTTTGATGTTTGTTAATGGAAAACGCCATATATGCGTTGTTAGACGAGCGGATAGTAATAGTATGTCAATTTTTCTGCCAAAATTTTGACTACATTTGTCAATTGGGTGACATTTTAAGTTATAAATGGGTAAAAACTGCTTCAAGTGGTGCCAATAATTTATTACATTATGTTTTTTCTTCAAAATGGCTGCCCCGATCAAGCTGAGAATTTCCAGAAATGTGTATCAGAATGTAATTCAACTTCACACAAAATTTCATTTTTGGGGGAAAATGAATTTTCATTTTTTTCCACTATGTTAATCTAATGGGTATTTTTGAAATTTTTAAAATTCATAAAAATAAAAGTCACCACCCGATAATGCCACAAAACTATACAGATCTAAGTTGAATGAGGAGCCATAATGAAAGACATTTTGAAGTTGATAGCTGTAGCCGTTTGACCTGTGGAGAACTGACAAAAAAAAACATAGAAAAACATAAAAACGAACACCAATTTTTTTCAGTATGTCAAATTGAATCCCCGCTGAAGCTCGTCTAACAAAAATGAAGTTTGACAGACATTGTTGTTCATTATTCATGACAATGTGTGACGTCAGTTGGAGAGGGAAAAACTGTCTCCCGAATTGATTAGAAAGAACATGAATATATTCTAATAAGAGTGTTCGCACTTGACAAACGACAAACAATCGTTACTATAGCAATACAGCAAACTGGTGGACTACCAAACATTCTGATTGGTCAATTCCAACTGGTGCACATTGTTATGTCTCTCTTTCAACAATGGGTGACGTCAGTTGAGAATACCCTATTGGTCATCATGAATCTTCTGACAAGAGATTGAATCACATGTGTTTAAGATATTGATAGTGGAATGAAGTTTGTTGTTCTCACGCAGCTTCAAGATGTTGGTGAGTAGAGACGTGACGTTATCACCCAATGCCTGGCGACTGGCTGAGCCGGTAGACGAGTGACCGGCCGCTCCATTTCCACCAAACGCCGCACCTGGAGACAAGGCATTAATAAATAAATATATATATATATTCATATATATATATATATATATATATATATATATATATATATATATATATATATATATATATATATATATATATATATATATATATATATATATATATATATATATATATATATATATATATATATATATAATTATATATCTGAATATATATATAAATATAATATATTAATATATATATATGTATATATATATTTATATATATATATATATATATATATATATATATATATATATATATATATATATATATATATATATATATATATATATATATACATTTAAATAAATATATATATACATTTAATATATGAATATATATATATATATATATATATATATATGTATATATATATATATATATATATATATATATATATAATTTCATATATTTATATATATATATATATATATATATATATATATATACATAACCCAAGATCTCTTTTCCCTCAGTAAGCCTATTATTGATACTTGTTATGTTAACTGGTATAGGTCAAGTTCCTATTTAAGATTTTAGCTTTCTTTTTTATTATCATTAATAATATCCTTACATTTTTACCATGTTCATTTTCATCATTTGTCCATATTATTTCCACTATGTGATGTTATTTATGATATGATATTCTATTCCATTCAATTGGGTCATTACTGTTCAAGTAGGGCGTGCCCAATTCATATGGCCAAAATATGTGAAGTAATACCTCGGACTATATTTTTAAGTTTCCATTAAGATCTTATTCCAAATTTTTCTATATGTGAAGTAATACCTCGGACTTTATTTTCAAGTTTCCATTAAGATCTTATTCCAAATTTTTCTATATGTGAAGTAATACCTCGGACTTTATTTTCAAGTTTCCATTAAGATCTTGTTCTAAATTTTTAAATATGTGAAGTAATACCTCGGAATTTATTTTCAAGTTTCCATTAAGATCTTGTTCCAAATTTTTCTATATGTGAAGTAATACCTCGGACTTTATTTTCAAGTTTCCATAAGGATCTTATTCCAAATTTTTCTATATGTGAAGTAATACCTCGGACTTTATTTTCAAGTTTCCATTAAGATCTTGTTCCAAATTTTTCTATATGTGAAGTAATACCTCGGACTTTATTTTCAAGTTTCCATTAAGATCTTGTTCCAAATTTTTAAATATGTGAAGTAATACCTCGGACTATATTTTCAAGTTTCCATTAAGATCTCATTCCGAATTTTCTGTATGTGAAGTGATACCTCGGACTATATTTTCAAGTTACCATTAAGATCTTATTCCAAATTTTTCTATATGTGAAGTAATACCTCGGACTTTATTTTCAAGTTTCCAGCAAGATCTTATTCCAAATTTTTCTATATATAAAGTATAACCTCGGACTATATTTTCAAGTTTCCATTAAGATCTTATTCCAAATTTTTCTATATGTGAAGTAATACCTCGGACTTTATTTTCAAGTTTCCATTGAGATCTTGTTCCAAATTTTTCTATATGTGAAGTAATACCTCGGACTTAATTTTCAAGTTTCCATTAAGATCTTATTCCAAATTTTCAAATATGTAAAGTAATACCTCGGACTATATTTTCAAGTTTCCATTAAGATCTTATTCCAAATTTTTAAATATGTGAAGTAATACCTTGGACTTTATTTTCAAGTTTCCATTAAGATCTTATTCCAAATTTTCAAATATGTGAAGTAATACCTCGGACTATATTTTCAAGTTACCATTAAGATCTCATTCCAAATTTTTCTATATGTGAAGTGATACCTCGGACTATATTTTCAAGTTTCCATTAAGATCTAATTCCAAATTTTTCCATATGTGAAGTAATACCTCGGACTATATTTTCAAGTTTCCATTAGGATCTTATTCCAAATTTTTCTATATGTGAAGTATTACCTCGGACTATATTTTCGAGTTTCCATTAAAATCTTATTCCAAATTTTTCTATATGTGAAGTAATACCTCGGACTTTATTTTCAAGTTTCCATTAAGATCTTATTCCAAATTTTTAAATATGTGAAGTAATACCTCGGACTTTATTTTCAAGTTTCCATTAAGATCTCATTCCAAATTTTTAAATATGTGAAGTAATACCTCGGACTATATTTTCAAGTTTCCATTAAGATCTTATTCCAAATTTTCAAATATGTGAAGTAATACCTCGGACTTTATTTTCGAGTTTCCATTAAGATCTTATTCCAAATTTTTAAATATGTGAAGTAATACCTCGGACTATATTTTCAAGTTTCCATTAAGATCTTATTCCAAATTTTCAAATATGTAAAGTAATACCTCTTTATTTATTTTCGAGTTTCCATTAAGATCTTATTCCAAATTTTCAAATATGTAAAGTAATACCTCGGACTATATTTTCAAGTTTCCATTAAGATCTTATTCCAAATTTTTAAATATGTGAAGTAATACCTCGGACTTTATTTTCGAGTTTCCATTAAGATCTTATTCCAAATTTTCAAATATGTAAAGTAATACCTCGGACTATATTTTCAAGTTTCCATTAAGATCTTATTCCAAATTTTCAAATATGTAAAGTAATACCTCGGACTTTATTTTCGAGTTTCCATTAAGATCTTATTCCAAATTTTTAAATATGTGAAGTAATACCTTGGACTTTATTTTCAAGTTTCCATTAAGATCTTATTCCAAATTTCCAAATATGTGAAGTAATACCTCGGACTATATTTTCAAGTTACCATTAGGATCTCATTCCAAATTTTTCTATATGTGAAGTAATACCTCGGACTATATTTTCAAGTTTCCATTAAGATCTTATTCCGAATTTTTCTATATGTGAAGTGATACCTCGGACTATATTTTCAAGTTTCCATTAAGATCTTATTCCAAATTTTTCTATATGTGAAGTAATACCTCGGACTATATTTTCAAGTTTCCATTAAGATCTTATTCCAAATTTCTCTATATGTGAAGTAATACCTCGGACTATATTTTCAAGTTTCCATTAAGATCTTATTCCAAATTTTTAAATATGTGAAGTAATACCTCGGACCATATTTTCAAGTTTCCATTAATTATGATCTTATTCCAAATTTTTCTATATGTGAAGTAATACCTAGGACTTTATTTTCAAGTTTCCATTAAGATTTTGTTCCAAATTTTTAAATATGTGAAGTAATACCTCGGACTTTATTTTCAAGTTTCCATTAAGATCTCATTCCAAATTTTTCTATATGTGAAGTAATACCTCGGACTTTATTTTCAAGTTTCCATTAAGATTTTGTTCCAAATTTTTAAATATGTGAAGTAATACCTCGGACTTTATTTTCAAGTTTCCATTAGGATCTCATTCCAAATTTTTCTATATGTGGAGTAACACCTCGGACTTTATTTTCAAGTTTCCATTAAGATCTTATTCCAAATTCTTCTATATGTGAAGTAATACCTCGGACTATATACTCAAGTTACTATTAAGATCTTATTCCAAATTTTTCTATATGTGAAGTAATACCTCGGACTTTATTTTCAAGTTACTATTAGGATCTTATTCCAAATTTTTCTATATGTGAAGTTATACCTCGGAATATATTTTCAAGTTACTATTAAGATCTTATTCCAAATTTTTCTATATGTGAAGTTAAACCTCGAACTATATTTTCAAGTTACTATTAGGATCTTATTCCAAATTTTTCTATATGTGAAGTAATACCTCGGACTATATTTTCAAGTTACTATTAAGATCTTATTCCAAATTTTTCTATATGTGAAGTAATACCTCGGACTATATACTCAAGTTACTATTAAGATCTTATTCCAAATTTTTCTATATGTGAAGTTCTACCTCGGACTATATCTTGAAGTTACTATTAAGATCTTATTCCAAATTTTTCTATATGTGAAGTAATACCTCGGACTATATTTTCAAGTTACTATCAAGATCTTATTCCAAATTTTTCTATATGTGAAGTTATACCTCGGACTATATTTTCAAGTTACTATTAAGATCTTATTCCAAATTTTTCTACATGTTAAGTTATACCTCGGACTATATTTTCAAGTTTCCATTAAGATCTTGTTCCAAATTTTTAAATATGTGAAGTAATACCTCGGACTATTTTTTCAAGTTACTATTAAGATCTTATTCCAAATTTTTCTATATGTGGAGTTATACCTCGGACTATATACTCAAGTTACTATTAAGATCTTATTCCAAATTTTTCTATATGTGAAGTTATACCTCGGACTATATTTTCAAGTTACTATCAAGATCTTATTCCAAATTTTTCTATATGTGAAGTAATACCTCGGACTATATTTTCAAGTTACTATTAGGATCTTATTCCAAATTTTTCTATATGTGAAGTTATACCTCGGACTATATTTTCAAGTTACTATTAAGATCTTATTCCAAATTTTTCTATATGTGAAGTAATACCTCGGACTATATTTTCAAGTTACTATTAAGATCTTATTCCAAATTTTTAAATATGTGAAGTAATACCTCGGACCTCATTCTCAAGTTTCCATTAATTATGATCTTATTCCAAATTTTTCTATATGTGAAGTATTACCTCGGACTTTATTTTCAAGTTTCCATTAAGATTTTGTTCCAAATTTTTAAATATGTGAAGTAATACCTCGGACTATATTTTCAAGTTTCCATTAAGATCTCATTCCAAATTTTTCTATATGTGAAGTAATACCTCGGACTTTATTTTCAAGTTTCCATTAAGATCTTATTCCAAATTTTTCTATATGTGAAGTAATACCTCGGACTTTATTTTCAAGTTTCCATTAAGATTTTGTTCCAAATTTTTCTATATGTGAAGTAATACCTCGGACTTTATTTTCAAGTTACTATTAAGATCTCATTCCAAATTTTTCTATATGTGAAGTAATACCTCGGACTTTATTTTCAAGTTTCCATTAATTATGATCTTATTCCAAATTTTTC
>OZ023339.1:19571340-19593840 GCA_964007535.1 Brachyptera risi | reverse complement strand
GGCTAATTCCAAATTTTACTAATGCTATAAAATGCCATTTTTGAAACGGCTGATACTAAAAAACGAAATGATTAAGGCTATATAATTTCATGCTTCTAGTCACATGACCCGACAGAATATCTACAGGACACAAGAACACATTTCGAACGTACCGTATCCAACGCTCATTTGAAAGAACAGTACGGTGGACAGAATTGGTCTCAAACTTGGTCGAAATATCACACTCAACGTGAATCTACTGTTCGCGCAGCCCTGTAAACAAGTGTCTAACCTAACGACAATGTTGTTGTTGTTGTTGTTGATGTATGAGTCGAGGGGAGCGAGCGTGGACGGCTGGGGTAACCACGGTGACGTGGGTGATCTGCTCGCGCCCCTCCTGCAGTCGAAATGAACAACTAAACAAACCTAGTCATGCCGATGAACCTAATCAACTACGGTAGCTGCGCCGAGTATACATACATAATATTTGTACAAAAAAAAAAAACTTCCGGAAAATTAGAAGTGGACGAAAAGAGTTTGTGCTGCCGAGTTATTACGCGTTGCGAACCCGACGACGGTGATAGATACACGACGCAGTGATACCAACATACCTTATCATGATATATAAAGAAGATAAACCGACTTGCGTCTTCAAAGCGAAATATTTCCCGGGTGAGAATTTGATTCCAGGGTCCCGATTGCCTGTAGCGCAATTATCGCTTCCATTTCGAACTACGATACTCGACAATACTATACACCGCTCAGTAGAATTATTCCGTTGGTTGTTGCGTTTGTTTTTTATACGTAAATGATGGATTTTGTTAGTTCAACAATGTGAGCGGTATTGTAGTCACTCTTATCTAGATCTAGTTCACAAGGAAATCCGCTAAATCGTGACAGGCAATCGGGACCTTTGGCTCTGAACTGACCGCAAGAAACCACAAATACCTTCCATGTTATCAGTATGGGATTTGGCCACTCTTATCTACATCTAGTTCACAAGGAAATCCGCTAAATCGTGACAGGCAATCGGGACCTTTGGCTCTGAACTGACCGCAAGAAACCACAAATACCGTCCATGTTATCAGTATGGGAGTTAGCCACTCTTATCTACATCTAGTTCACAAGAGAATCTGCTGAATCATGACAGGCAATCGGGACCTTTGGCTCTGAACTGACCGCAAGAAACCACAAATACCTTCCATGTTATCAGTATGGGAGTTGGCCACTCTTATCTACATCTAGTTCACAAGGAAATCCGCTAAATCGTGACAGGCAATCGGGACCTTTGGCTCTGAACTGACCGCAAGAAACCACAAATACCTTCCATGTTATCAGTATGGGAGTTGGCCACTCTTATCTACATCTAGTTCACAAGGAAATCCGCTAAATCGTGACAGGCAATCGGGACCTTTGGCTCTGAACTGACCGCAAGAAACCACAAATACCTTCCATGTTATCAGTATGGGAGTTGGCCACTCTTATCTACATCTAGTTCACAAGGAAATCCGCTAAATCGTGACAGGCAATCGGGACCTTTGGCTCTGAACTGACCGCAAGAAACCACAAATACCTTCCATGTTATCAGTATGGGAGTTGGCCACTCTTATCTACATCTAGTTCACAAGGAAATCCGCTAAATCGTGACAGGCAATCGGGACCTTTGGCTCTGAACTGACCGCAAGAAACCACAAATACCTTCCATGTTATCAGTATGGGAGTTGGCCACTCTTATCTAGATCTAGTTCACAAGGAAATCCGCTGAATCGTGACAGGCAATCGGGACCTTTGGCTCTGAACTGACCGCAAGAAACCACAAATACCTTCCATGTTATCAGTATGGGATTCGGTAAAACTTCTTTACGTCATGATAAAGTATGTCCGTATCACGACGACGTGGTTTGATCCCGTCGCGCGATTCCTCGAGGAATGTATAAATCGCTACAAAAGGGTGAGTATAAAAACAGTCGAGAAAGGCTACTAGTACATCGCTGCAACGTCCTCTTCTTCGGACCTACGTCGTCGTGGCGACGAGCGCGCAGAACGTCAGGACCAGGAGGCGGGAGGTCGTCGAACTCGCGGCCGTGCCCGACAGGTCCCAGATGAGGCCCGGGTAGTTAATATTTGGCGAAGAGATTTCTGGAACACGGGATAAGTGTCGGTATAGAACACTGTGCCGGGAACACTGCTACATATACTACACAAGGCAAACGCAATATATGCATTGTAAGATGAGCGAGATATCTAGATAAGGTTTAATAAGTCGATAAAGTAGTTCTACCCTTGCTAGTTTATCGACTCTGGTATTCTACACACATTGACAATATAAAAATCACTACATTGTTAAGCAAAAATTGAAACTAGAAAGTAGTGAATCTTGGCAACATAATTCTGCTAGCTATTATTTCTATATATATTCGATGAATAGAGACAGTTATTTGTATTTGTTTCTTCAGAACAGCTGGTTCGAATAGCATACTGAATGGTGATAATGTGTATCATTTATATATACACATTCACAGAAAATTTAATTTCATCTGGAGATTTTATTTTTTCATATTTTCTTGCTCAGCCTGATCTCATGAGGTTTTTAGAAACTTTGACATGATATTTCTCGAAATCGGTTCAACCGATTCATTCCAAGAACTACACAGTCCTGAGTTGAAAGAGTTTGCGTGTACAAAAAAAGTTTCATGTCGATCTGTTGAACCCTGCGACCTGTGCAGTGCTTCAAAAAGAAAAAAGAAACACAGACAAAGCTCTATAAGAGTGAGATGGAGTCTTCGCATACGCTCATCCAACTACGGCTTCCTAAGAGAGAGATAAGGGAGGGTGGTTTGCTATGTATCGCTTATCCAATAAAATAATTACGATTTCAGCACGTACCGTATATTGCTCAACACCTATGTATACTGTATTGTTCAATGTAGGTTTTTCAACTGAGAAGACGAGCATCGGGAAAAATCTCCGATAAACAAAATCGACATCGCTTATATCCACAAAGCCATATGTTCAATATGACTTATTAGCAATTTTGATTAGATTTGGTCAAGTCATTTACATCACAAATTGGAAGAATATGTATTGAGACGTCTTTATTCAGTGATCATTTTCAGTACAATTTCTATTGAACTTTCATATTCATTGAATTTTTATATAATATAGACCTATTGAACTGGAATGACATGATATAATGGAATGTCATATACTACACTACATACACTACATACCACTGTGCTAGGAACGCTAGCTACAGACTACTGGGCTAGCTTCAGATCACTGTACAAAGAGCGCTAGCTGCGCACAAGCGCTAGCTACATACTACTGCCCCAGAGGCACTAGCTACACACTACTGTGCCGGAAGCGCTAGCTACACACTATTGTACCACGAGCGCTAGGTGCACTAGAGGCACTAGCTACACACTACTGTGCCGGTAGCGCTAGCTACACACTATTGTACCAGGAGCGCTAGCTACATACTACTGTGCCTAGCTACACACTACTGTGCCAGGAGCGCTAGAGGCGCTAGCTACAGACTACTGTGCCGGAAGCGCTAGCTACATACCGATGCAGGAACGCCATGCAGGCTGAGAGAAGCACTAAGGCCATGCTCGTGGAGATCTGAGCGGCGTCGCCGTATCTGGCTTGTCCGCACGCCGGGGGGCAAACGGGGATAATCGACTCTGCAAACAAGCACAACGAGGGTAAACATAACCACACTAAACACACATTACGATACGTGGGCCAAGCGTCAACATAACCGCACTAAACACACATTACGATACGTGGGCCAGGCGTCAACATAACCGCACTAAACACACATTACGGTACGCGGGCCAGGCGTCAACATAACCGCACTAAACACACATTACGGTACGCGGACCAGGCGTCAACATAACCGCACTAAACACACATTACGGTCCGCGGGCCAGGCGTCAACATAATCGCACCAAACTCAAGCGTCATACAGTAAGTACTATGTAGGCTTTTTTAAAGTAGGTAAATTAACTCCAATTGAGAAGACGTATCCAGTGTTATCTTGGTCAATGGTTGAGCAGCGAATTGTGCTGAATACTACGTGTTATACTTATATAACGTCTCCAATAACTTGGCCCCTAATTACTTTCATAGAAATTCAATGCAGGCCTATTGTGATGAAGTTCACAAACATAATTCAACTAATAATAATATTGTGTTCATTGAAAAAACAACAAACACGTTTCAGGAAAATAGCATATTCATCGAAGGTATGAGATTGTATAATAGAATACCATCAGCCATGAGAAATTGCAACAGTGTACCAAGATTTAGAAGAGATTGTAGTAAGTTAATGAAACTAGGAAAGTTAGTGCCAGATCCCAATGAGAAAGTACGTACATTTCTAGGACTTGCTGGAAGACTAATTTAATCATTCAAATATAACTATTGTAACATCCTAACTGCATTTTATTCCTACATTGTGAACACTTTTTGTTATAGTATTTGTATTATTCAATATGATGAAATTTTAGTTACGATAGGCCCATGCATCTATGTCAAAAATAGCGTTTAGTGCTAAAATAAATATTTACTACTACCATTTCCTAGAAGAGAGTAAACATAACCCAACTAAACAATTATAACCAAACTATCACATGACTCGACTAAACTCACACGCTATACAGTACAGAGGGTCTAATACCGGAGGTAAACTAGAACTTGCAAGCTTGTTTGAAATGCGAGCAACACCTAGAAAAATCTAGAAGAGCTGTCAACTAGATCAAATCACATACACAAGAAACAGCTGCCACGTTCATTCTATTTCACTTTGCGTTTGTAATATTATTACTATTACCGGTACTCGTTACTTAATGGGATCAACATTCGATTCATTTATATGTATTTTATATTTCAGTTAAAATCTTGCCCGACTGAAATCAATTTTTAATGTAGGCCTATTGTTTAGACCACAGCCTTCTTTATTCAGATCATTCTTCTCTGATACTGCCCTTTCACTCGGGGTATGCTTCCCATGTTAACCGATGTCCAATTATTTTAGTTCACAAAGTCGCCGATGGTGCCGTTGTTTCCAGACCATGACGTCACTTTCCAAAGATGTTCAAGTAAATCGGTTTGTTTGAAGTGTCATATCTGCGAAGATACCAATAACTTTGGGAATTTCCGTAGGATAATTTAAATTACGCACGCATTCTATTAGGCCGTGACTTCGCGAGTTCACCAACTAGTAACTTTGTTTATGATAATAAATGATATGAAAGATTTCATTCAATAATATAATGAATCCGGAATATCACCGGGACAAGTTCTTGAATGATGTTTATTGCTTGGGTCAACATAAATATCGTTCACGTCTGAATCTGGGTAAGCCTATAGACCCTCGCCAAAATGTAGATATGACATAACCTCAATAACATCGCAAGAGATTGACAGAATATTGTGACAAGAATGACAGTTGAAAAGAATGACAATTGTTCGAAGTTGGAACTTTGGATACCAGGGTGCAGTACATACCAGACCATGACGTCATTTTTGCCTGCGCGAGCAAATATGCGCGAACCCGTCCAAATAGCCTGAGTGAAAGGGCAGTATAAGAAATGAATGATTTGAATAAAGAAGGCTGTGGTTTAGACCAATCACAAAGGTCGAAAACTATCATTATAATTATTGTCTTATCCATATATTATCAGTATTATTATTTGACCGTCTTCAATATTCTATAGAGTTAGTTCTTACATTGATTAACTGCATGTAATGGAATGTACAGAAGGACAATACACATTTACATTCATCTATTCGTCACAATTATGCTGAATAGGCTTATATGCAATATGTGAACTAGTGATGGGTAAATTCCCAGAATTTATGATTGTGAAAATATTCTCGAAAATTTTCCCAAGGTGAGAATTGTCAGGGAATATTTGGTTTTTGCTGGTTTACACTCAAAAGATAATCAAAAGACGGAAGAAACTTACAAAACTACCAATATTCATTCACTTTTTTTCTATAGGCCTATTGACTAAGACATTTCAGGGTAGACAATAGACTTTCAATGATTATTCATCATCATTATCGTTGACTTCCAAGCTATGATTGAATATTAGCTTTTTTCTACCCCTGATTGCTTGGATTTCTGCTCTCTACACAATCCAGCTCTGAAATAACCTCAAAAACACCCCAATGATCTCTCAATGTTGAGATCATAGCTAGGCCTATTGTTCCACAGCCTTGCAATCTGCAGATATTGTTTGATGGCTAGTTTCAGAACAGCTGTCAACCCAATAACCTCAGTTATCAGTGCTGGCAACTTATTAGATTTGAATAAAAGGAATTCGAAAACACGGGAATCATTCCCACTTAGCGAGAATATTCACTATGTGTAACCCACCCGCCTTCTTGAGGTATCCCTTTTTTCATATTTACATGATTTCTTTCAGTGTATTTGGGATTATGTAGGGCAGAATTTGTGTTGGATAGATATAATATACCCAACATTGAATAGTGTAGAAAGAGCTCAAGAGCAAAGAGCTCAACTGGTGAAGAGAGCAAAGAGCTTGACGGGCATGAAGAGCAAAGAGCTTGACGGGCGTTGAGAGCAGAGCCCAACTGGCGTAAACAGCAAATAGGTTGACGAACGTATAGAGCAAAGAGCTCAACTGGCGTAGAGAGCAAAGAGCTCAACTGGCGTAGAGAGCAAAGAGCTTGACGGGCATGAAGAGCAAAGAGCTTGACGGGCGTTGAGAGCAGAGCCCAACTGGCGTAAACAGCAAATAGGTTGACGAACGTATAGAGCAAAGAGCTCAACTGGCGTAGAGAGCAAAGAGCTTGACGGGCGTAAGCAGCAAAGAGCTTGAAGGGCGTAGAGAGCGAAGAGCTCGACTCACCAAAGAGCTCGACCTCGGCCTCCGCGCTGCCCAGCTTGTTGGCCGCCTTGCAGCGGTACTTGCCGAACTGGCGCTTCTCGATCGTGATCACGCGGATCGTGGAGTCGGTGAACTCGTCGGCCGTCGCGAAGTGCGAGATCCTGGAACAAGTCGCGCGGTCAGGGCATTATAGCAGACGCAGTCGCGCTCACTCATTGCAATCATCCAGCAATTACATTATTTACCAGACATTACTTTTTATCTACTGAAAAAAAATCTGTCAACCCACAATGATTCAGTTTTAGACCTCGTACAATTTTTCTTTCGTTTGTCTTCTGTTGATATTACTAGTCAAACGCGAAATATGCGTTGTAAGATGAGCGAGATATCTGAATAAGGTATAAAAGTCCTTGAAGTAGTTCTATCGTTGCAACTTTATCGACTCTGGTATTCTACACACCTTGATATCTGAATAAGCTATTAAAGTCGTTAAAGTAGTTCTACTATTGCCACTTCATTGACTCTGGTATTCTACACACCTTGACGCATATAAAAAATACTTCATTGTTGGTCAACTCTTGTATCTAGAAAGCAGTGAATCTCGACAACTCAATTCTGTCACAATTTTTATGATATATTTTATGAATATTATCAGTCATTTTATTTTTTTTCTTCAAAACGACTGATCAGAATTGCTTTAAAAATCTTATTACCGTGTAAAATCCATGTACTATACACATTAAGAGAAAATTTCATCCCATTTGGAGAGATTTTATTTTTCAATATTTTCCGCCCAGCCAAATCTTATGGGGTTTTTAGAAACTTTGAGATGATGATTCTCAAAATCGGTCCGACCGATTCATCCCAAAAACTATACAGTTCTAAGTTGGATGAGTTTGCGTGTACAAAAAAAGTTTCATGTTGATCAGTCAACCCTTGCGACCTGTGGAGTGCTTACAAAAAAAAAAAAAAAACACACACAGACAAAGCCCTATAAGAGTGGGATGGAGACTTCGCTACGCTCATCAATTAATGATCTTCCGTGCTTTCCGTGCATTTGTTGTAATCGAATGTTCTTCATTTGACAGCTCATACTCAATAATTTGTATTCTTGGGCAAGCTTCTGTTGAATCATCAACTCTACTCATATGTAGGCCTATTGCAGATTATGATGCAGGAACAGGATTAGTGATGGAACGTTGAAAATTTTCAATGCAAATTTATTGAAATTTCCAATGAAAATTTTCAATGAATATTTTTTTCATGTTTTCTCTTTCACTTTTCAAATGAGGCTTTTTTGGTTTCATACTCGTTTCCTGTTTCATGTTTCCTGGTACTAAGTTCTTTGTTCTTTGACTCTTTGACTTTGTCTGTATAGAGCTGTACCTACATAACCTCACTTGTTGTCGCATGTTATAATTTTATAATTTTGTATCCAAATGCAAACTGCAAATGCATGTGGTGCTTCAGAAAATCATTGAAAAGAGTGAATTCAAACGCCAACTTCTTCTGTAACAATGAACTAACAAGAAAAAATCAATTTGATTTTTTTTTTAATTTTCAAGCTTTTGAAAATTTTCATGAAAATTTTCAACAAAAAAAAATTTTCATGAAAATTTACATCACTATAGCAGGATACAATAACAAGAATGTACCGTATTGTTCCAAATATAAGCCAACGCCCAAAACTTTCAGATCAGCAACTGAAGATAGGATTTCCAGGTAAATAGAAGTTATAATTGGAGGCGTGGAATTATAACATCAATTATTTAGTTTAAAAGCATTAGCTATTCGAAAAAATAGCATTTTATAGCATCAGTCAAATTTGAAGTTGGCTGTAATTTGACACCAAAAAGTCTTTGGTGAAGTCATGTGTGTTGCAATTGAGCGGATGCCCTCGTGAACTAGATGCAGATAAGAGTAGTGACGGTATTGGTGGTATTGTTGAACTCACAAAATCTGAAATTTTCGTAAAAAACAAATGTAACTACTGACATGATAATAATCTACTGAGCCGTGTATAGCATTGTTGTTCTATATAGTTTAATATAAAAGCGATAATTGCTCCATATGCAATCAGGACCCTGAACTTGGAAACTGACCCCGGAAATATTTCACTTTCAAGACGTGAGTTGGAACACCTTCTTAATATATAATGATGAAATAGGTCGGTAGAGCGAGGACTCGGTATGAGGTCAGAGGTCGTACTCACGAGTAGTGCTGGTTGTTGGACAGCTGCACCTCGTCCTTGAGCCAGACGATGGCGGGCGGCGGATACGCCTCCACGTGGCACTCCAGGTCCATGTCGTACTGCAGGGCCTGGCCGAGACGCGGACGGGGCACGGATATCACCGGGGCAAACTCCACCTCCACCGCAATGTTCCTCCGCGCCCCCTTGCCGACGCCGTTCTCCGCCACGCAGTAGTACGTGCCGCGATCCTCCTTCGTGATCGTCGTGATCTTCAGCTTGTTGCCCCTGCGGAGTAGGCAACGCACACGTCTCATCAACACGCATTACATCATAGAATCAACCGTCACAGTTGGTAAAATTTACGATGAAAAACCCATAACTGGGTGACGCCGTTATTGATTAGAACTTTGACAACAAACACAGCTTTGTTGAATTCATTTATTTGAGATTATTATTTGATGGATTTGAGAACGCACCCACTGAAATGATTGGTAACAAATCATTAACGACATCTGGCAAAAAATTAATGAACTTTGAAGCATCACTCGGTCGGTAAAAATGCCTACATTCAGCTCATTTTGAGAACGTATATCATTCGTGCATAACCTGCGGCGGGCGACATTGTAGAACGGCAGGCGTACGTTCGAAACCGTGAAAGGGTTATTAGACCTTTTTCCCAATTCAATGCGCAGGAGCGTCTCGCTTCTTAGCAGCCGAGATCGCTGGTATTGCATTTCGAGAGTTTTAGTACCGTTCAATCTCGCTTATACACAGGGTTGAAGGCAAAACACTGAGATGTATAACCTGCATTATCTCTTATTCTACTTTCTCTGACAGTGTGTGAATCTCTTAAATATGACGTCAACATATAAATGTTGAAAATACCATCATATTATAGGTCAATACGTTCAATATAACCTATGACCATCAATAACGTAACGGGATAAGCAACATGGCGTAAGTCCTATCCTTTTAACATTAGGCCGTTTTCACCATGATGGAATCAGCACTTTCGTGTACATTTGTGAGATTCGCAATTTCAAATCAAATCGTACGTATTACAATATATAGTACATAGTTGTATACTTGCATTGTTTCTGATATTTCTCGTAGATGATGAATTATCCAGTTATCAAATGGTGAATATAGCAGTAGGGCTCTTGACTAGGGCACTAAATGCTTTTACAGACGTATTTTAAATTCAGATTGGCCAATTCAAATGAAATGTATTCCAATATTGTTTAATGCAGTTGGAAAGAGCTGGATTCACAGATTGCATTACATCTATTACTTGTATAGATCATAATACAATAATACCAGCAAATCATCATAACATTTGTGAGGCGGCATCCCTCTGATATACGCATGGTGCGAAAGGAAAGCGCCATGTTGCTTATCCCGTTACGTTATTGATAGTCATAGATATAACGCACAATAATATAAATCAATTGTGCTAAATGGCATTGGCAGCATAGGACTTTCGATCGCGGGTAAAAACATCCAGTTCTAGGTTTCAAATGTCGCCGCTAGATGGCTCATTCTTTTCAAAAAATGTCTGTTATTCTGTATTTTAGAATCAGCTATTTCAGAAGCAGCATCAGTCAAATTTAAAATAGCATCAATTTAGCACCAACAAGTCTCTGGACAAATCTGAAGGGTGTGGAATAAAAATGACGTACGTACAGTGACGGAGGAAAGGGAATATTCCCGCTAGTTGAGGAGTATTTCCGGGTATATTTCCCGTGTTCGAATGACTTCCTTTATATATTTTTTGTTTGTTTTCAATCTAATAAGTTGCCAGCATTATAACCGAGGTTAATGGGTTGGCAGCTGTTCTGAAACTAACCATCAAACAATATCTGCAGATTGCAAGGCTGTGGAACAATAGGCCTAGCTATGATCTCAACATTAAAAGATCATTGGGGTGTTTTTGAGGTTATTTCAGAGCTGGATTGTGTAGAGAGCAGAAATCCAAGCAATCAGGGGTAGAAAAAAGCTAATATTCAATCATAGCTTGGAAGTCAACGATAACTATGATGAATAATTATTCAAAAGTCTATTGTCTACCCTAAAATGTCTTAGTCAATATAGGCCTATACAAAAAAATGAAGAAATATTTGTAGTTTTGTATTCATTTTTGTCACCGTTTTTTTCTCGATTCTAAATCGAGTGTAAATAAGAAAGAACCAAATATTTCCTAAAAATTCATATTTTGAGAAAACTCCTGGGAATATTTCCTTGATGACAAAATCTGTGAATTTACCCATCACTATGAACGCATATTTTAGAAGCTATTTTTGACATATTCTCAGCTTGAGCAGTGAGGAAATTCTGAAAAGACAATATATATGATATACAGGCATTGATGTTGATATGCCCCATGTTACTACACTACTTGATCTGCAAAACCTTGAAGAGCATCGTAAATGACTGCCACAAGCCAATGCATATTTCTAAATGAATACTTCATTCAAATGAATTGGAGCAAAAGGTTTTGGGTTTTCATTGCACTTGCATCTGTTGGAAAAAAAGAGGAGTGTAGGTACGGTAAACCCTCGTTAATTCGAACTCAGTTAATCCGAATTTGACATATAAGATGTCAATGAATACTTGGTCAATCCGAATTCCAGCTAATCTGTGATTCATGCTAATATTTCTTCATATTTGCTCACTAATTATTTGCTTAATTCATTTTTTAATTTTTATTTGCTCAATTGCTATAGCACTGTTCTCGGATTGGATAATTCGAGATAGTTTGAGTGAATTCCTTGAATCGATAATTATTTTCCCAATTCGTAGCAATAGGCCGAAGCCAACTGAGGTGTTTGCTGCCTTGAGTGCGTTATCCGACTCTAAGTGCGCTTGCCCCTCTGTCCTAGACGAGCGGTAAGCTTGGAACACTTGCTCGTCAGTCAGACTCGGGACGGCCGAGCGCCAATGGAAGCGGGCTATATAACGAGATCTCGTGCGTTGTCGGCTAGCCAAGTACACACGTGTGGCACAGCTTTCTCTCGCGGCCAATACAATATAGCTTCAATTCTAACCAGAAAGTGTGATGATTTTCGTGGAAGAGAAGTTTTTTTTGTCAATCTGAATTTTCACGAATCAAAATCATGTTTTGGGGATCCGTTCCATTTCTAATCAACGACGGTTTACTGTAATGACAATGTTTGACAATGTGAGAATTCTTCCCCGGTTCTATGGGAGTACGGTGTGACGAAACGAATATAGAAGCGTGAAATCAAAGGGTCTGGGAACGATGCATCAAGGTTTTGCAGTATAAACAATTTACTCTCCAAACCCTCCCACCGCTGAGAAATTCTCCCAATTCCTCCACCACGGAAATTTCTTTTTCAAAACGTTAATTAAACGTTAAGAGGCCGCAGGCGCTCTACACGGGCTCGTTGTTCGCTCGCTTCAGACTCGAGTTTAACATGCATCGTGTGCTAGGCGCCACACGTAGACTAGCCCGCCGAACTCAGATTCACATAAACGCCGTTAATTCCCTAGCTCACACTTCTGATATATTTCACATTCTATGTTTTTTTTGGTATTAGAAAATATGTATCTAGGTTTTCGTAAATTAGAAATTTTTCCATTTTCCATTTGAAGAATTTGAAAAATCACAAATTTTTGGTTCAAAATTCTGTATTTACGGTAACCTTCGTTTTTCAATTACTAACAGAATGCAAAAACACTCATATTGATATCACAGAAATTACGGCCGTGAGAGTTTGCGGCGTGAAATACGAGCGCCTGCGGCCTCTTAACGGTAGTTTGCTCTTCCATTGTCCGGCAACAACGTGGGTATAATTTGACTTATTTCAAAATATCCACAACTGACATATTTCAATACTCGTACAGATTCATGTTATGAAAATGTGCATATGAGTGACAATTATGAAATAAATATATTGAAAAAATTAAAAAAAAAAAAAAAACGTTAAAACCTAATTTGCTATTACAGTGAAACCTCTATCCATTGTTGTTCAAAGGAACAAGAAAATAAAACCATCCATGCAGGAAAACGATCCATCCAGGAAAATTCAGCATTGATTATATGGGAGTGGGGTTGGATAAAAATGAATGAGACAAGCAGGAAAACGATGGATCCGTGAACGATGCATGAAGGTTTTACTGTATTACTACTCATTTGCTCATTTTGATACTATCGACAGAGTGTATTATTTTACTGCTTCAACATTTTCAATTTCAATATCAATGTTCTTATTAAAAATGTAATGAATTAATCTCATAACAGTATCATCATTGAAAATGTTCAACGTTTTTATAAAACGTTAGTTCAAAACGTCCGCTAATCGTACCTGTATATGGATCCGCCTGTGGGCAGGATGGCGTTGTTCTCGCGACGCCACGACACCCTGGGAGGGGGGTAGCCCCCCGCGTAGCACTCGAGCGCGACGGACTGGCCCTCGCTAACGACCAGCGACCGCGTCGAGTTGTCCGAGATGATCGGAGGTCGGCGCACCTGAAGGTCAACGGTCGCTGCGATCTTGTTGTTCAACGAGATCAACACCTGGCACTGGTAGAACGCGGCGTCCGTCTCCTGGATGTCTTTGATCTGGAACGAGGGAACAAACACGTTCAAATTTCAACACCACTTCACTTTAATCAAATACGCCCCAAAATTGAGAGCTCTTAAAAATACTAGTTTCTAAAAAATGAGATTAAAAATTGATCACTGGAACATAGTCCATCTAGGGACATATTTACCTCAAACAAGAAAAAAAATCAACATCTTGTTGTGACTCATATACATCTAGTTTTCTAGCTCACTCGCTGAATTCAGATAATTTGATACCCGAGTGAAAAAAGATTTATTCTGTACTCACTCTCTATACATTCCAATATCATCCCTGACTTTCTCTTTCTATATGCCTGTTTCTGTTCCTTGCAATGTTATTTAATAACTTTATTGATTATAATCAATTCAATTAAATTAGTAATAATATAATAATAATATAATAATAATTATTTAATATGATTAAATTAATTAATCATAATTTTGTTGATGACTTTTTTCATATTGGGTTAATAACAGAATGATTTGATGTCACATGTGTGTATTTTCATGAATAATAGAACTAATAAACATATGAATGAATAACTATGCACCTGAATATTCACTTGAATACGTATAATAATGGTGACGTGAATGATTGTAGAGTTTAACGGGTGTCCACGATTTGTTTGCTGGACATTGAAAATGACCATTTCAAGAGAGTTGTAACTTCTATACTAGGTAAACAAATCAACTCAAAAGTTTTTGGATGAATGTTTCTTGTATTTAGCTTGACCTGGATATGAATTTTTGATTATTCTGGACTCACACCTTTTGCTGTGACATTGAAAATTCAAATCTGAGTTTTTGACAAATTCAGTTATTAATCTTGGTGATGAGAATGCATCAAATCACTGATGTGTATTTTTTTCAAGAACACATCTGGTAATGAGATGCAAAATGAGGACAATTTCGGTAATGAAAAAATACAATTTCGGTACATTTTGGTAACGAGATACAATTTCCTACGTACAGATTGTTCTAAATTCTTTGTAAATAAGTTGACCAGTAGTATCTAGCGTCTACAGAACTATTCATCAGTATTTTCTCTGGTTCCATATTTATTTATTATAATGATAGTCATAAGCCTTTATATTGATTTATTTTTTTATTGGGTTTTAACGACGCACTGTAATGATTACTAAGATCTTTTGGCGTCGGACGGATGATTAATGAGATGATGAGATGAAGGTTTTTATGGGTAATGGAAAGGATAGTGGGAAGGAAGCGGTCGTGGCCTATATTGTGGAAACCACGAAAAACCCCTGTAAAGATGGACGGTGGCAGGGATCGAACCGGGTCCGAAATGTCCCTTCACCTCCCGGATCACACGAAGCAAGTGCGCTAACCACTCAGCTACTGTGCCGGTGATATTTTCTTCCAATTGACAAATTTTTATGACCTTTGTGAGTACAATGTGATTTTGTCATACTGGTGGAACTGTGTACTATGAAATGCTGATAAATACAAATACAAATACATATTATGTGTTGAGTGTGTGAATGAAAATATTAAAATTCAATATTCTCAACCCTTATCGAGGGGTGGCACCCCAAGAGTGGAGAAAAATCACGTTCCAATAGAAATACTTTGACCTCCAATTGGACCCTGTTTACATTGGGTGCGTTACTAAACCTCCAGAATCTACTGCCAGTATACTGGATGCATTCCGAAACGTACAACAAGTACTTTACTGATCGTTCCGAAACCTACCGTGCCAGTAAATTCTGCTTACTGGAAACACTGGGGGTATTCGGCCCAGTACGTCCAGTAAATTCGAAGATGCAGCAAGTAGAAAAATGGCGTCCTCTGATGAATATTCCGAAGTCAAGTTGGGTCGTACTCAAACTAATCGAATCGTTACAATAGTGGTTAATAAAGCCGAAAAACTGCTTTTGGAAAGAGGTTAGTTGATTTAAAATTAGTTCAAGGTTGATTTGCGTTTAATTTTGGAACACGTGGTTTCCTAACCCAACATTTTATCCACAATAACACAACAACAATAATATTGTCCATCTTTATACTTGCAAATTGTACTGGGTGCGTTCCGTTACTTAGGCCTACTGGATACAAATAAATCTACTGGCGAGTACTGTACTGCGAGTGAGGCCAGTAGGTTTCGAAATGCACCCATTATCACTCAACTACACTAGTAAGGTTACTGGTGTAAAACGATAGTAAATTTGGCGTTCACACTGTCCAATAGAGATTCTTGTTCACTAGAGGTTTTAATTATATGCTTTACCGCAAAAGCAGATTATTTCGAATTACAGCCGTCTAATGAGCGACACTACAAGAATTACAAGGTGGTGCATCAACAGTTCATTTTGCACGTATTGTTGTTATTATGAACATTATAACCTAGAAACATGAATAGGCATATTCATCGTCTAGCTGCACTTATAGCATTTACGTCAATTATTGTAACACGGCTGTGGCATTTTTCAACACTCTGGAATTTCTTCTGAATGTCTGGATCCATATAAATACTCAACAAAATGTCGATCTACTCCCAGGAGAAATAAACAATAGTTTTCGGCCCGCCAGTTGCTTTCTTCGTCGCCATCTTCTATTCAAAGTGCACGACGTTTGTCCTTGTATCAAACGGCAGTACCAACTATCGAGCGTTTACACTAGTACATCTAGTAGAGTAATCTTACTAACGGTAGTAAGTTGACTTGAGTAGCTTTTGTTACTAGCGTAGCAACTTATTTACGTTCACACACGGTAACTTACGATCGTAGGTGGGGTTACTAGAGTAGTCGAGTAGTAATGTAAACGGGACGGGGTCTAATATCACAGAAAAATGAAATAAAAAAGTAAAACTTGTTTTCATGTAAATCTCATTTTTTAGACCTTGTAACCCAAGATTCTTCACAATTGATTCACCCTTCTTGTGGTGGCTGAATCAACCACTAAACTCCAGAAGCACCACTACTGCTTCTTTTCTGATTTTTTTGTGCCAATTTGAAAATGAATGAAAAATCACCCAGCATCTCAGGTTCTTTTCCCCATAATGTTTTTTCTAATAACATCGAAACTTGATACAAAATCATTGTTCCCCAATTAAGGCTATAGATGGAATAGTTTGGACGGAGCACCACAAGGGCGATCTTACCACCCCATTTTAATTATTCAAAACCAATGAACTTCAACACCAGGACTGCGCTGACTTCGACCATAATTTTGCGCTGTAGATAAAAGTCTTGAAAGATGAAATGCGACAGGTTCCGTCTTACGACGTACTCTATCCTGGTAGTACCTGCAGAGTGTAGGTGGAGCTGGCGGTGTCGTAGCGCAGAGCGAAGCGCGAGTCTCGGACAATGAGCGAGCTGCCGATGGAGATGGGAAGCGGCTCCGAGTTTTGTCGCTCCTGGTCGACTTTCATCCAGAGCACCGGGTAGTCCTGGGCATACTGTACGGAGCACTCCAGCTCCACGGTGCCTCCAATGTCCTTGATCTGCTCCTGGGAGATGTAAGAGATGGTGGGCGTGCGCTGGCTGACGGCTGAGGGACAGTCGCACATTGTTAGGCTTAGCAGTAATAGTGTTTATTCCTATTACCTTCTTTCGAGGAAATCGGTATACAATTTACATATTTCACAATATAAGTTATGAATAGCATTACAATTGAGTGTGGCAGTGGAACATTTTCAATTCATTCAAATTGCGCTAAATGACCTTGCTGTCGATGCGCCTCAAAATCCTAATATTCATTCATTCAAAATTTTCAACGTGAATTTATTCAACTTTTCAATGAATTTTTTTAGACATTTTCCAATTCATTAAAAAAAATTTAATGCAAATTTATTGCAATTATCGATGAAAATTTTCGGACAATTTGCAATTCGTTGAAATTTCAGATGCAAATTTATTGAAATATTCTGTAGAAAAGAATGTCCGGAAATTTCAAATTCATTGAAAATTTTTTGGCAAATCCATTGGAATCAAATGAATTCATCTAGTTTATTCCAATGATTTCTTCTAAAAAAAGTGAGTCTAAAAAAATTGAAGATCCATATCCAGGTCAAGCTTTATACAAGGAACAATCATCCAAGAACTTTGAGTTGATTTGTTTACCTAGTATAGAAGTTACAACCCTTTCGAAATGGTCATTTTCAATGTCCAGCAAACAAATCGTGGACACCTGTTAAACTCCACAATCATTCACGTCACCATTATTATACGTATTCAATTGAAAATTCAGGTGCATAGTTATTCATTCAAATGTTCATTAGTTCTATTATTCATGAAAATACACACATGTGACATCAAATTATTTGGCAATTTACTTCTGAAAAGGTATATCCATGCAAGTTTGGACAGACTAAAACAATAGAACACAATCAGTCAATCAGACAAGTTCCAGCTAGTGGTTAAACATTTCATGTCAGCAGCTTTCACTGTTCAGTACATCACCTACAGTAACTTGCATCTTTCCATCACACAGACAGCACGCAGATTTACCAGGAAACAAGTTCAGATTGACGCACAGATGACGAGAACTTGCTTGTAATCAATTTCAATTCGTTCAAACTATATAATTATTATATAGTTTGAACGAATCGTGTGTGTAGTAGGCCTAGATCTACCGCTTTTATATCACGGGCCTATGCATTTTCAAATGATTTTTTCGAATATTTTTCCCTCCCTTTTCAATATTTGATATATTTTTCTTTTCTTTTTCTAAATGAGTAATCAATTACAATATTATATTTTCCTAGATTATAGCTCAATATTATTTATTGAATCCAAAATAAAATATTATTGTATTATCTTTTTGCTTTTGTATTATCTTTTTACATTGTTTTATATATATAGCTGTAGTTTATTTGTCCATTACATCACAACTTACATAAAAATACGTTTTCAAAAGGATATTGGACTCGTCAAGTACATAAAACATGAATAGTGCTTTAATTGAAAGTTTTAGTAAAAAAACTCGTTCACATTATAAAATGCTTAGTCAAGAAGTAAGTCGTTTCCTTAAAACGTACCTGAATTTATTATAATCTTTCAGTGATTCTGTATATTGTTCTGCGTCTAATGGGCAACCTTTTGAAAGGCAGTTTTCATTTTTTTACCAATATGAAGAATTTTTACATCCGTTTTGGGCACTTTTTTTGTGAATATGTAGATGAAAGATTACAACATATTCTCCCAAGAAGGTTATGGTATTTATTCAAAAATTCACTCTAATGATAAAAACAGACTTGTCTCGATTAATTCAACTCTAGGCCTACTTCTCAAGAGCAACACATTTTGATTGGCTCTTGAAACATTCTTCAATTCATTTTATTTAGGCACGTCAGATTTACTGAGGGTGATGTACTAAACAGTAGAAGCTGCTGACATGAAATGCTTAACCACTAGCTGGAACTTGTCTGATTGACTGATTGTGTTCTTTTGTCTCAGTCTGTCCAAACTTGCATGGATTTGCCTTTTCAGAAGTAAATTGCCAAATAATTCGGTGTCACATGTGTGTATTTTCATGAATAATAGAAGTAATAAACGTATGAATGAATAACTATGCACCTGAATATTTAATTCGATTATGTATAATAATGGTGACGTGAATGATTGTGGAGTTTAACGGGTGTCCACGATTTGTTTGCTGGACATTGGAAATGACCATTTCAAAAGGGTTGTAACTTCTATACTAGGTAAACAAATCAACTCAAAGTGTTTGGATGATTATTCCTTGTATATAGCTTGACCTGGATATGGATCTTCAATTTTTTGAACTCACCTCTTTCTGCTGTTTCAACTTGAAAATCCAAGTTTTTCAGTTTTTGACAAATTCAATACTTAATTTTGGTAACACGGGTGCATATTATCACTGATGTGTATTTTTGGAAAAACACAGGGAAAGTGTTTCGATAAAATATCAAAATTCGATATTTTTAACCCTCATCGAGTTATGGTCTCCAAAAAGTGTGGGAAGATCACGTCCCGACGGAAATACTTTGATCTCCAATTAAATGTACCGTTTCACCGGAAAATAAAATGAACAGCATTTCAAACTTATTTTTTTCTAGATCTTATATTTTAAACCTTATGCCCCAAATGGGTACACCCCTCTGGTGGTGGCTGAGTTTACCGCTAATCTATGAAAGCACAATTTCTGCCACACTGGCATGTCTTCTAATGCCCATAACTTCTGAACTAATTATTCTAAAAATAAAATTCAACCAGTTTTGTAATCTACTGACATGTGTGAATTTATGAGCAAATTAAAAATAATCTAAAATGTGTCAGCAACCGGATTTATTCAAATAGGTTGATTTCTCATAGAACAACGAGACAGAAATAGATGTAAATAGCTAGATATAACGATAATAGATAGAAAATGAAGCTACCGGTAGTTATAGAGTAACATACAGCATTGTGTAAGGGTTAGTAGGCCAATATTCAGACTGGGTATAGTTACACCGTTGGTTAGAAGACATTAGGGCGTAGATTTCGGGGTGACATTCACCGCAAGTAATCCTTGTGTTTTGGAGAAATTTCACTTATATTTTTGGATACCTTGAATACTGGTATAACTATCGGAAAAAGCCCGGGCACGATGAGAATTGAATTCATTCTCACCTTGAAAACTCAATCAAATATGTCAATTTCAAAACCATCGCACAATGTCAGCCATCTTGGCAAAACTACCACTACATGAAAGTGCACACAGATACTTTCCAAGTGATTCAAAAAAAAAAAAAAAACGCTTAGATAATCTGCGTCCAAAAGTCTCTATCTAGGCCAATATAATTTTCGAAACAAAAAGTAGGCCTAGCATGTAGGGTACATGGTTAATTCAACACAAACAGCTGCCAAAATACAGAGGTTTATCAAGAAGCCATCATATTGAAGTGATTTGAGAGAAAAAATCTACGCACTCAGACTTTTCCTGATAGATATAATCTAGATCTGTCACACCAATTCGCATGGGTAACGGACTGAAGGTCACGGAAAAAACCTTCAGGACTGCTAATCAAATTGATATCTATTTATGAATCATGATGCTTCAACTTTGGAAAAGCAATAAGGGGAAATGTGGAACCCAAACATGATTTAATATATTATAATTTCATATAATCTCATACATTTCTGGATTGAGCTCATCCAATTGGCTCGTTAGGCTACATTTCTGATTATCAGGCCTAGGCCCTACACATTTCTCAAATGAAAAAAAAAGAATCCGTAAAATGGGCCTAGGCCTATAGGCCCTACAAGAATTACTTTGCTATAATTATGTGAACTAGGATAGGCCCTAATAGTGTTATTGCTATTTCGAAAGAGTGAAGTTCTAGGCCTACATTGTGAGGGAAGGTAGGCCCTAAGGTACCGGTAATGTATTGATTCAAAGTTGAACCAAACATCAGCGCAATGAAAGTTACATCTCAAGGTGAATAATGTTTGTCAGACTTCTAATTGTTGTTATCCTTCTCTAGTTTATCTCTGTGAACAGAATCATTACACATAACCTGTGCCTAGGGGACACACCCAGCAGTTCAAGTTGGCAGACCTTTTGTTTACAGTAACTAGGTGTGACAGAATGAAAGCTAACAAAGCAGCAATAATGCTTATCTACAGAAAAACTTCCACAGGATTTTACAGATTAGAAACAAATCCGAACAACTTACCTGAGCCAATAATTAGGCACAGCACAGCTACAGTGATATGAGTCATCTTCAATACAGCCATTTGGTCCACTGTCGGATGCCTAGTAACCTACTCCACCCTTTTCAAACACTGTGCTAGGCCGAATGCTTTACTTATTAACAGCGATGTAAAATCGCATTAATATTTCGCTTACAAACAGAATATTGTAATTATTATAAATACTTGATAATTTATTGTAGAGAGCCTAGAATGCAATTATGATGACATTGTAATAAACAAATGCACTGTAAAATGCTCAAACGACGCCAAGTAAAATGGCACCCGCTATCTTTCTCTGTCTTACACATACACGGTACCTGTTGTACGACGTACCAATAGTACACGAGCAAGTACAAAATATTACTAGACAAATCTATGATGAATGTATCAACCCTGACGTGATAAATATAGATATGACTGTTTTAAATCTGATTTATTCTAGAAAATGTCAGTTTCCGTCTCAAATATGAGTTTAATTCTTGTTTTGCGTGATATTTCATATTATATTTGAGTGTTCTTCATTTGTGAAAGGTTTGTCAGAATGACGTGTGAAGCTGAAACCCTGGTGGTAGAAACGTCAAATATGTAGAAAACGATCGGTAAAGAAGTTGCTTACTAAGCAATGTTGATTAATGCCTTTTGTGGTTATATTAATTTTAAGGTCAAGCTGACAGAGAAAAGTTCAATTGGAACATTTATCACATTTATTACTCACTCTTGATGACAAATAATATCTCCGAAATCTGACTTCAAGTTGGTACAAGTGGTTTAAATCCTTTGAAATCACAACCTCCTTCACCATCCCATGTGGTCTAGGGGCTAGGATAGCTGGCTTTCACCCAGCAGGCCCGGGTTCGATTCCCGGCATGGGAACATTTTGTTTTTATTACTATCATTCGAAATAAAGTAAACAATGAATTGCTGTCACATTTGATTTCATGATCATCAACATTTTGATTGTTTGATTATATTTCTCTCTGACAAGAACCGATATCACCTGCAATGCATGGACCGGAATGAAAAAATATATGAAGAAAATGCAATAATGAAAAAGTTGCAATTCCTTGTATTTTTCAATATAGGTATACATCATTGAGTGCTCGCAAAATACCCACGGAGCCTGATTCAGGCTTATCTGTGATATAGATACAGAAAAATACAATGTTTAGGCTGCATAAGGTATGCATAATATATATATATATATATATATATATATATATATATATATATATA
>OZ023339.1:19563840-19568840 GCA_964007535.1 Brachyptera risi | reverse complement strand
GTTAATTTCTTTTATATTAGACCATAAAAATCAGAACAATAATGTCTTTGAAGTATAGTTATAATGTCTCACGAATCTGTGGTGGGAGTTTATATCTCTCCAATCAGTTTAACTGACATAGTGGGTGAAAATGTCACTCATAATTCAACATCAACAAAGCAACTCTTCTTTCCGTCATTTTGAGGACAAGTTTGTAATTGGGTTTGTGGGACGATGTTGCCATGTCGCTTCATAAATCTATCAAATTGAAACTCATAGTTGATTTGGATATTCACATCTTTATCGAACACGATTGTATGATTAATAGTGAAATCTTTTCTTATTCTGAATTCTTATGTTTGTGGATGATTGTTATAATCATTATTTTTCATTGATCTTAATTGAAAATTAAATTTTCCAAAATGGGTTAGAATTGATTCGAATTATGCATGACTCAAAGAAGTCGATAAAATTAGAACTGGAATTAAAATACATTGTCAAAATATTCACAAAGAGTCCTATTTTTGGGACATCCCAAGTTGGGACCATTTTACTGATTTGGGACCAATATTGGTCATAATTTGGTAAAATAGTTCCAACTTGAGATCAATATTATCAGATCTTCAAGTACATCTAATAGGCTCTTAAGTTGATAGGCCTTTTGAGCAGCTATTATCTCCTGAAAGAGCCAATTAGGGAAAAAATGGCCGCCCACATTCCAGCGTTTCCAGTCACCTCAGACGAATATTGGCTGCTACAAGACGCTGAGTCCAAGCTTTCAAGCCAAGAAGCTGTTAATATCAATGATTAAAGTGATACAAATAATTCTCCTACTCTTTCAAATTCAAATTCAAAATTCATTTTATTCTGTTCCAAGAATTACATTGTATTCTATGAAGTGGACCTACTTTTGAAGAGAGCCTGTAATATAAAATTTGAGGTTAGACTTACCTTTGCAGGTTCATTTTCTGATGTTGAATGTAGGTAAATGACAGCCAGGGCAACCAACTTGAATATTTTAACGAAACATTCTCTAGCTTTGCGCCCTCTTCACACTAAAGAGCTGTATTACTAATAGGTTGTTAAAACGTGTACATAATAACAAAACAAAAGTTAAGAGTCTCTTAAGATAATGGTCCGATAGTTAAAGACGTCTTTAAGAATTTCTTATTAGGCCTTCATAATAGCATAAACCACAATTACCCACTTGGTGACGTCAAATATCAGAGCCACATTGAATTTTAAGATTCTTCAATGTGAATTTTAATAACATATTGTAATCAAGAAGACTGTTTTCGGACATTTTCTTGTCCGTATGTGTCTAAAAATAGAATTGTGGTTAATGCTATAACGGCCCTCATACTATTTATATATAATCATTCATAAGAATCAAGAATAAAATGATTCAAAAATGGAAATTGAATTGAATTGGCACGGGTATTGTGATTCTGTGTAGTGGGATAATTGTTGTTCACAATGTATACACATGGAAGAGTCATTATTTGAGAACTTTGGAAAAGCGGTCGACTCGAATCTTCATAAAATAATTCAGCACGAATAAGGACTAGAAGAATTGCACTAGCCGATGTACAAATTGCTTTTTTGTGTGGCATGAGTAGGCCATTAGTTTTGCACTGTATATGCATAAATCATTATGCATTGTATTTATAATGAATCATTGAATAGAGAAATATGTCAACTTAAAACGAGAGGTGAAGAATTGGTTACTAAGCACCATAAAATGATTCGATGATGAAACATGAAAATAAAAAAAAAATCAATCAATCAATAAAATTATTGTGTTGAAGTTGTAGGTAAACCTCTCGTGTAATTTGTTTGGGTATCAGTGTATTAAATAAATGTAAATGTAATAACAATTACATTTACATTTATTTTTCATTGCAGCGTGTTTACTTGTGTTGTATTTGTATTGTACTGTGTTTATATTTATCCAATTTTATTGTATCATATCCTAGAGAGTATTATTAGTTTATTTCACAGTTAAACCGTCAGTGGGTTTTGTGGACACTAGAGTGAAAAATTTTTCACTTGAGGGTGAAAAATGCCTTGTAATGATGTAAATTTATTGTATGGAAATAAGAATAATAGAATTAGAGTATAGCCTATTATTATTGAAAATATATTTCCACCAGAGTGATTAAATGTGAAAATATTGTGAATATATTTTATTATATTCATAGATTAAATATGCATGAATATATTATTTCTCGTTCATCTGATGATAATCAAGATCATCATCATCGGTTATGAGTATATTCTGGTTCAATTTATCGTGAATAATGAATAGTCTATTGTATGAATCAAATTTCTTATTTTTTCAGTCATATTTATTTGGCACTCAATTTATGGATTTAACTTACATTTTATTCATCGTCTCACATGAATCAATATATGAAATCTGAAACTAAAAATAATACGGACTACAATATTCTTATTTTCTCTAACAGTCTTTTTTGGAGACTCTGTGGATTTTATCTGACTGCTCAGTGTATTTATTATTTATGTAAAATAATGATAAAAATTCAAAAAAAAATCATTTTTCATTGGTGAAATATTCAAAATGAAAATTTAATATGAATACATGAAATAAAATACAAATGGATAAAAATGAATATAAGATTTGGTATGAAATTTCAAAATGGTGGTACTGATTATGATTGTAATTCAAGGACCAATAGGAAGGAATGAGGTACAGTCGACACAAAATAAAAGCTGACAAAATATCCACGAAACAGTGTAATTTTATTCGAATCATTGGGTTGTGATATTTGTACAGAACTGTACAGTATAAATGTGAATGACAGAAAACAAGTTGAACAGATCTTGAAGGTAGAAGTCGCCTGAAACAAGCCTGAAACAGGCCTGAAACGGGTCTGAAACAGGCCTGAAACAGGTCTTAAACAAGCCTAGAAGTGTCTTATGTCATAACTAGTTCCAAAACAAGAATAGGTTTTAAACTTTTATCTTTAAATGGACACAAATATACCAGTTCTACTAATCTTGGGCGTTACCTCTCTTTCTCCTTCTCTCTCTCTCTCTCTCTCTCTCTCTCTCTCTCTCTCTCTCTCTCTCTCTCTCTCTCCCTCTCTTGGCCAATGAGCCAACAGTTCTTGACAAAAAAACAAACAAAAACTCCTGGCATTGTTGGGCTCCACCCAATGATTCTCAGATAATCGAATAAGTAGGCAATTATTAGTAATATAAAAAATATATAAAAAATACTTTTGACTATTAAAGTTCTTTTTATTCAACATTTTATTCATTTAGTTTGATAACCTTTTGTGCGATAGATAATGATTCACTTCATTGGACAATTCCTGTCACGTGCTCTGAGTGCCAATATATTTTCTAGGTTATTCAAAATTTAGTTCAATTCAATTTCAAATACTTCGAAGAGAAACTTCGATGAGAACATTTTAAAGCATTTTTTTAATTTCTCTATATATATTTTTTTGTATTCTCTCGACAGTTGCAATACCAACCTGAAAGAGTTTTCTGTCAGGTTGGTATGGAAGAAAAAAAATATTCACATAGATGTTGGCAGAACTGTCTTCGAGAATTATTCTTCAAATTTTAGAACACGACCTGATTTTAATACAAATCTGAAACCATATGAACCAGAAAATACAAATTCAGAACCATAAAAACCAGAAAATTATGATTTCAAATACAAATTGAAACCAAACAAACCAGAAAATACAAATCTAGAACCTTATAAACCACGGTCCTAAATGTTTCAGATCTGCATCAACATCATACAGTGTTCCTTCTTCATCCGACTTCTCACGCCTTGGGCTTGGCCTCAGCAGCAGGCTTGGCCACCGCGGCGGGAGCAACAACTGGAGCAGGAGGAGTAATATCCGGGAACTCCAGCTTGACTCCGGGCTCGCAGTCAAAGACGGGACAACAGTCGGGGAACGCAGCCGTCTTGTTGGTCTTCTCGCTCAGCTTGCACTTGGGGTTGGGCTTGGGCAGAGGTCCGCAGTCTTCGACCAGCTCGAGGAGTCGGCCGGCGTTTTCACCCTCGGCTGTGACGCACGTGGAGCGGCCGCAGAACGGGGCCAGCTCCCAGCTCTTGCCGGGCTCGATGGTGGAGCAGCGGGTCGACGCGAAACACATGCCGGGGAAGTCTGCGGACGAGAAAACAAAATGGCGTCAGTACATGAGATCAAGATGGCGTCAGAACATGAGATTAACACACAACAGTTATAAAATTATCTCTTACTCATTTTTCATTTCATAATTCATATTTCAATGTTGTTGACGATTGTAACCTCAGACAAGTTATAGGGTGGTATATATATATATATATATATATATATATATATATATATATATATATATATATATATATAAATTTACACCCAATCGTACCCCCGTATAACCCAGCTGTTGGTGAGGTCATCAAGCAAACAATAATCAATCAAAAAATACTCCATCTGCTCTAAACGAGTCATCTCCCAGTGATCTTGGTTGAGGAAGCACAGATATCAGAAAGTGGATCGCTGATGCAATTACAAGCCAAGTTCTTTGGACTATACCAGGCAGCAATACGGAAGCGACGTGTCAAAGAAAGGAGAAAACGAAGTATAAACACACACACACACGCCTCTCACCAACCTTCTACCGGAGAGTGATTATGTCACCCGAGACGGGCGATCGTGTCGACGAGCCGTGGTTCCGAGTGATTATAACGGGACTTGATCGCCGTATGTCATTGAAAGTGAACGTTTTCTTTCTGACGACCTTGCTTCGATTAGGAACGGCACACTGATGAAATGACTTGTCGAGAAAACACATTCAATTAACGTCTAAAGATGGGCGTGGTTTTCATCACTCAGCCACTTTGATGATTAAATACCATTTGTGGTCATTGAAAGATATCCCGATTCGATATTTGAATTCTAATACAGTCTGAACAGCGTATTTGATTGGATGGCGTGATTTGTAAGATCAGAAGATCGGAAAACGACATCGCCCTTGTGATGCCCCGTCCGGAA
>OZ023339.1:19543840-19558840 GCA_964007535.1 Brachyptera risi | reverse complement strand
GTATAAACAACAGTGGAGCTAGTAAGACTCCCTGCGGAGTGATTGAGATCTTGCTGTATGAACAACAGTGGAGCTAGTAAGGCTCCCTGAGGAGTGATTTATATCTTGCTTTATGAACAACAGTGGAGCTAGTAGTGATCCCTGCGGAGTGATTGAGATCCTCCTGTATGAACAACAGTGGAGCTAGTAAGGCTCCCTAAGGAGCGATTGAGATCTTGCTGTATGAACAACAGTGAAGCTAGTAGTGATCCCTGCGTACACTCACCTCTCAACACGTCAGCGGGGATCAGCCTGCGGAAAGTCTTGGGTCTCTCGGTGGTGGAAGCAGCGGCTACTTCTTCCTTCTTCTCCGCCTCGGCTGCTGAGGACAGAGCGATGGCGGACAACAGGATGCACAGGAAGACCTTCATTTTCTGGAAGAAAAATTACACGTCAGGATACAAGTTACAGGAACAGAATCTCTATCCAGACTAACCCGACTGGAACATACTTGTAAACGGTCAAGTGACTTTCTTTATCCACGCCCAATCGATTCATACTCATTTTCACAATGATGGCATGACAATATATTCGACTGGAATAATTTCATGTATTCATAGAGGTTTTGTGATTACACCAAAAAAATAGCAGAATACCTTTAAAAATGAGAATAATGATAACAATTCTTCAAATTAAATTGACACTCTTTTCCACAAAGTCTGGGAAGGCTTATCCGTGGGCTTGAAATAACAAAGAATAGATATTCTTTTTGATATCCATAAAAATGATATGCAGTTTGATGCAAGAAGGGAATACGTTCAGTGCCAAAAAGTATGGGGAGTTAATATTTGAAGTGATACTAACAGAATAATTTAGAAGTAAATATAATAATTTGTTATTCATATATAGTTTGATCAAAGTACATGATATTGTAACCGTCATATTATGATTCATTATCATTAAATTATCATCATTATCATTATCATATCATCATTATCATTCATCCTTATCGTCATTATTTGCCGAAATATCTGAAATACCCAATCAACCATCGATAGAATCCCAGCCCAGCAAATCTGACTTCTTCAATATCAGGACAGACGTGGAAATGTATTTCAGAGATTGTATCTTAATGTCTCTATAATTGGATGAGCGAAGCGAATAACCAATTTCACCATACTCCAAAAAAAAGTGCTTGTTTTTTTAGTTTTTTTTTTTGTTCGCGCGCTCCATAGGTCAATCAAAAATTCAAAATCAGTTGAAGCTCATCCATCAACGCGGCAACACATGACGCGTTTGTCTAATATAAATATCTTCAATTCGAATTAAATGCATATTCAATTGTTGTCATGTTGAATGACTATGTAGAAAATGTATATTTTGACCATCCTTATAGGCTCTGTGTAATATTATAATGAATAATTTCATCACAGAAAAATATGACAATCTTCCATCCATGGACGAGAGTATGAATAAATGAATATATGAGAAAATTTCAGTATAGTCACAATATAATATTCCAGCTATCCTATTGTTAGCTTAGTTGTTAGCTAATTAGCTATTATACTGAACATGTAGAGTGTTTTATGTATTATTCCTCAATGCAGGCGATTGTTTTGTGTCTATTCATTTGTATATTCATAGGTATAATTATAATTATAATGACCATGCTCTATGAGTTTGTAGTTTCCAGTTCCCACGTCTTTAAGCTATATTGTTTGTGATTGTGATGAGGTTAGTTTACGTAATCGTGAACGTTGAGGCATACAGTTTATGTGAGAATTATATTCTACTCTCAGCACTGGTTTAGTTGTTGTAACGCATTGGCTTATTAAATATACGGTGATTATTTCAGTTGAGGAGACCTAGACCTTGTATGTTTGACAATGTTGAGACATGTTTCTTTCCCCAGAGATGGTTTGTTCGAATCTGCTATTTTTTTCACATTCTACTCGCAATTATTATCAGATTTGAACACAAAAATCGTTCGAAATTTGATTTTTCTCCGTGATCATAATTTTTCCGACTGATACTATCATTTTATTCTCAAGATTCAATGCATTTTGCAATCTGAAAATTGTTCCGATTTTTTTTTTTTAATCAATATCTGCATACGTGCTAAAGTTTGTTGAATATGTGTATAAGCAGGCTGTGGATTTTTTTGAAAAATCTAATGCAGCCAATCGCTAGAAGAAGGTGATTTCATGGTTGAAAAAAACAATATGAAATATATGTGATTGAAAAAAATGCTATTCGCCTAAAGTCTACTTAAATTCTACAACTAGGCCTACCCATAATACACAAAATACTCATACGCAAAATCAACAGTGGGCGTGATTTATAAAAATTATAAATTTCAATTAAAATCATAAATTATTTCATTATTCAATTAATTATTTTATTAATTCATTTCATTTCATTCATTTTATATATTTTATCAATTTATCTCATATATTTTATTCTATATATAATATATATATTCATTTTAATAATTATTCTATCTTATTATTGATTAATCATCAATAAATTATTTCAATTATTTTAATTAAAATTATAAATTATTTTATTTATAAAAATAATCTTACTACAGTATTCATCAAACTACATTGAGAAATTAATTATATGAAAAAAAAGTGAAATATGGGACGTCAGGTCTTGATCTCCACAAGTAATCTATGAGTAGGATCAAACATCGGACGAATATCAATAACACAACAGCCTGAAAATGAAAAGGTGTTTGTCTGGCTTCTCTAACGGTAAAGTCTTCCTCTTGCCCTGTATTCCAACCCACACACTTCTAGCCGGCTCCAGTCGCCCGTCTCCCCCACGTCCTAACCGAAACGACCGGCCGCCTCGAGCCGGCTCGCAGAGCGGAGAGCTCAACGCGAGGAGAGAACAGGTTTTGTTACATGAAGCACGCTTCAGCTGGCGAGACTTTCACAAGCTAATAACTAACGGGGCACAGTTAACTAACTGATAGTTAAACTCTCCATCTCGTTCACTGCGATTAACCCACATTTGAGGCGTTACACTTTCAGACATTAGCTTAGTCGTCAATTATCTTGAAGATCTTCATTTTGATGAGAGTATTTATGGAACTAGAATTAAATTATTGTTTATGAATGTTGTAGTAGGATTGTAATAGACTATTTTATTCTCATCTGTTTCCGAATGAATCCACATATATCACCAATCAAAGAGCTCTTTAAAAAAGAGCTCTTTAAAAAATGTCATCATGGAAAATGTATTATATAGTATTGAGGAGTTTCATAGATGCCGCAAGCTTAATAAATAAATAATGTCACTTTGAAGGATTCGTATGACCTTCATTTTATATCACAAATTGACACTCAAACTATAACCATTGACCAATTGACTTCTAACTTCTAGCTTTCAATTTTCAATTTTTGCTTTCAATTGAGACTATAACCTTCTAATTTTAATATTTTTGTGTTACTTTTATATTTGTTGTGTATGATACGGTACATTATCTAGTATATTACCCTTGACTGTCCATATGATTGAGCTTAAAAATGTTCCATTTTAATTGTAATCCTCTTGGACGAAAATGAAAATAAATAAATAAATAAATTTATAAAATTATTAAAAACTTATTATTTTTCATTATTAACGCTCATTGTTCTTTCCTTCTCATTTGAGTGTCAATGTGATTGAAGAATCTTCCTTGTTCAGTTTCAGATACTATTTGTAATTCTGTTAATAACAAGTGTTTTGCTATAATGATAAATGTTGAAATAAAAATTTAATAACATGATCCGAAACAAATTGAATGATATCACTACCCTAAAATTAGATTTCAACGGATAATGGTAATATTCAGTTTTGTATACCTATGAATGCAAGGGTTGTATGTATTCAGTGTTTTATGTCTGTGTGTGCAAGTTTTGTATACCCATGTATGCAAGTGTTGTATGTATTCAGTTTGGTGAATTCTGTTCTCATATCGATCAATGGAGAGATATTGTATTCATCTAATTAATATTTTAATAATCCAGGATCTCCTTATTGATTTTTTGTTTGTATTTTGTTTCTTGAATAATGTGACGAATTCTGAGTTGTATATCAAATATGCGTGTCCAGAAAGACAAATCTTTCATTTTCATATAGTATACATGATAATATAATATATGATATTATAATATGTACCGTAATTTATAAAATTTGTCTTTCAATTCACTCGACTGACGACAACAATATTACAATGTTGGCTATTGACCAATATGTTGGAATGAAACAATAATGGTGGTCATTATTCTTATTATTATTATTGTTATTAATAATGGATGATTCCAAGTAAGCTTATAATATGCTGCCTGAAAACTTGAGAAAAATAGAGAAATATGTCAACATAAAACGAGAGGTGAAGAATTGGTTACTAAGCACCATAAAATGATTCAATGATGGAACATAAAATTATTAAATCAATCAATCAATAAAATTATTGTGTAGAAGTTGTAGGTAAACCTTGCGTGTATTTTGTTTAGGTATTAGTGTATTCATTGTTATTACATTTACATTTATTTTTTATTGCAGCGTGTTTATATTTATTCATTCTTATTGTATCATATCCTGGAGAGTATTATTAGTTTGTTCCACAGTTAAATTCTCAGTGGATTTTGTGGACACTAAGGAGTGAGAAATGTACTGTAATGAAGTAAATTTATTGGATGAAAATAAATTGAAGAAAAAATATATTATTATTATCATTCGTCCATTCTCTTGAGACTTCTCATTTCTGTTTGTTTTCATTTGTCATTGTTGGTCTATGCAGAGCTTCATATTCTACCGTTTCGAGTGAATGATAGAACTGAAACGTGAAACTCTTTCCTCCAATCAGGTGTTGAACTGAGTGTTTGTGAAACGCCCGACCTGCATTCTGTTATCTCAGTACAATTATCAACCTGAGATAACTCCAATCATTTTATTGCTGAACCATTTAACTCGAAACAGGGTCAGAGGTAATTGAATACAGCATGCATACAAGTCATTCTAGGAGATTGAGGAGGAAGAGGAAGAAGAGGGAGATTGAGGAGGAGGAGGAAGAGGGAGATAGAGAGACAGAAAGAGAGACAGAGAGACAGAGAGAGTTGTAGAGAGACAGATGGAGATATACAGAGAGAGATGGAGACAGAGAGAGGTGAGTAGAGAGAGATGGAGACGGAGAGACAAAGAGAGAGAGAGAGAGATGGAGAGAGAGATAGAGAGAGAGAGAGAGAGAGAAAGAGAGATGGAGAGACGGAGAGACAGAGAGAGAGAGACAGAGACGGAGAGACAGAGAGATTGGGGAGGAGGAAGAGGGAGATAGAGAGATATAGGCAGAGAGAGAGGTGGAGAGAGAGAGAGAGAGAGAGAGAGAGAGAGGTGGAGAGAGAGAGAGAGAGAGAGAGAGAGAGAGGGTGAACGTGGGTTGTTCATCTCGAATGTGGACTGACCTGATCCCAATAGTGGATCTCGTCCGCCCAGCTCTATACCATACAGACCAACTCGCCTGACTTTCTACTCGCGTCCGACCCGCTTATCGCACCGCCAGCTCGAGCGACCGTCCCGGGCCGTCTCTCGACAATAGCGCGCGGCTGTTTCGAGCCGTCATTTCGTACCCACCCTGATATACCACATACACACGAGAGAAGGTTCCGAGCGACCGTCCCCTCTACACAACAACAATAGCGAGCGGCTGTTTCGAGCCGTCATCTCGTACCCACCCTGATATACCACCTAAACGGTCTTTAAAAACTCTCAGACTCAGTTTATGAGTCATTTGGTTTAATTATTGATCCACAAAATGTTGGAGTAAAACGAGTTTGCAAGTAGCCCACGGGAGTCGATTTAGCGAATCATCAGTTTCTTGGTGATAACTTCTGAGTGGTATGAGATATTGACATTCTCATGAGCGAGAAACACGGTAATATTCAATATCTTTCGAATGATATATATATTTTTTTTTTTAATAACATCGAGACTTGATACAAAATCATTGTTTCCCAATTAAGGCTATGGATGAAAGATAGGATCGTTTGGACGGGGCACCACAAGGGCGATCTTACCACCCCATTTTGATTATTTAAAACTGATGAAATTCAACACCAGAACTGCGTTGTCTGTAACCATAATTTTTCGCCGTAGATAAAAGTCTTTCAGTGTAAACACACGAATGTTGATATCTTTTACTTTGAAAAATTAATGGTTTAATCTAAAAATCATAGCACATTATTTTTAAAGGTTTAGAAGCTCAAAAAACACTTTTTTCAGCTCTATACTCGAGAAAATACTGGAATCTGATGATAATAATCCTATCTCATGACACTAAGAGAATATTGGAGATATATTTGTCCCACTTGAATCTATATTTTGATATATCATATAATTTGAAAGTTATCACACAAAAAAACTGATATTTCGTTAAATCGACTTCCACTGGACTTGGTGTTTGGTTTCTACTCGTCATAATTTTCCTGTTTTTCATAATCTTAGATACGTGGGCTGCATCAAAGTTGAGATCAACACAACTTCTTGAAGGGATCTACGCCCGGTGAACAGTTACAATAGATACTATAAAAAACTTTATTCAGTCTCCGCTCACAATAGAGTTGCCCTAAGACACAGAATAACAAGCAATATATATATATATATATATATATATATATATATATATATATATATATATATATATATATATATTTTAATAACATCGGAACTTGATACAAAATCATTGTTCCCCATTTAAGGCTGAGGATGAAAGGAATAAAAAACAATATATAACATATAACAAGCAATATGAAACATTTAATAAAATAACAAATCTATATTATGAATGTGCTTATATGAATGATCAAATGAGGCAGCCTATTATGAATAAATACAAAAAAATGAATGAAAGAACACGGGGGAATTATTATATCAAAATTGGAATAAAATTAAAATCAAATTAAGTGAAGATTAATAAAAATATGAATATGAATTGTGTTGGTGAGATACGGAAAATGTGAATATAATATAATGTGAATATAGAAATGTGAATACAATAGAGGATATCATCTTTACTCTGTTTTTCTACGTTCACAAACCGGTATCATTGAACAAACAAGTATCCCAACTCGAAGATGAATTCATGATTTTGAATCAATATGTCATTTTATTTTTGTGAACTCAATCATTTTAAAGATAAAACGTGAATGAATTTCATCAAATTCTTGATATTATTTCACGTATTATATTTAATTCATGAAAACAGAATGTCAAATTGATTGATCATAAAATTATTTTGAAGTTGGAATATTTTTTTTATATCAATGACACTGGTTCGTGAACATGGAAAAAAGTGGGAATGAATTCTCTTCATTTTTATAAACACCTTGCATCCACTCTTTCAACGTTTTGTATGATTATCAATCATTTTAAAAGTATCTCAAATAGAACAAAATCTTTTTATTTTTCATACTATCGCCCGTTGCTATTCTAATGAATATATTTGGAATTATGTGTGAGGTGTTCAGGACTATATTGACTGAATATTAGATTTCTTACTTTAAAATATGAACTTTTTATTTCCATTTCTGTTCATCTGTAGATTTAAGAGGCCATGAAAGTTGATTTAGCTAAATATCAGTTTTTTTGTGATTACTTATGAACGGTATGAGATATCGATATTTAAATACGCGATAAACACAGATAATCATAATAGCTTCGTGATGATATAAGTTATATTTCAAGTCATGCTGCACAACTGTCAAGCGTATAAAAAAAAAAGTTTCAGCTGTACACGCTTGACAGTTATGCGATATGACTTGAATAGTTTTATTTTATATCATCTTGAAGCTATCATAATTATCTATGTTTCTCGCGTATTGAAATTCTGATATCTCATACCGTTCAAAAGTTATCACCAAAAAACTGATATTTAGCCAAACCAACTCCCGTGGACTCAACGATATAGGTCCATACGTTTTTTCTCAACATTTAATGTGTGTCAAAGGTTCTGAATTTCACTGGGATGAATTTGCATATTTCTGAGAATACATCTCTGATTATATCAACAAGTGATGCTCTTAAATATGTATGATTATGGTGAAATTCATTTCGATATTATAACTTTCGATGTTGCCGATTTATTACCAGGTAAAGTATGTCAACTACTTAGAGACGAATACTATTTATTGATTCATCAGAATAACAAATAGATATAACTTTCAAATTTCCTTGAAAAGAAAATCAAATCCATGTTTTTTTTTTCATTAACTAATGAGTTTGAATACAAATGACTAATAAAATGTTAAGATGTTGAATATAATGTTTTTTTCTCTTTTTTTTTTTATTCACACATTTTTTAGACGAGCTTTAGCGAGGATTCAATTTGACATACTGAAAAAAATTGGTGTTCGTTTTTATGTTTTTTTTTTTTTTTTTTTTTTTTTTTGTTTTTATGTTTTTTTGTCGGTTCTCCACAGGTCAAACGGCTACAGCTATCAACTTCAAACTTTTTTTCGTCATGGTTCCTCATCTAACTTAGATCTGTATAGTTTTGTGGCATTATCGGGTGGTAACTTTGTTTTTTATGAATTTTAGAAATTTCAAAAATCCCCATTAGAATAACCCGAAGGAAAATACTTGAAAAATCAAAATTTTTCAAGACCTCTCAAATTTTCGCCGAATATAAAGGAAACTATTAAGCACATTTTGAGAGATTTTTCGCATCAATCGGATGAGAAATAACGAAGAAAACGCATTTCTGAAGCATTTTCCCATCAATTTAGGCTATTACGGGAACCAATTAAATCTATAGCAACAAGTGTCACCAATTAATTCAAAACGATTGAAATGAATGAAGAGGAAGGCCGTGACATAACTGATTCTCGTAAGGTTTTTGAACGTTTGGAGTGATCCAAGGTCTGTAGATGTAGATTGGGTTGACAAATTATTTTTCATTCTAGATTTCTATACCCCTAAGCTCGTCTAACAACGCGCATCCCGCGTTTTCCTAGTAGTACAAATTATAAAATAATGAACTCTGCTACTAAATATCCTACAAAGCCTCTGATGAGACTTGTCTGTAGGCAAGTATTAACATACTACATAGAGTGAACATGATGTAACTTCATGTGTTATTACCACTTATTACACAAACTTGAGCACATTAAACATTTTACCCGCAATTGAAATTGTAACATAGCACTGAAATGAAAATAGAAGGTTCATACTTAACAAATAATTCGAAAATTCTTTTACTTGGTTCGATTTCTAAATAAAAAAACATTCATTGATTACTACAAAAATTTAATATAAACAATAATAATAATAATAATAATAATAATGATAATAATAATGATATTCATTTTCGTCCAGAAGTGATCATATACATGATATTGGATAGGTCATAATCAAATAAAATCAATGTTGAATAAGAATGTTTGGAAAAAAGGTTTAAAATACAAATGTGAATGTGAGTAATGTAATTTGTTATTTTTTTTTCGATATGAAATTATTTTTCTTGTGGCAATTGTGATCTATCGAGAATAGAACCGATCGAGAAAGTAGCTTAGAAGTATGGAAATCCAGAATGTAAAATATTCTGTCAGCTCAATCTATATTGACGGACTTTGGATTACTTCGAACGTTCGAAAACCTTACCTGCAACTTGTTGATATTTATAGTGCTACAACCTGTTGCATATACACTTTGCAAAACTCAATATTAAAATAAATGGATGCTTTTATTGCGTTTTTTTGTTATTTCTCATCCGATTGTTGTGAAAATCACTTAAAATATGTGTGATGGTGTTTTTTTCTCATTCAATAACAATTTCGAAACTTTATAAATAATTTCATACACCAAATATTTTTCATTCGGGTTATTCTTATCGGAATTTTTCAAACTTCCCGATTTTTTCTGGAAAAACTGTTCGATCAATTTTTCTGAAAAACAATTTCTACCCATTCTGGTGTAACATCAATATTTAGGAAAGTTTCAAGTTGATTATTATTTTTCCTGACCTGCATGCCGCGTACAAAATAATGAAAGAAGAAAATACATGAAAATGAAGCCACATTTTTTTCGGTTAATGGAATGGAAATCTTCTCTACGCTCATCTATTCAATTATAAATTGATTATTTGATACTCACAATTCCAATCAATCTTGGATCATGTCAGTACGAATATGCAAAACCATTTCCCCCCAATTCTTATTGAACAAGATTTCTCACAACAATTGAATAAATATTAGACCCTAACTGTTGGACGTGTACGTGGTACTTGTCAATGAAATAAAAATAAAACAGACTAAAAATATTAACAATATTTCCAGAGCACTTCAGCTCTCGTCCTCAGGTTGTTGAATAATGATTATTCAACAACCTGAGGACGAGAGCTGAAGTGCTCTGGAAATATTGTTAATATTTTTAGTCTGTTTTATTTTTATTTCATTGACAAGTACCACGTACACGTCCAACAGTTAGGGTCTAATACAGTTCTCGTGGTACACTACTTCGTTATTTATTATTAATTGAATAAATACTGACAACGAAAAACGAAATAATTGAAAATTACCGAAGGAAACTTAATTTAATCCGAAAATGATCCAATTCGTTAAGATTTCATCAATTCATTGACTCGCTATTTTTTTCCATTCTATAATATATTCTTCAATCAGAAATCATATTCTTTCATCACCTATATATTTCGACACACACCGAATTCATCTAAAGTTTTTGGTGTTCTTAAAAATAATTGAGAATATTCCTTTTAACAACTAAATATGACTAGTTCTAGCTCTAGATTGACCCTGACAGAATGTTATTGTTGTTGTTGTTGTTGTTGTTGTTGTTGTTGTTACCTTGTCTGAGTGTTGGTGGACACGCTAGTCTGAGGAGCACTGAACGACTGTGCCGAGCGAGGCGAGCCGCTGCCTTATATAGCCCGGCGGGAGGGGGGAGAGAGGGGGGATCAAGTAGGAAGGGGGAGGGGAATCAGGTTACCAAGGCGACTGGGTTATTCGGGTATCCTTTGTTGCACACTAACGTCATTTCGGTCTGTCTTACTGCCTTCTCTCGTACTGCCTACAACTGTCTACCTTACTGCCTTACTGCCTTCTCTCGTGCTGCCCACAACTGCCTGGTCTTCTACCTATAACTGCCCACTCTCTACTGCCTACAACTGTCTACCTTGCTGCCTTACTGCCTTCTCTCGTACTACCTACAACTGCCTGGTCTACTACCTACAACTGCCTACTCTATACTGCCTACAACTGCCTACCTTACTGCCTTACTGCCTTCTCTCGTGCTGCCCACAACTGCCTGGTCTTCTACCTATAACTGCCCACTCTCTACTGCCTACAACTGCCTATCTCACAGGCTATACTCTCATACTGCCTACAACTGTCTACCTTACTGCCTTACTGCCTTCTCTCGTACTGCCTACAACTGCCTATCTCACAGGCTATACTCTCATTCTGCCTACAACTGTCTACCTTACTGTCTTACTGCCTTCTCTCGTACTGCCTACAACTGCCTATCTCACAGGCTATACTCTCATTCTGCCTACAACTGTCTACCTTACTGTCTTACTGCCTTCTCTCGTACTGCCTACAACTGCCTATCTCACAGGCTATACTCTCATACTGCCTAAAACTGTCTACCTTACTGCCTTACTGCCTTCTCTCGTACTGCCCACAACTGCCTGGTCTACTACCTACAACTGCCTACTCTCTACTGCCTACAACTGTCTACCTTACTGCCTTACTGCCTTCTCTAGTACTGCCCACAACTGCCCATCTCACAGGCTACTCTCTACTGCCTACGACTGTCTACCTTACTGCCTTACTGCCCACTCTCGTTTTGCCCACAACTGCCTACTCTACTTCCCACCCTCGTACCCCCGTACTGCCTACAACTGCCTACCTCACAGGCTACTCTCAAACTGTCTACAACTGCTTACAACTGCCTACAACTGCCCTCTCTTGTAGTGCTTTTTTTGTACTGCCTAAAACTGCCTATCTCACTGCCCACTCTCTAACTGTCCACCTCACGACTCACCTTACTGCCCACCTTACTGTCTACTCTCCGACTGCCAGTAACTGCTTTCAACTGCCCACAACTGCCTATTATTGTACTGCCTATTTTGTGGTCTACAACTCTCTACCTCACTGCCTACTCTCATACTGTCTACCTTACTGCCTATCTTACTGTTCACTCTCACACTGCCTACAACTGCCTGAAACTGTCCAACCAACTGCCTACCATTGTACTACTCACAATTTCTCAACTAGGCCTATAGCTGTTTGTACACAACATGTTTGCCTATGGTTTATAACGTTGTTGCGTCTACATGGTACAAACCCTGGTTGAGCCCGCAGAAACCAGGACCCTTACCTAATAAACCACTTAAAATTTCGTGCTAGGGCTAGGCCGGCTAGCTATATATATAGCTCCAAGAGGCTAGGACTTTTATTGGTTAATGTTCTCTAAAAATTCTATCAACAATGACAATGTTTTATAAAAACAAATCCACGGTCTCTTGGACTGAATAATTCCATCACATTTTGAAACCCACCTCACAAGCAGGGCTAGGATTTTATGCTAACAACAATGGAAATACACAGAGCCCAGACACGTTGCCATGACAGGTAGCTCTCCTAGTGAACATTAACCAATCAAAGTCCTAGCCTCTTGGAGCTAGCTAGCACTAGCACGACATTTATTAGGTAAGGGTCCTGAGCCCCAGTGCGGGATGGGGTTGAACCCACGGACGATGATTGCCCAGGGTAAGATGGTTCACCGGTACACTGCCATCTGGACCCAGAAACGTCCTATAAACAAGCAGTGAGAATTCGAATGTGTGAACAATCTCCTTCTGACCCGTGGTACAGGCCAGGGGTCGAATTCACAAAAGGTCATAACTTTGATCCGGCTCAAAATTACGACAATTTCTAGAGATAATACCATATTTTTGTGTATTATTTGCAAAGTTTTTATTTAATTTTCAATTGAATCTATTATTTATTTTTTTCAATAACATCGAAACTTGATACAAAATCATTGTTCCCCAATTAAGGCTATGGATGAAAGATAGGATCGTTTGGACGGGGCACTACAAGGGCGATCTAACCACCCCATTTTTGATTATTTAAAACTAATGATCTTCAACGCCAGGACTGCGCTGTCTGTGACCATAATTTTTCACCGTAGATAAAAGTCTTTCAGTATAAACAATAATAATATATTCAATAATGATAATATATATATATATATATATATATATATATATATATATATATATATATATATATATATATATATATATATATATATATATAATAAATAATCCATTATTATCATCAATCTATCATTATTATCTTTGAGACAGTATCAGAGTTGATCCCGATCAAAGCTATGACCTTTTGTGAATTCGGCCTCAAAGTCGTAACCTGGGTTTGAATTCCTGGAGTGTAAGCGTGGGTTTACTAGGTATAGTGTGAAAACAACTATATTGTTATATATATATATACCAATCCAAAGATAAGTCGATATGTTCCAGCTCATCCATCAACGTGGCGACACATAACGCGTTTGCCTAGTATGATATAATGTCACACAATTTGAAATCTCGTCCACAAAGCCATGTCTGGCTTTTTTGTGACCTAAATGGATGGAAACAAAAATCTGTACATAAACTTTTTTGGGGGATTTTTTTTTCATTGCTTCAATGAATACACAATATGAATTACAAATTCGACATTCACCTGTCAAATTCCACGAGGCCCCATTAGAGCTTGACTGTGGAATTAGCCGTCAACATGTTGAGTCAACATGTTGACGGCAGCCATCAACATGTTGACGTCGTGTATGGGCAAGATCAGAAATACGGGTTATCTACTAGCTGTCAATATGTTGAGTCAACATGTTGACGGCAGCCATCAACATGTTGCCGTCGTGTATAGGCAAGATTAGAAATACGGGTTATCTACCAGCTGTCAATATGTTGAGTCAACATGTTGACGGCAGCCATCAACATGTTGCCGTCGTGTATAGGCAAGATCAGAAATACGGGTTATCTACTAGCTGTCAACATGTTGAGTCAACATGTTGAGTCAACATGTTGAGTCAACATGTTGAGTCAACATGTTGACGGCAGACATCAACATGTTGCCGTCGTGTATAGGCAAGATCAGAAATACGGGTTATCTACTAGCTGTCAATATGTTGAGTCAACATGTTGACGGCAGCCATCAACATGTTGCCGTCGTGTATAGGCAAGATTAGAAATACGGGTTATCTACTAGCTGTCAATATGTTGAGTCAACATGTTGACGGCAGCCATCAACATGTTGCCGTCGTGTATAGGCAAGATCAGAAATACGGGTTATCTACTAGCTGTCAACATGTTGAGTCAACATGTTGACGGGTAAATGTTGATCGTGTATGGCATGTTCAAAAAAAAAAATTACAATTTGACAAAGGGGACGTCCATAAATTACGTCACAGCTTAGGGGGGGAGGGGGTTGTCAAGATTTGTGAGATGGTGTTACAAGGGGGGGGGGGGAGGAGGGGAGGCAACTGTGAGACGAACCATTTTGTTCCATGTATTGGTGCCATTTTTGTAGATTCTTATATTTATACCCACCCTAGAAACAGCAGATGCGCGCATATCAAATAATTACCAAGTTTGACTACTCGAAGAGCAAACATAAAGGAATGAATATTTCGATTTTATTACTCTATTGTAACTTTGCCGCCTATTAATTTTTTTTTTTTTGTTAGAGGGGGGTATGAGAATTTGTGACGTATTTAAAGGGGGGGAGAGGGTAATAGGTTTTGTGACCAACTGTGACATGGGAGGGAGGGGAGGTTCAAAGTGGCCTGGAAAAGTGTGACATAATTTATGGACGTTCCCAAAGATGAATGCACACAGTCATGTAATTTGGACTCTTTCAATGCCAGAATCTCTATTGGACCGGCACATGTAGCTGAGTGGTTAGCTCACTTACATCGTGTGATCCGGGAGGTGAAGGG
>OZ023339.1:19538472-19543640 GCA_964007535.1 Brachyptera risi | reverse complement strand
ATTCACCATTGGACGTGAAGCAAGGAACATTACACTCGTGATGGCGCGTTGAAGTCTTTGTTCTAGCGCTATACAAGGATTCTATACAAAATAGCACCAGAACAAAGACTTCAACGCTTCATCACGAGTGTGATGTTCCTTGCTTCACGTCTACTAGTCAATGCTCTTGTGTATCTTTATGCTGCATTGGATCAAAAACTGCGGCAGAAGCAGCATTACAAGTCGCTGTGATCGGTTCGAGAGCCTGATGATGGGGAGTATTATCTTCCCGAAACGTCGCGAAAGTAGACCAAATCAAGTCAGTGGAAAAACCGCGAAAACTAATATATATATTTATATATATATATATATATATATATATATATATATATATATATATATATATATATATATATATATATATATATATATGGATGTCCTTTGTTTACCAGAAGTCCGGAACGCATTATCCGTTCTTGTGCTATAACGTGTTATCTGTCGCACTCAGAATAAAACAAAAAATCCGGAGTGGTAACCAGGCTCTGACCTCAATTGTTGAACAATAATTGTATTTTACAATAATTGTAATAATTGTAATAATCAAAATTCCAATATTGATGAGATGTTAGATATATATTATTCGGAAATCGGAATGTGTAGAGCTTACTGTTTGTGTTCAACCTAATTACCACAAACAACCAATTAATGATCCCAACATAGAATCAATCATTGGTTGAATAAAAAACACGGGCCAAGAACTGAATAATCATATAATCTGTAAGAAGAATCTTCAGCTTGGCTCTAGAAATGATCGAAATGATTAGTAAAATGCCAATAAAACAGCTCATAATCTAGTTTTCGAAACACTGACGTATTTCCTAACGTCCTCCCCATTTCCTATCGGTCTAATTTTCTGTCTCGATCGTCGTTGTTGTTGTTGTTGTTGTTGTTGTTGTTGAGCGGATTCACGCATGCTGCAAGGGCGAACATTCGAGTGTAATTAAAACGTGTTTGTGTTAATTTCTGCCTCCAATTAGAAGAGTCGATATAATCAGCGGGAATTCCCAGCAGGCGTCAGATCAAGATAACAACATGTAACCCACTTGGGATGTATTAGGAAAACGCTGTACATTTCAATTTCAATCAATTATACATTCATCCACACATAACACATGGAAACATAATACAAAAATACAAAATAATGATAAATATTTAAATGTGTGAAGCCCGCGTCAATATAATACCTCGTGTGCGGGCTGGCTGATAGACATTGACAAATGATAGATTCAGTATTCAGTTCGAATAATAGGAAAAGGTAATCAAAATGACTAATACTGATATAACTTTCATATTGAAGTGTATAAAAAGTATATGAAATAAAAAAAAAAATTCAATATGATATGATGAAACCTAATCTGATAATATATATATGAAGAACTTGGTTCAAAATATACGTAACTGAGTTCAGGGTTATTTTAGTTTCGATCAAAAACTCCTCATATATGAGAATTATGAACCATTCTATTCCAGATAGAATATCAAGAGATATCATGAAAGTGACGTTCTTATAATTATCCTGATTTATATGAAATATTGTGAGTACACTGTGAGCAGGAGTTGGTAAAAAGGGAGATAACATCTGGCTTCATGAGATAGACATTACTGATTTGATCACTTTTTGAATTCCATTTAATAATCCAAAATTTCATCCTACTCCTACGTTCTTCAATTCTAATGAATTTGAAATCCAATTGAATCAAGAATTGAATGGAATTTAACTTTATAATTGCTATAATCTAAATTCATGTTATTATTATATGCTGTTATCATTATCATCTTTCATTATTTTGTGTCATCTTGAATTAACTGTTTGAATAACCGCATCCTATTTATATATCATTGTTGTTGTTTACATCTATTCTCGTCATTTCTATTATTTTGATTATTCATTTTCGTAGATCTCCCTCCTGGATATATTCAATCTGGTCAATTCATTTTCCTCCTTTTCCACGCACAGGCTTCGGCTCAAGTGGGTCTTGCTTCAATCCATTATTATTATTATATTATCATTATCATTATTATTTTTCATGTGATTGATTTTATTGTATGTCTGAACAAGTTGTTTTGAACTAAGCATTAATATTGAATGAATAAATAAAATGATAATAAATAAATACGATTTACAGTTATACGACATTACTTGAATAGTTATAGTTTATATAATTTCGAAGTCATCAAAATTATCTGTGTTTCTTGCCGAGTAGAATTATGATATCTCATACCGTTCAAAAGTTTTCACCGAAAAACTGATATTTCGCTAAGGCCCGGTATTACCAAGTCTAGTTAGTCTTTATCTGACAGTTCAAACTTGTTATCACCATGGTTACCTGTGGTATTTGTTTTCACCAACTCTCGGATAAATACTAACTGGACTTGGTAATACTGGACCTAAATCGACTCGCATGGACTCTTGAGGCCTACTGGATACGAATAATTTTTTTTTTTTTTTAATAACATCGAAACTTGATACAAAATCATTGTTCCCCAATTAGGGCTATTAATGAAAGATAGGATCGTTTGGATGGGGCACCACAAGGGCGATCTTACCATCCTATTCTGATCATTCAAAACCAATTGACTTCGACACCAGGACTGCGCTGTCTGTGACCATAATTTTTCGCCGTAGATAAAAGTCTTCCAGTATAAACACACGAACGTTGATATCTTCCACTTTGAACTGAATCTCTTGGGCAATGATCACTTCTTTCCATTGACAGCAGATGTAAAATTGATCATTAAACAAAATGCACAAATTAAATTAGTGATAGGCCTATAATATTATAATTAGGCCTATCGCTCTACTAATTAATGGTCGTGGCCAATTAGTACTTCATCCAAGCATTTGCTTCGAGGACTGTGTAAAACCACGAAAAACCAAGTCAGGAAGGAGAAATATAATTCCAATGCTAGAATGGAATAATTCTAATGGTAGGTTTCGGAATTTATCTATTTCATTTATTTATTTTCATTTCCAAGTTTCAACACATTGTTCAGCGAATTATGTACCCAATGTGTCATTAAGCAAATGACTACTCTTGAAAAACAAGTCACTTGGACAAACAGCCCACAATGTCCCTATTGTCAATGATGAATAGCAATTAGCACATCCACATCAGCTCAAGTGATTGTCTCATGTTTCTCCTCGCGATGAAAGCGTTTCTTGTAGGAGTTATTGAAAATAACTGTTCCTCACTTTCCAACAATAGTTGTCTTCTACGTCATCATACGAGCCTGTCAGAGTAAGAGTGGCCCATGTCATATTTCATCGAACAAGGAAAACGCAATAGTTGTGTTATTGGATGAGCGATATGGATATATATATATATATATATATATATATATATATATATATATATATATATATATTCATATCGGGTTTCAACGATGCACTATAATGATGGTTACGATCTATTGGCGTCGGTGAATGATATATGAGATGATGAGAAATGAAAGGTTATTTTTATTAGGTGTTTTGATGGTGAGAAGGAGTTGGTAGTGGCCTGTTGATAGGGAACCATCCCAGTATTGACCTGAACGACAGAGGGAAACCACAAAAAACCTCTGTCAGGATGGTCGAACATGACGGGAATCGAACCCCGGGCTCCTGAATGACGGTTCAGTGTGTTATACCACTCGGTAATATAGGTATAAATGTGATGGAAAGCCATATATGCACCTTGGATCCAGAATGATTATGTGACTGCCTTCCCGTTTCAATCATCACTCAATTTGATCGTTCTGAATTATTTGGTTACAGTTGTTGCTCAGATTCCTAATAGGTTTCTCAATTTTTTTTTTTTTTTTTTTCATTCAATATTAATGCTTGGTTCAAAACAACTTGTTCAGACATACAATTGAATCAATCACATGAAAAATAATAATGATAATAATAATATAATAATAATAATGATTTGAAGCAAGACCCACATGAGCCGAAGCCTGTGTGTGGGAAAGGAGGAAAATGAATTTACCAGGATGTGAATATCCAAGAGGGGAGAACTACAAAAATAAATAATCAAAATGATAGAAATGACGAAAATAGATGTAAACAACAACAATGATATATAAATATGATGCGGTTATTCAAACAGTTAAATCAAAATGACACAAAATAATGAAAGATAATGATGATAATAACATGAATTTAGATTATAGCAATTAAAAAGTTGAATTTTATTCAATTCCTAATTCAATTGGATTTCAAATTCAATTGAATTGAAGAACGTAGGAGAAGGATGAGATTCAGGATTGTTGAATGGAATTCAAAAAGTGATCAAATCAGTAATGTCTATCTCATGAAGCCGGATGTTGAGCTTCCTTTTGAATAATTTAAAATCAGATATTGTCAAGATTGTGTTGGGCAGCAAATTGACTATTTTTGAGTCCTAGCTTTGATCGATGTGGAAAAGACATTATGATTTACATCAACCTCACGGCTATTGACCAATTCGTGTTGAACCACGGAATTATGTGAATATTATAGTTATTGTAATATCAAATGGAAATTTGAAGTGAATGAAAAATGTTTGTCTTACAAGTAAATTTCCACCCGAATTGGGCCTATTCAATTCAATCAATTTCAATTTAAAATCATTTTATTCACATTCACATGTGTACCAGAATACATACACAGACAACAGAAAACATACACATAAATACTACTTGAATGAAAATAAAAACAGTATCAAGTTGTAACTTAGGTTTGCTGAACTATTAGGCGACGGTAATCTTCCAAACGTTCCAATTTTTGGCCCGAGCTATATATCTGTGAGAGGGATCCCAACCTATCCTGGTGTGAGGCCATTGGATGTAAGAAGTATGGATGGATATTCTTTGTTTTACGTCTGACCTCCATGCCACGTGCACATTGACAAGAAAATGAAATTGGTGAACGAAACCAGTTTTTTAGGCACATGGGATGGAAGTCTTAATTCGCTACGCTGATCCGATGACAAACTGGAATGACAGGAAATAATTACTTGATGACCAGAGAAGGGAATTTGAGAATAGTGTGTCTTTTGAAAGTACTGTCAGCGCCATCTTACATCAACTTGTTCTACTATTCACCCGCATCACAGCATTCGAGAAAGGCGACAGTTCTGCCGAACTAGTTTGAGAATGGATCATTT
>OZ023339.1:19523472-19533472 GCA_964007535.1 Brachyptera risi | reverse complement strand
TATCTTATTTTATATAGTATTATAAGTAAATTTATAAGTAGTTATAAGTATCAATCGTATGTCTAATAAGTCCCATATTTTTACCAACAAGAAATTTTACCATTGTTTCATAATAAAATCATCATATATATATATATATATATATATATATATATATATATATATATATATATATATATATATATATATATATATTTATATATATATATATATATATATATATATATATATATATATATTCTCAATTTTTTATCTCAAATGGGAATTTATAAATTGTAAAATTATAATAATGAGGAGAATGGAGAAACTCATATATGTATTGTTATATTGGCACATTATACTATCATTGGAACTCGTATAATTCACAAAACTAAATACGCCATCACTATACCTGTAATTATTTTGTATCAGTTATGTTTTTCATGTGTTATAATTATAATGCAAACCACAGATGAGCCTGTTTACAGTTTTTGTGGAATATTGTGAACTTTTCTGTATAATCTTGAATCGACAAATAAATAAGAAAATCTTCAAGGTCTAACCTCCATTACCTCATGGTCATGAAAAAAATATGATTTTTTGTCAGTCGATTCGTTTTGATGTGCTCGATAATAATATCAAAACAGATGATAGGCTAACCGGGATAAATTTTGAGATATATCAATTCAAATACTGGATGTTTCCCTATCATTCAACACACAACCTTCAAATTGTATGCGTTTTTATTATTCAACAGATCTTTAAAATATACTAAAAGGAATGACATTCAATCAAAAAACTTGTTTTATTGTAGATGAAGATGTTACGAATAGAATTATGCAGAAATAAATATAGGTACCCGTTCTCATTTATGAATCACACTCATTTTAAGAGGAAAAATAGTTGATTTTTCACTAAAATGAAGTCAAAATAGCAACTTAATATTTCATTAAAGCGCTGTAACTTTGGCCAAAAAATATGACAGTGTTTCTGATGTGATTTTAATTCAAGAATACACATGTTCAATAAAGCTTCACTCAAATTTCCCCAATGTAGAATTAATTTCAAAATTACTTTTTGACTCTGCTGACCAAACGGGTGTTAGACTTTGAAAATCATTTATCAGCCTTTCATCAATATGTAGGAAAAAGCAAGGGTAAAAAAAATTTGAAAATGGAATTAGATTGTTGTAATGAACAAATAAACAACAATTACAATTACAAGCAACGAGACCTCGTGGCCGGCTCGCCGTGACGTCACGCCACAACAATGGGAACAATGGCCAGCGATACGACAAACAGCTGGGCGAGCCTATAATGCGACACAATGAAGGACAGCGAGACGAGACCGCAACAATGCGGCGTGTTGACGCGGGTCATCGGTTGCCATGGTTACTGCGATCACTCGAGCTGAGTCCGGGCATGACGGGGCGATCTATCGATCCTTATTGAAGACTATGTCATGTTATACATGATTGACGTTCGACACATCAGAATCATAGAATTAATAATCAATAAAATATAAGAATAATAACAGAAAATCATAAAAAATTTGAAAAAAAATGATGAAATATAAGAATAATAACAAAAAATCATGTGAAATTGGAAAAAAATGATGAAATATAAGAATAATAACAGAAAATCATGAAAAATTTGAAAAAAATGATGAAATATAAGAATAATAACAAAAAATCATGTGAAATTTGAAAAAAATGATGAAATATAAGAATAATAACAGAAAATCATGAAAAAACCGAAAAAAATGATGAAATATAAGAATAATAAAAGAAAATCATGAAAAATTGGAAAAAATGATGAAATATAAGAATAATAACAGAAAATCATAAAAATTTGAAAAAAAGATGAAATATGAGAATGATAACAAAAAATCATGTGAAATTTGAAAAAAATGATGAAATATAAGAATAATAAAAGAAAATCATGAAAAATTGGAAAAAAATGATGGAATATAAGAATAATAACAGAAAATCATAAAAATTTGAAAAAAAGATGAAATATGAGAATACTAACAAAAAATCATGAAAATTGAAGAATAATTGATAAAATATCAGAATAATAACAACAAAATCATGAAAAATTGAATACAATTAATGTAGTATAAGAATCAGGAAAATCGAAATAATAATATGAAATGAAATAAAATCATTGGAAATAAGAAAAACCAAGAAGAAACAAAAAAATCAAAATGATAAAAAATCGGGTGTAGGCCCTACACAAGAATTTGAAGTTGTTGACCCCTTGGTTGGATGTACATTAGCTACAAGCGACAAGAGATGGGCTGTGTTCATTCTTTCCGGCTGCAACATGCGCTGAGACCCACAATACAACCCAAAGTGTTGTTCACTTGTCCGAAATATCAGAACAGACTTGTCTTGTCGACTGCTATTAATGATATGCTACGAATTAGTATCGGTAGAAGTTATAATTTCAATGAAATTCCACCTAATATTCGTTCAAATACTGATTTATCCACTTTCAAGAAAGACATTCATGAATTCATCAGAACTACTCATTTGTAATCTGTTTTGGCATGCACGTTGTCTCTACTACTCATTCATTACGTTTGACTACAGTGTCTTGATCTACGAATCATTTTATTTCATTCAACTAATATTATATTTATTCTGTTATATTTTCTCGAGTTGGTTTCTATGTATTTATAATTGTATATGTTTGTATATTTTTCATTATCTTCACTTGGAAAATCAAGGACAATGAAATAGGATTGAATCATTATTTGTTATAGTTTCGCCAACATGAATATTAACTTTTGCTAGTAATGCCCGCACACAAGATTCAGTTCTTACGCGGGCTTTTTCTTCTTTCCTCCTTTTTTTGATTTTACAATGTGAGCCCACATGTATATATTTAGTTCACTCATTACTGTTTGTATTGTTTTCCTGTTATCCTGTTGTGAATAAGTTAAAGAATAAAAAGATTCATAAATTGAAAATTGAATTGAATCTTTATTGGAGACTTTGTCATGATATACATATTATTGCCGTTCGTCACATTATAATGATCGAATACAATTTTAATGAAGTGAGAAAAACACAATTAGATGAGCGTGGCGAAGACCCACTCATAAGGAGCTTTGTCTGTGTGTTTTTTTTTTTTTTTGTGGGCACTGCACAGGTCGCATGGTTTGACTGATCAACATGAAACTTTTTTTGTACTGGCCAACTTTTACAACTTGAAACTGTATAGTTTTTGGAATGAATCGGTCGATTAGATTTTGAGAAATGTCATGTCAAAGTTTTTAAAAATCCCATAAGATTAGGCTGGGTGAGAAAATTTGAAAAAATGAAACCTCTCCGAGAAAAATAAATTTTTCTACGAGTGTTCAAACATGAATGATACACATAATCACAATTTTTTAAGCAATTCGAAACGGCCGTTTCGAAGAAAAAAATTCAAATAACTGTTTTTATTCATCAAATATATGGAAATGAGCCAAGATTCACTGCTTCCTAGATTCGATATTTGCCCAAGCATTAAATATTCTTCATATTTGTCAAGGTGTGTAGAATACCAGAGAAGATAAAGTAGCAATTAAATTAAGGACAAAGTGTGTAGAATACCAGAGTCGATAAAGTAGCAAATGTAGGACTGTTATTATACCTTATTCAGATATCTCGCTCATCTTACAACGCATATTTCGCGTTTGCCTAGTGATGATAAATCACACATGAATGATTGATGAGAGAATGATTGTGAAAAATGATGATGGAGTATTTTTTTTTTTTTTATTTATTCAATATTAATGCTTGGTGCAAAACAACTTGTTCAGACATACAATTAAATCAATCACATGAAAAATAATAATGATAATAATAATACAATAATAATAATAATGAATTGAAGCAAGACCCACATGAGCCGAAGCCTGTGCGTGGAAAAGTGGGAAAATATCCAAGAGGGGGAGAACTACAAAAAATAAATAATCAGAATACTAGAAATGACGAAAATAGATTCAAACAACAGCAATGATATATATACATATGATGCGGTTATTCAAACAGTTGATTCAAGATGACAAGATAATGAAAGATGATGATGATAATAACATATGATAATAACATGAATTTGGATTATAGCAATTATAAAGTTAAATTCTATTCATTTCTTGATTCAATTGGATTTCAAATTCAATTGAATTGAAGAACGTAGGAGTAGGATGAAATTCAGGATTGTTAAATGGAATTCAAAAAGTGATCAAATCAGTGATGTCTATCTCATGAAGCCAGATGTTGAGCTCCCTTTTGAATAATTCAAAATCAGATATTGTCAAGATTGTCCCGATGTTAAGATGAGCCTATAGTATGAAAGAGTATCAATATGAATAGAAATATGAAAATAATAGAAAAAATGATACGAAAATGACAAATAACTCTACATGACTGTGATTTGCAGATACATTTATTGACCTTCATGCCGTGCACAAAATTACAAACAAACAATCAACAAACAGAAGAAAACATGAAAACGAAGACCAATTTTTTTGGTATGTGAAATTCAATCTTCGCTACGCTCTTCTAGAAATGATTTGAGCTGTATGAAGAAATCCTGCACATTGAAAACATCGCATGTCGTTTTCGTGATCGTATGTTTCAAATCGCCTCGAATTATTCAAAATTCGAATTCAAAATTCATTTTATTCTGTTCCAAGAATTACATTGTACATGGATTGGTAGACAAAACAAAAACGAAACAAAAACATTTGCTGATTACAAAGTGCTATTATAGTATACAAGAATTCATACGAGATGCTCCATAAATATAAAGAAATAATATGGCATCTTCTCTTTCAACATCTTACGAAGCTTGGTATTCTGGTGTGTATATATACTGCTATATATGTGACAATTTGAACCTTGACAATTTGAAAAATGATTTTTTATGTATTCCATAATTCCATAATATCAATCTCATTTTTATTCTCTCTCATGACGATGGCAATATCATGTATATGATCAATCTGTACAAATAAACATTATTATTATTATTATTATTATTATTATTATAATATAGAACAGAAGCCCGCTTAAGAATCTAATATTCTTGTGTGCGGGCTGACAGTAAGTTATAATACAATAATAGATTTTTAGTAGCTGAAAATTTAGGAAACGAAGACATGAAATGAACAAATAGGTGTTAATTATTTAATTGTAGCAAAAGATTATGGAATTATGAACCAAGGACATTAATAAATAGATGTTAGTATATTAACATAGAAAAAAATTGCGAATAGTGTAGGTATCACCCCTAAATAAATTAAACATTTTGAAATAGCTTTCTCTAGTTGAATTAACAGAAAAACAAGTTACGTAGAGGTTTTTATTGAGTGATTAATTGATTATTGATACTAGGCAAACGCGTTATGTGTTTCCGCGTTGATGGATGAGCTGGAACATATCAACTTATCTTTGGATTGGTTATTATATATATATACACCTTGAGATCCAAACCATTACATCACTGCCATCTTATTTTCCATTAATAATTCATATAATAATAAAGAAGGCTTTGTTTTAATCGTTTACAGTCAAGTGGTGACACTTGTTGCTTTGATTCAATAGGTATCTTAATAGCTTTGAATAATTGACACAAATAACATTATATATTTTTTTACATCGAAACGGCTGATCCGATTTGAGTAAAAGTTCGGAATAATATGTATCATTATCAGATTAAAGTTCTCTGAGAATTTGAATCCTCTCAGATGAAATATTTTTAACGAATGTTTTCCTCTGGCTTATTCTAATGGGATTTTTGAAAACTTTGGAATGAGTTTTCTCAAAAGTTGTTCAACCGATCGTGCCTCAAAACTATACAGCATCAAGTCAGATAGGGGTTCATGTGTGTGCCAAGTTTCAACTGATTTTGAATTTTTGTCTGACCTGTGGAGCGCGAACAAAAAAACAAAAAAAAAACAAAAAAAAAAACAGGCACTTTTTTTTCGGTATAGTGTAATTGAGTCTTCGCTTCGCTCATCCAATAAATGAAAGAAACTGAACGACTTTAATTACGATGAATCTGATAATATAAGGATAAGGGCTATATGAATATAATGTCAAGAGTTTGGGTGAGCTTTGACATGTATTTCATCACGGGATTGATATCTTTAGCCTTGTGTTTGGACCACGCTCAATTGTTATTAGTTTGCCTTCGAGCGGTAATGTTCCAAGTGTTCACCATGGTCTACGATATACTGATTAGGCCTGTTCAGTGTACAGTTGGTGTTTTACTCATATGTATGATTTCATTAAAAATAATGTGATTCAAATAATGTAGTTCAAAAGCCCGCGCGCTTTTATTAACACCAACGTGGTCCTCCCCGTCAAACACAGCCTGGCAAAATGTCCGACCCCCTTAATTATACCCTATAGCGACCCTGGCAAATTGTCCCACTCATCAAACACAGCCTGGCAAATTGTCCCACTCATCAAACACAGCCTGGCAAATTGTCCGACCTCCTTATTTATACCTCAGCGACCCTGGCAAATTGTCCCACACATCAAACACAGCCTGGCAAATTGTCCGACCCCCTCAATTATACCCTATAGCGACCCTGGCAAATTGTCCTACCCTAAACACAGCCTGACAAATTGTCCGACCCCCTCATTTATACTTAAGCGACCCTGGCAAATTGTCCGACCACCAGGAAGAGATAGCCTGGCAAATTGTCCGACCCCCTCATTTATACCTCAGCGACCCTGGAAAATTGTCCCACCCATCAAACACAGCCTGGCAAATAATTGTCCGGCACCCAGGAAGAGGTAGCCTGGCAAATCATCCACTGGCAAATTGTCCGCCACCCATCAAACACAGCCTGGCAAATTGTCCCACCCATAAAACACAGCCTGGCAAATTGTCCGGCCCCCAGGAAGAGGTAGCCTGGCAAATCATCCACTGGCAAATTGTCCCACCCATCAAACACAGCCTGGCAAATGTCCCACCCATCAAACACAGCCTGGCAAATTGTCCGCCACTCATAGAACACAGCCTGGCAAATAATTGTCCGGCCCCCAGGAAGAGGTAGCCTGGCAAATCATCCACTGGCAAATTGTCCGCCACCCATCAAACACAGCCTGGCAAATTGTCCCACCCATAAAACACAGCCTGGCAAATTGTCCGGCCCCCAGGAAGAGGTAGCCTGGCAAATCATCCACTGGCAAATTGTCCCACCCATCAAACACAGCCTGGCAAATGTCCCACCCATCAAACACAGCCTGGCAAATTGTCCGCCACTCATAGAACACAGCCTGGCAAATAATTGTCCGGCCCCCAGGAAGAGGTAGCCTGGCAAATCATCCACTGGCAAATTTTCCCACCCATAAAACACAGCCTGGCAAATTGTCCCACCCATAAAACACAGCCTGGCAAATTGTCCGGCCCCCAGGAAGAGGTAGCCTGGCAAATCATCCACTGGCAAATTGTCCCACCCATAAAACACAGCCTGGCAAATTGTCCCACCCATCAAACACAGCCTGGCAAATTGTCCGCCACTCATAGAACACAGCCTGGCAAATAATTGTCCGGCCTCCAGGAAGTGGTAGCCTGGCAAATCATCCACTGGCAAATTGTCCGCCACCCATCAAACACAGCCTGGAAAATTGTCCCACCCATAAAACACAGCCTGGCAAATAATTGTCCGGCCCCCAGGAAGAGGTAGCCTGGCAAATCATCCACTGGCAAATTGTCCGCCACTCATTCACAGGCGTTCAAACCATTATTGAACATGAATGTCAAGTTGACTCATGACTTGGACCGAGAGATGATGTTTGGACGGTTTAAATTCTCCTGGAATATTTCTGAGCTAAAGTCAAACATGAATTGATGGAAAAATAGCATCAATAATTGATGAGCGTAGCGAAGTCTCCATCCCACTCTTATAGGGCTTTGACTGTGATTTTTTTTTTTTTTTTTTTTTGTAAGCACTCCACAGATCGCAGGGTTTGATTGATCAACATGAAATTTTATTTTATACACGCAAACTCATCCAACATAGAACTGTATAGTTTTTGGAATGAATCGGTCGGACCGATTTTGAGAAAAATCGTCTCAAAGTTTCTAAAAACCCCATAAGATTTGGCTGGGCGGAAAATGTTGTAGAATAAAATCTCTCCAAATAGGATGAAATTTTTTCTAAATGTGTATAGATAGATTTTATACATTAAAACGATTTTGTGAGCAATTCTGATCAGCCGTTTTGGAGAAAAAAAATAACTGATAATACTCATCAAATATATCATGAAAATTGTGAGAGAATTAGGATGTCGAGATTCACTGCTTTCTAGATTCAAGAGTTGACTAACAATAATAATAATAATAATATGTTTATTGGACAGATTGATCACACATAATGATATTGTCAATGTCAATTAGACAATGAAGTATTTTTGCCGATGTATCCATTGGATGAGTATGGATCATGGATATTTATGGTCGATGGAGTAGAACTCACCTGTTTGCTGGAGAACGACCTAAGATACGAGCTGATGAGGTATTGGCCAGGCTACAATCAACTCTATAAGTACTCGATAGGCCTAAGTGGAGCAAAACTGGGAACCAGCGATTATCCCTCGCTATTATTTGTCAAATAACGAATAAGTAGTACTGATAGTGATATTTTTTACGCTCTCTCTCTCTCTCTCCCTCTCTCTCTCTCTCTCTCTCTCTCTCTCTCTCTCTCTAGCTATCTCTCTCTCTCTCTTTACGAATTGTAGTTTGGTTTGAAGAGGACCTTCACCTGCTATCAGTAAGGGGCTATAATGATTTATTATGTGATTTCGAGTTCCATTTGTGATTACATGGGTCATTATCGATATGCTGTTGATAAGAATTGAATATATATATATATATATATATATATATATATATATATATATATATATATATAATATATATATATATATGTATATATATATATATATATATATATATATATATATATATATATATATATATATATATATATATATAAATATATATATGATAAAGATAAAATTTCCGGTTGATCAAGTAAGGGCTTTATTTATTTTAAAATTAAATAAAATAATAAAGAAGCCTAACGTTTCGATGTGTTCGCACACACCCTGGTCACAGGCACAAAATGAACTGCAAAACAGAATTTTCTATTCCAATGCCAATAACAATACTTGATGATAGAAAAGGTAAACAAAAACAATTAATAATACAAATCCTGATCCAACAAGCCGTTAACAAATATCGCTCCAATATGCCGATAAAAAACCAGAGCCTTCTGTGTATGAAATATCAAACACTTTAAAAAATATATAACTGTACTGTTTTTTGGCATGAAAGTCGAAAATTCTGGTCTAGATATTCCTAAGAAGAAGTAAAAGTGTAAAAGAAAGAAGAAAACAATAAATGCGTGAATAAAATACGAATAAAAATTGAGTGTGATTTAGTTGCTGCAAAACATCAGCATTTTGACGAAACTTTCTTCCTCGCAGTTTTACTTCTCGTCAAGGGAGCTGACATCGGTTCGACTTGTGTCTCTCTCTTCCTTCTATCTCTTTTTGGAACTGGGAAACGAGCACGATGTTTTGCTTCTTCAGATGGAACTTTGCTTTTGACTACGTATCTTGTCAGAACTGGTTTCCATGCCGGAGGGAGTCTCGAACTATCATCTCGGCTGTTTAAATTTAGAGGTCGTTTCTCCAATTCAATGGATTCTCCAATTTTTCTTTGTAAGCATCTTTCTTGGATATTCAGCACTCTCGTCCCTTCAAAATCTATAGCGTGGCCATATTCTCCTTTGTGTTGGGCAAGTGACGATGTGATGATTGCCCACTTAACATCTCGCTCATGCTCTGACATTCTTATTGAGATTTTTCTGCCAGTCTCTCCAACGTAAGTCTGCGAACATTCTCCACAAGGAATCTCATAAATACCCGCGTTCTCAAATGGTATCCTATCTTTTATCAACGGTAAATAAAATTGAGAACGTTTTGAGGAGTGTAAAAGATAGGATA
>OZ023339.1:19513472-19518472 GCA_964007535.1 Brachyptera risi | reverse complement strand
CATCCAAGGCGACATCAAAAGCTATCATTGAGAATTTGAGATTTTTCAATCCAGACTGATAGTGTGATGTTTTATCAAAACTCCCATAGTTTGTGAGATGAAGTACCAAATAGTGCAGATCTATCCACCATTTCTATAGAAGGCCTCCAGTGTACTCTTAACACACTTCTAACTTCAGTTCACCAATTCAAAAACTTGTATGTTCTTGAAAACCATACACACAAGTGCAGAATTGTAAATTTATGTTAAAACAGAAACGTGAAGACTTATGGGGAGGCAATCATCAAACGACCTGTCTTACATCCACAATTCTTCTTGACAGCCACACTAGACCCAAACCAAGGCCAATACGTCTTGAATAGACGTGCTTCGGTGGCAGCATTAGAGCCTACATACCACGGCCAGTTATCAGCAGTGAAATTATTCCCGTATATCTGCACTTTGAACTTCAATTCTTCTCCAACTCTGGAACTCATTCGTATCTTGACTGAACGGAAACCAACTCCTCCTTGAATCACTTTAACCGAAGCAGGATCGTTGTTTTTTAGATCGACGACACTTATCCAAGTCATAGTAAGACCGGAAGTTAAGCTGGCGATCTTCGGATATTTAAGGTTGACAACCAGGATCATATTCGGAACTGCAGGTTTAGTGTACGTCTCCATATGCATTAAGGAATCATCAGGAGTCAAACTTCCTGTTGTCAGAGATTCCTGGGGAGGTTTACCGTAAGCAATCAGAACGAAAGTATGCTCGCCAACAGTTGTGGGCAGACTGTATGAGCTCGTATTAACACCTCCGTAGATGAAGAGGTCGTATTCCGGAAGTCCGTTGTAGAGAGCGTCCAAGCAGGAGATGATTTCTGGACGGAATGGAGCACCACTCTTAGGGTACGTTATGTTTCCCAATGGATCAGTTCCTTTTTGCAGCACTCTTCTATAGTCGAGTGTGTAATCCCCAACAACGCGCACACCTTTTATGGCGGCATGGACTTGAATTATATTGATCAGAGTTAGAAAGGAGAGTTGATTCGATCTCATTTTCATTCCGACTTTCTGAAATGGAAACAACATTATTGGCTACGTTCAGGAAGTTCTAGAATCTACTGCGAGCAAACTGGGTACGTTCCAGAACCTACTCCGAGTAATTTACTGAGCGTTCCGGAACGCACCGCGCCAGTAAATTCTGCGTACTGGAAACACTGGAGCTATTTGTCCCAGTAAACCCAGTACAAGTAATGGCGACCTCCATGAATGGTGCGAGATTACATTAGTTCATTCACAGTTAAATATGAGTGTGGACAATGTTGTGAATGAGGCGGAGAAACTGGATCTGGAGAAATGTTAGTTGATTTGAAGTGTATTCAAGGCTAATTCGTGTATGAATTTTTCTATACACTGTTCGATAACCCAACATATTATTGAAAAACAATAATAGCGTCTTTTAATTTGAAATAACTCACCGTTTTGCTGTGAGACTAACTGCGACACGAGCTGATGAAGTACGTATTATCAACTCCACTAATACTCAATAAGCGAGGCAAAACTAGGAAATAGTCGTTGTTCCTCTCAATTATTTGTGAAATAATCAGTAAGTGGTGCTGATTATGATACTTTTCAGCACTCTCTCTCTCTCTCTCTCTCTTTCTCTGTCTCTCTTTCTCTGTCTCTCTTTCCAAATCGCATTTCGGTTCGAAGTAGACCTTCACCCGCTATCGGTCAGGGACTATAATAATACATTACGTGGTTTCTAATTTCCTATGTGATTACATGGGTCATTACCGATTTGGTTATAACGATATATGTTATTGCTGCTATATGTTATATGTTATATAACATATGTATATATATGTATATATCATATATGTTATATGTCTGCCATTGCTAAACATCATATATAAGAGAAACACAATATTCTATACGAAGAATCTGTAGTATTGGATCGCCAAGAAAAGCGGTGGCCGAGGGCGATAAGCAAAGCCATTGAAATTATAAAACATCCACATAATTTCAATGGCGAAGATTGTAGATATACCCTATCGCCCAGCTGAACAACTGCACTTGGTGAATTGCGATATCAGCCCAGACTAACAGACAGGATTGTTCTCGAAGCAGATGGAACCATGAATGAAGGAAGGAGACAATACTATTTGAGGAGTAGGATCAATCTGATAACCTAGCCCAGCATGTGTGATCCAGGACACTGTGATATAGTCATCTAGATTCATAGATGTGCATCAAGCTTATTTTTATTTTTATTATTATTTTTACTACACCTTTCAAGACATTCATTGAAGATGTGTTTTTCTGCATAAGAATCTGTTTTTTGGTTCCTATTATTTATCATTTATATAATTATTTTCATTTTTAGCCCTCGAAAATGACCACTATATTGTAGTTGAAACGTCGGGCAATTAAATAAATATTTAATCGTCAACACGACTTTTAATTATCCATAAAGATTTGATTATTAATTATATATATATATATATATATATATATATATATATATATATATATATATATATATATATATATATATATATATATAAATATATATATGGATATATGTATATATATATTTATATATATATATATATATATATATATATATATATATATATATATATATATGTTTTGTTGAAAGCTTTCACGACTCATTATGTAATCAATAATCAAATCTTATCTTATCAAATCGAATCGAATGCTTTTAGCACGCCCATTTTTGTAGGGGTGTACCGTGAGAGTAGTAATACCAATAGATACCTCCACGCGGATAGTCACCATCATCCGGCACAAAAACGATATGTCCTTGGATTTCTAGCGTATAGAGGAAGACGTCTATCAGATAGAGACCATTTGAATAGTGAATTGAAACACCCGAGAGAAACGTTTTTGGAAAATGGATACAAAATTAAAGAAGCAGATGGTATTATTTCTGGAACGTCTCGAGTTAAACGTCACGACAACAAAGGATGAACGGAGAAAGACGACTCTCAAGGTATCGCTATACTCCCGTATGTGGAAAGCACCACAGAAAAGCTGACCACGCTCCCAAAGGAAAAAAGTGAGAACGGGCTATGCAACAGACAGACAACTTGGAACTTTCATCAGATCAACTTCATCTAACTATATACTATAAAACTCCATGACTATAACTCAAATATACCTATATAACTCAAATAAGTTATATATATATATATATATATATATATATATATATATATATATATATATATATATATATATATATATTTTGTTTGAAACTTTCACGAATTGAAATTGATGAATCCATTATAGTTTTAGGATATAATGGTGTTAAATTGAGTACAAAGTATAGATGTTGGATACATATATATATATATATATATATATATATATATATATATATATATATATATATATATATATATATATATATATGAACATATGGTGGTACAAATTTCGCGATGATGGCACTATATTCAGTCTATTCATGTCGACGTTTCGGAGGAATTTGCTTCGCCATATCCAAGAGACTGAACATAGTGGCATTACCGCAAAATTTGTACTACCAACTACCATCGGCCACGAGAATCTACTCGAGCATATATATATATATATATATATATATATATATATATATATATATATATATTCATATAAATATATATATTTATATTTTTTTTTTTTTTCATACATATATATTGAGACATATCAAACTATCCAGGCCTATATTCGATATAAATTCTAAATCGTGTTTCTAATGTTGTATGCAATTCATTTCGTTTCTACATTTGTCTCATATTAACCCAAAAGGAACCCCTAATTTTGATCAGTCAAAGTGTCTGGTATGTACTTCCTGTCGACAAGAGACGAGACACGTAGTCGCTCGAAGATATAGTTAGGCCGATATAACAAGATCCAAGAGCTACGAATGAAGCGTGGAGATACTGTCACTGAGCGGGTGGAATTCGCCAGGGTGGTCAGACTATACACACCCTTGACTTCTAACATCGTCAGAGGGCGATTTCATCAGGTGGTGAAATCCACGCAGAAAAAGATCTAGAAGCTTCGAAGGATCCACATATAAATAGGCCGAAATTCGTCGGGCCTCATCAGAAATTGCCTGACCATCGTCTATATCAGAAGTCGTCAAGAGCAGAATAGTCTGGTTGGTCGTCAAGAGCGCACGTGGCCCCGGGAGGGTATACCGTTGTTAATTTCGTCTGGTAACCGAAACAGTGCGGTAAATAAACCAGCGACGACGACGACGACGACAATGAAGACGACGACGAAGACAACGACGGCGGCGAAATAGAAGACGCAGGAAACCACGGTACCGCTAATTCATTTTCTATTAAAAGGCCTATTTTTGTAATAATTTTTAAATGAAAGAGTTTCTAGTTTTCAGTTAATTTCTATTTTTGATATGCTTGTTTAGTTAACCGACGGGTTAACTATCCAAGCAAATAACAATTTGATTATTTTTTATGTTTTCGATTTTTTTATTGTAAGCTTGTTTTTTTCTTATTCCAAGTAAATTTTGACTAATTTTATTTGAGTTACCACAAGTATTTTGAACTTTTTTAATTTCCTAAAAACCTAATTTTTTAGTTCCTACCGACCTTCCTAGTCCACACAATTTGTGTCCGCTAGGAAGTCGTTATTTTTTCAATTTTCAATTTAATAATATTTTTTTTGAGTCTCATCTGTCCGGGAGTTAGTGGCGGGGGCAACACATGCGGCACCAGGTAAGTCCCTGGGTGTGTGATAATATATATTCATTTATATATATATATATATATATATATATATATATATATATATATATATATATATATATATATATATATTTAGATATATATATATATAGATATATATAGATTCATATAGATATACATATATATATATATATATATATATATATATATATATATATATATATATATATATATATAGATATATATATATATATATATATATATATATATATATATACATATAATTATATATATAATC
>OZ023339.1:19284218-19509218 GCA_964007535.1 Brachyptera risi | reverse complement strand
TTCGTCTTGGAGGCTCACAAGCTGAAGCTCTTCAAGAAAGGTCCAGTTTATGCTGGGTGTTGATTTTTTAATTGTTTACCTATTGTGCTAAAAGATGCCAGCAAACTCGATTCTAAAATAGTATTAAAAAAAAAACTACGCAGTTATCTGATTGAAAAATGCGTTTATAGGTTAGATGAGTTTTGTTAAAGTGTGTTCATATTGAGATTTTTATATTGTATATTTTGAATTCTTGTTATATAACTTTTTTTATGACTTTCCATTACATCATGTGATGATCCAAAAGGAAATAAAACCATTATTATTATTATTATTATTATTATTATTATTATTAATATTATTGCGTGCGATCTGTTCTTCAGGCCTACTGGATAGAATGATTCTCCGGGCAGGTAATTAGACGAGCTTTAGCGAGGATTCAATTGGACATACTGAAAAAAATTGATGATCGTTTTTATGTTTTTTTTATGTTTTTTTGTCGGTTCTCCGCAGGTCAAACGGCTACAGCTATCAATTTAAAACTTTTTTTCGTCATGGTTCCTTATCTAACTTAGATCTGTATAGTTTTGTGGCATTATCGGATATCAATTTTTGTTTTTATGAATTTTAGAAATTTCAAAAATACCCATTAGAATAACACGGTGGAAAAAAAATTGAAACATTTTTATTTTCAAAAAAATTGAAATTTTGTGTGGAGTTGAATAACATTTTGATACACATTTCTGGAAATTCTCAGCTTGATCGAGTCAGCCATTTTGAAGAAACAACATGAAATGTGCTAAATTGGTACCACTCGAAGCCGTTGTTACCCATTTCTAACTTAAATGTCACCCAATTGGCGAATGTAGGCAAAAGTTTGGCAAAGAAGTCGACATACTATTACTTTCCGCTCGTCTAACAACGCGTATATAGCGTTTACCTAGTGTACTACAATTGAAGCTAGTAGGTTTTCGAATACACTCATCATGTGATAACTTGGATCAAAGCTATACGGATACGCAGCTCTTGTCTATTCCGAATACAAACTTGTTCATTCAATATTAAGACTAGTATTTTATCAACTAAATAATGATTCAAATTCTGAATTATCATCGATTTATCTTGTAAATAGCATGCATGAAATGATTGTTGAATGGTTGAAATTACTGAATAACTTCAATCAAATAAATGTCCGAGGTGAATTAATTTTTCATAACCACGAAAAAATAATGATGGAGTAACATCAACACATAACCCTATCAAATTCACTTTCGAGAAGACTACGATTTTTATTCGAAAACTACTCAAAACTATCCCAGTCCGTTTTCTAGAAAGAAAAAAGATCTCCCATAACAATCAAAAATATTTATGAGTTGATTAAAAGAAATATTTGTTGATCAGTTCAGGATTCCAGTCCTAGAATCATTGCATTCTTTACAAACATGAGGAATTACAGTCTTAAGAAATGAACAGTTTTCATTTTTCACATTGGTTACACCTATGTACATGATTTACATTATTACACTTCTTTGGTATTGTATTGTATTGTATTGTATTGTATTGTATTGTATTGTATTGTATTTATTGTATTGTATTGTATTGTATTGTATTGTATTGTATTGTATTTATTCATGGTCAAGCAAAAAATTTACATTGTATGAACCAAGTCATATGATGAAAAATATAATCATAAATAATTAAAATAGTAAAACAAGAGTAAGATTGGTCAAAGAATCATCAAATGCGTCAATTAGTGAATTAAGTTGTGTGAATCAAGTGTGAATCAAATTTGTGAATCAGTTCATGTTATGAGACCATTGTAACAGTAGGCCTATATTTGAATTATTAACAAAACTAGGTACATTACTATATTTAGTTCAATATAAATGTATAATATTTCAAGATAAGAACTATCTACAGGAATAATTATGTAATAATTCTTTATTCCTGTACCATGATTTATGTATAATAAGTGTTATAAAATTGTATGTTGTATATGTAAACCAAAGAAAAAATAGCAATAATGCTAAATTAATAAATATCTATCTATCTATTATTAATTACATAGAAAATATTCATTCAAGCTATAAAATGAGTTATTCAATAAGAAGTTCTTTAATTTTCATTTGAATCCAGTCCTATTGCTGCTAATTTTTATCTCATTAGGAAGATAGATTAAACCCCAATGACTTGGACCGAGAGATGATGTTTGGACGGTTTATATTCACCTGAAATAATCCTGACTCGAAGACAAACATTAATGACAGGATTTGATGGTGATTTATTTATGAATATTTTGATAGTCGATGTATTTGAAGCAACTCACCGTTTTGCTGGGAGACTACCTTTGTAACACCAGCCCAGTAGGTATCATCAACTCTAAATACTATAGGTACTCAATAGGCCCAACTCTATAGGTCATTTGTTCCTAGCAATTATTTGTGAAATAGTCGATAAGTAGGGCCTCGTGCTGATTAGGATATTTTTTCATGCGTTCTCTCTCTCTATATATATATATATATACATATATATATACATATATATATATATATATATATATATATATATATATATATATATATATATATATATATATATATATCCCTCTCTCTCTCTTTCCAAATTGAAGCTCGGTTCGAAGGCGACCTTCACTTGCTATCAGTCATGGACTATAATGATACATTACGTGGTTGCGAATTTCATTTATGATAACATGGGTCATTATCGATATGCTCTTTAAAAAGAATGAATATATATAAACATTATATATATATATATATATATATATATATATATATAGTATATATATATATATATATATATATATATATATATATATATATATATATATATATATATATATATATATACTATATATATATATATATATATATATATATATATATATATATATATATATATATAGGGATATATATGGATATATATATATATATATATATGTTTTTATTACCTTCCGGATGATGCCGCTTACAATTGGATGAACGCTGTGGGGACCGCACTCCCCACGTTGTCCAACTCCCTTGACGTTTCGGGTGGATCACACCACCCATCTTCAGAAACTAAAAACTGATTCGGTCCGAAACACAGGACCGAACCCCTCAAGATCTGAGATCTTTCGCGGATTCGATCCCCGCCACCGTCCATCTTTACAGGGGTTTTTCGTAGTTTCCCTCTGTAGTCTAGGCTAATGCCGGGATGGTTCCCACAATATGGGTCACGACCGCTTCCTTTCCACTATCCTTTCCACTACCTATAAAAACCTCCATCTCATCATCTCATCATCTCATTACATTCATTCGACGCCAATAGATCTTAGTAATCATTATAGTGCGTCGTTAAAAACCCAATATAATATATATATATATATATATATATATATATATATATATATATATATATATATATATATATATATATATATATATATATGTATATATATATATATATATATATATATATATATATATATATTTATATATATATATATATATATATATATATATATATATATATATATATATATATATATATATATATATAATAGATTAGGCATGCATTGTGAATCTTTTAAGTAATGTTGTATGTATTTGTGACGAGAAAATAGCCAGATTGCTAATGAATTGTTTAACTACTTGTAGCAGTGATTATTTCCATAGCCAAGCACGTGACATGTTCGAGATCACCATTTCTTGAATCAACAGACATCTCCGTTGTTCAACATCTGAGGAAATTCTGAGGAAATTTTTGCAACAATCGGATGAGAAATAACCAAGAAAACGCAATAAAAGTGTACATTTTATTGATTATATAGAGCAATCGGTTTTGCAAAGTGTATATGCGACAGGTTGCAGCCCCTATAAATATCAACAAGTTGCAGGTAAGGTTTTTGAACGTTTGAAGTAATCCAAGGTCCATAAATGTGGATCGATCTGACAGAATATTTTTCATTCTAGATATCCATACTTCCAAGCTCATCTCACAACGCAAATCCCGTGTTTTTCTAGTTTTAAGAAATAATTTCGTCTAATCCAAAGCCATGTGGAGAACTCGATCATTGCCAGAACACAAGAGGATCGAACTGTCTTGCTCACAGCCACTGCAGACTTGATTCGACAGTCAAAGGGGCTGTGCAATCAGGAAGACAATCGTGATTAAAAGCAAAGTGGCTGACATCTGGTGGCGTTTTAGTGAACTGGGCGGAGGCAGATCCTTTCAAATTATATACAAATTAATCAATGTGTAATTACAATATTGAAAACATAATTAAAATTACTAAAATTATCAATTATTAAAATTACAATATAATTACAAATATAATGTGTGTAAGCATACAACATGACATCTAGGCCTAACTGCCTCCGGGCGGCCAATCGCCCACTTCGACAGTGCTGCCACCTGGTTAGCTTTTAATTACGGATAAACTACATCTTCTGTTCAAAGATGCAAATAGGAAACTCGAGGTCAAAAAAAAAAACAATTCATTTATTTATTGTATTCATTTATTGGGTTCAGCATGAAAATTCCATGAGTTACCAACTCTTTACAGGACATGCTTCAAATATAAACTTAATGAATGAATGAATATTAGGGTTTTAAGGCGCATCGACAGCGAGGTCATTTAGCGCCTGAAACTTAAATATAAAACAATGAAAGAACAAGAAAAACTCAGAGTAGAAAAAAACACACTGAATGGGTAAAATAAAACACGAATATAACAAATACATAAGAGAGGCAAAAAGTACAAATATGATATGGAATTAAGAAATATAATAGGAAGATCAACGTTCATCTTGTGTATAGTAGGAACACTGTCTGGGGTATGGACGACGCTTGCAAAGGCATATCGGGTTGTATAGGGAACACTGTTTTGGAAATGGTCAAGCGGTGCATCTACACGAAGTCTTCTCAGAATTGAAACATTTTCTCAGATCTTTGTTGAGTAGTTCTTTCTTCATTAAGAAATTATGACATTTCTCAGGACAAAACAGTTTCACTGCATAGAGGATTATTTCAATAATTGACAAGATTATTCAATGGAGTTGTTTTTCTCTATCTAGATGTACTTTTCTCACTCTAATGATTTCACTCGAGTGATTTCAATCTTTTTTTATTATACCTGACAATGTTTATACAAGTCTCGAATTGTGCTTTACAAGAAACGGCAATAGATACAAACCAAATACGAATAGAAAAATAGCCCTCATCAGGCTATCTCATTGTCAATATGGTTCGTATTGCTGATCATTACGTAAGGGGAAATTTGAGGCTCCATACCAACAATGTTAAATGTGCACTTTTTCAGTGGCTGTTCCTCACTAACTATAGAAGTTACATGGACAATATTTTTACAGTGGGTACATCAAGACCTTTGTTCAAATGCACTGGAAAATAGAGAGCAAACAAAAAGAAATGTTCCGTCTTTCCATCTCTTCTACAATGTCCAAAAATATCACATTCTCAGGCATACCAAAGTTTTCACTTTCGATGATATTTCACATAGAAACAAAACAAATCTCACAACAAATATGGATTACTTATAAGTGAATGTGGAGAAAATTTGGAGCGATTATCTTCACCAAATTCAGAGACGCAGGCAATCGGAAAAAGAATAAATTAAAATGACCGCATTTGAAAATATTAGCACAAAAGTTGATGGCACTGAAATATGAGAAGTGGAATTGCAAAGTGTTAAATGTGAGAAATAATATAATTAGAACCACTTCGGATAATTCAGTGATTTTTGCAGCATTCTATTCATGAAAAATAAACCATCAATCTTGAAGAAAAAAAAATCTAAAATTCTGAAAAAAAAGAGTTCAATGTTTCCTTCACATACGATGTGTTTTGGTGGTGAAACGCTACCATTTTTTTTTTTGTACTGTCATCAGTTTTGTACATAAAAATAAAAACACTGAACAGTCAAATACAATCCACAAAGTCTCCAAGGGAGACTTGACTGTGGGAAGAAGAAAAGAAAAATTATATCTGTATATTGCTCAGCTCTAGATTGTATACATTAGTTTATGTATGGTGATTGAGAAAATATAAACATAATTGATGAATTGAGTGGCAATAAAGAATATGAGTGGAAAAAAAAGAAATATGATCTAACGACAATCAAAAATAAACAAGGCTCAAACCACACAAGAGGAGAGGTACGCGGCATACCTCACAACACTACGTCACACGCAAGTCACTGACCTACGCACTCGTAGCACCAACACCTGTGCGCTCCAATCACTGTACAATTCAGCCACAACTTCAAATGAACCGACATTATATGAACAGATATTTGAGATTTACGTAAACGAACCATCATTACACTCGGACGGCAGCACCTCGGTATGACTGACCGAGTGTTTCTTCAGACTATAAGATGTCCTGCACTTATACGAACATTCTTTACACTGGAAAGGCTGTTCGTCAGTGTGTCTCAACAAGTGTCTTCTCAGACTTCCTGGCCGACTGCTGCTATAGCAACACTTCCCGCACTGAAACGGTTTCTCTCCAGGGTGTATCATCACGTGAGCCTTCAGATCACCCGCCTGTCTGCACGTGAAATCACATTCATCGCACTGGAATGGCAGATCACCAGAGTGCCTCAACAAGTGTCTTTCCAAACCACCTGCTGATCTGCCCTTGAAGAAGCATACCTTGCACTGGAACGGTTCTTTGGTGTGTGACAGCTTGTGTCTTTGTAAATGACTGACTGCTCTGCTTTTATAAGAACATACATCGCACTGGAATGGCTTCTCACCAGTGTGTGTCAACATGTGCCTTTTCAGACTTTCTAGCTGGTTGCAACTGTATGAACACTCCCGGCATTGGAATGGCTTTTCTCCTGTGTGTGCCATCATGTGGTTTTTAAGACCACCTGCCTGTCTGCACTTATAGGAACACTCCTTGCATTGAAATGGCTTCTCATCAGTATGTATCAACATGTGTCTATGCAGATTACAAGGTTCGGTAGCCTTATAACCACATACAGTACAAATGTTGGATGAAACGTTGACCGTCTTTTCATTTGCTCTCACTTTCTCGTTTTGTATTGTAATTGTGACTGTCTTTAGAGAGTCGATGTCGTTGTCCACACTCGTATCTTGCTCAGTGAATCCACACGTACTTTCATTCTTGCTTGTTTCACTTGCTTGGCTATTAGAACCTGCATGGATAGAAAACACACGTGATTGGAAATTTTTGAGAAAAGGCCAACTATATGCGGGATGTGAATTATATAAAAAATTACCTGTATTTATTGAAAATCTGACAGAAGGAATTTCGAGATTGCTTTGAACGTCTTGAATACAAACGTTTGTGACTTCTTTTGATACCAGTTGTTGACTGTATTCTCTTGGATTTTACTTTATATTCTCATGCGCATCGACGATTGCTAATAATCCTTCAACATGTATCATGTGAATTCTGATGGCAATGAAGATTATTACTATTATTATTATAATTATTATAATATAATCTTATACTGTAGTGAACTACATCGCTTGTGGAATATTGCTATAGTTGGTATTGGATGCAATGTTGTACACAATTTGTATGCACCGGTAACAAATTACACTCACAGTACTCGGCCGGCTCTCCTTTGACCGTTACGAAAGCCAGCTCGTCCAATTCCTCCGGTTCAAACGCACATTCATCCTCGATGTCCGGTACTTCCTGTTTCAGCACGAGTGGCCTGTCCTGATCTATTCCTTGCTCCGTGACTGATGTGGTCGGCTCTAGGAACTGTCTCGTTACTCCACACTTGCTGGGATCCTGCTCAGTCATGTAAGCAGCCACTGCAAACAAGAACAAGGTGAGACTATGATACAGTGAAGCAGCCGGCTCTAAGATCTGTTCTGACGTCACACTTGCTGGGATCACACTCAGTCATGTTAGCAGCCACTGCAAACAAGAACAAGGGGAGACTATGATACAGTGAAGCAGCCGACTCTAAGAACTGTTCTGACGACACACTCAGTCATGTTGGCAGCCACTACAAACAAGAACAAGGGGAGACTATGATACAGTGAAGCAGCCGGCTCTAAGAACTGTTCTGACGTCACACTCAGTCATGTTGGCAGCCACTACAAACAAGAACAAGGGGAGACTATGATACAGTGAAGCAGCCGGCTCTAAGAACTGTTCTGACGTCACACTCAGTCATGTTGGCAGCCAATGCAATCAAGAACAAGGTGAGATTATGGTAGGCCTACAGTGATACCAATATACTTCATCATCATGTTATTGTTCATCAGTCACACCTTTTGACCAGTCACGTGCATACTGGTATGTGAAACAAACCAAGAGAATAAAACACAGACAAACTCCGGATGAGTGACATGGAGGTCTTTGCTAGTCTCTCATCCAACCATTTGCTGTTCAAGGGGGACCCACCCACAGCATCACATTATCAGCGTCAGCCCAACATATAAATGATCTCAGTGACTAATGAATGATGAATAATGATCATGAATAATGTCTTTATTCTCTATCGTGTGTGTTCATGTAGACCTATATATATGTTGTCCTTTCATTAAATCTAAGCACTAGTGGAAATGTATTTTTCTGTTGCTAATTATGGGTTCGTTCCGAAACCTCCAGAATCCACTGCCAGTATACTGGATGCAATCCAAAACCTACAACAAGTACTTTACTGAACGTTCCGAAACCTACCGCACCAGTAAATTCTGCTTACTGGAAACACTGGAGGTATTCGGCTCAGTACGTCCAGTACATTCGAAGATACAGCAAGTAGAAAATGACATCCTCCGATGAATATTCCGAAGTTAAGTTAGTTTGTACTCAAACTAATCGAAGCGTTACAATTGTGCTTAACAAAGCCGAAAAACTGCTTTTGGAAAGAGTTTAGTTGATTTAAAATTAGTTTAAGGTTATTTGCGTTTAAATTTTGGAACGCGTGGTTTCTCAACCCAACATTTTATCCACAATAATACAACAACAATAATATCGTCCATCTTTATACTTGCAAATTGTACTGGGTGCGTTCCGTTACTCAGGCCTACTGGATACAGATGAATCTACTGGCGAGTACTGTACTGCGAGTCAATCAAATCAATCAAACGAAAGAAAAGTGCCCAGCGAGATTCCGAAATATGAGAGGATTTCATGGACACTGGCTATATCTAAAAAATTTGAATCAATATTCAAAATGACTTGAAATTAGAATTAATGAGAACTAGAATCATTTCAAAACTGTATAATCATCTTGAGAATTGAAATTGATTGAAAAAATCAGAATTTCTGATAGTCCCAATCAGAACTAATTTCAAAATGAAATGTATTTCCAGATTGAACTTCACAATGGAACAAACATTACCTATTGAAAGCTGATATCACCTGAAAATTGGAGTTCAAAATCAATAGAACCTATTTTCATTTATTGAGATTATTTTAAATATTATTTCAAATATTATCATCATCATCATTTTAAATATTACTATCATTATCATTATTGTTAATCATCAATGGATTTACTCAATATCATGTGATGTTATAAGCCACATTTATGAGTTACACATTCATAAGTTAGTAAGCTAAGCTGATAATTGTAAGCTGCTAACAATCCCGATTTCCTCGGAAGAGGGTTGAAGAAATTTTTGAATAAATAAACAATTGAGGCGGAACTATCCTGTGTGTATCGGGACGCATGGCAACCCTATCTATGACCTATAAAGTTATTCGAGAAGCACAATGACTCTGTTGGACCGAACGCTGAGTTCACAAATGGAAATGTTTGGTAAAGTATCGCGTAGGTGAGGTAAGCTTTTGATTGGTCAGTTACACCATTGTTCACCTGTTGTTGGGGTGGCAAGTGTATTCAATATACGCTACCTGATTCACACTCATCCAGTGGTTCCTGCTCCACTATGGTGTCCATATAGTCCTCCCCCTTTTCTCTCACCAAGGCCAGGGAATCCAGGTCCATCCTGCTTCTATCCCACAGGATCAGGCTGGAAGAAAGGCACGATTAGCCCTAGGCCTACCGACGATAGATCAGTGAAGACCTATTGAAATAATGTGCTTTTATCTGCTTTCGTTCATTAGTTATTATTGTTATTTAAACTCTTGCAATTGTACTTAAATACGCGGTGGCAAGTTCCCGAACTACCCCTATCTCGCCACCTCCCTATAACCCACTGACGGAATAACTTGAACCTAAATAATTTCACCCCCTTGAAAAACACTTCTACCAAGCCCATTCCAGTTCCTACCCGTCCTATTCAAGAAAGAGAATTTACCAACATCTAATCTAGCCCCCTTTATAACTACTGCTCTATCATTAGGGTCCATTATGGTGTTATGGTTAGTAATTCTGGTGATGCATTGTGATGTGATTATGTAATTAAGTATTATGTAATTATGGTGATATTGTCATATTGTGCATTGCGATCAATTTCATCAGTTGTGTTGATGTTTGTGTTGATGAGCGATATATATATATATATATATATATATATATATATATATATATATATATATATATATATATATATATATATATATATATATATATATATATATATATATATATATATATATATATATATACATACATACATAGATATATATATATATATATATATATATATATATATATATATATATATATATATATATATATATATATATATATATATATATATATATATATATATATATATATATATATATATATATATATATATATATATATATATATATATATATATATATATATATATATATATATATATATATATATATATATATATATATATATATATATATACTATATATATATACATATATATATATATATATATATATATATATATATATATATATATATATATATATATATATATATATATATATATATATATATATATATATATATATATATATATATATATATATATATATATATATATATATATATATATATATATATATATATATATATATATATATATATATATATATATATATATATATATATATATATATATATATATATATATATATATATATATATATATATATATATATATATATATATATATATATATATATATATATATATATATATATATATATATATATATATATATATATATATATATATATATATATATATATATATATATATATATATATATATATATATATATATATATATATATATATATATATATATATATATATATATATATATATATATATATATATATATATATATATATATATATATATATATATATATATATATATATATATATATATATATATATATGAATATATATATATATATATATATATATATATATATATATATATATATATATATATATATATATATGTAAATATATATATATATATATATATATATATGTAAATATATATATATATATATATATATATGTAAATATATATATATATATATATATATATATATATATATATATATATATATATATATATATATATATATATATGTATGAAGTTTGACAGTGATCTCTACACAACTTGGCTTGTATTGAATACACTTGACTGGGCAACTATACGTCTAGAGAGCCATGAACTTTGGCAACATGGTTCTGCTATTATTTCCATCTATTTGATGAATAAAGAACATGGACTAAAGACAGACCTCTTTAACAAGTAACTTGTTTGAATTTTCCATTTTTGCTTCTAGTGATGTGACAGCTATTTTCATAATTGCTACCGGCAGCAGTGCCACGGTATTCGGTAGCTTCTATCATTGAATTTGTAGTTACAAAATCAATGCTTCTATCAAATTGACCAAGTGAGTTTCATGTTCCCGAGGCATTGATTTTGTAAGATTCAATGCCCGAGGTAAGGCGATGGATTTTTTTTGGCCAGCCTTATTCGCAAAGTAAATTGTGCGAACAAGGACCCAAAACGCTATTCGCAGAGTAAATTGTGCAAACAAGGACTGAAAACGCTATTCGCAAAGTAAAATTGTGTGAATATAAAAATCAATAAAATCAATATTATGAACGAAAAGAAATTTATTTCACACATGTAAATCATTTGTCCCCCCCCCTTCCCCCCGCCCACGCACACACACAAGTCAGAACGTATGACAGTTTGACGGATGAAACATCGTAGTAGCTATTTCGCAATGGGTAACAAATGGCTCAGTGTGAAAACGAAAAGTGACGCCACCATTGAATTTGTGGTGGTTAAAAAAGGGACATCCTGTGTTAAAAGTCTAGGAGAACAATCGTGACTGGATTGTTCTGAGCTTCCAAAAAACAAAAAGCAGAAAAATATTCGCCACCATCTATTGCTCATAGCCATAATTTTTAGGCCTACTTATTGGCCCTTCCATTAACCTTACAGAATCAATGGCCCGCCGATCTGTCTTTTGTATTGGATAACTTTTTTTAAGCTTTCTTGGGGGTATTTCATAGTGGTCAGAATTGGGGAGGAAGGCCTAGGCCATTGAATTCATAAATGTTACAAAGAACCTCACAAAATCGATGCCTAGGCCTATTGTAATTAATTTTGTCAAAGGTCCTAACCTTCAAAACCCCATCCAGTACACACTGAACTTGCTCGTTCATTACAGCAGGAGTTGAAAATCTAGGTGAATGAAATCCTTACCATTCAAGTGTGAATTATCTTACGGATGTGCATGCGGACTTACAGCTATGTGATGTGTATATAAATATATATATTATACAATATTTTGTCATCAAAATACTTAGGAGAAATTTTCATAATCCACCGCCATGCAACTATTCCTGCATGCTTTTGAGTTGAGCTTTGTGATTACAAACTAGCAGGCGCTGGATTACCAATACAATTTCTATATTTGTCTTTTAGCAGTCAGATTATTGCATTATCAGTTAAAGCCTAGACTAGTTCTGAGTACGAATAGAATAGAATAATCTCTTCCTCATCGTTGAGTTGATTATCCGTCCTTATTTCTAACTTTTCCGTTTCCGGAGAAGCTTTTAAGCAACAGGTAAGTATTTTGAGGTTATGGCTGTATTAGACTTCAAAATCAATGCTTGGTTAAAGCACAGTTACTATAATAAGTCCATGGTCTTGAGCACTGTCCTTTTACTGAAGCAGGATGTTGACCCTGAGTAGACATTTACTTTCTCACCTCATTAGTTGCATTGAAGCTCTGAGTTTGTTGCGTAAACTAATGTGGCCGAGGCACTAAAGATTGGTGTGTCGAGCCGTCAATACTCGAGGAAGAATTAGGCCCGTAGGTAGAACCATTGAATTTGTAGTTGAACCTTACAAAATCAATGGTAGAACCCATTCATATGATTTGTGTGATGTACTCCACTAACTTATCATGATAATAATAATAATAATAATAATATCTTGAACCAAAAATTGTTCTTCATTGTTTATTGTTAGTTCACGATTTTTATAGGACACAAAAATACATTGTATAAACCAGATCAAAATACAAAAATTAAAGTTTGAATATATTATGTGGGATAATTGTTAAGCTGCAGTCAGAATATTGTGATGGTGGCTACTCGTTTCCAGTCACTAGGCAAACGCGTTATGTGTTGCCGCGTTGATGAATGAGCTGGAACATATCAACTTATCTTTGGATTGGTTATTATATATATATATAGGGCCATCCACTTTGAGATCCAAACAATTACGTCACTGCCATCCTATTTCCTAATAAATTCCTATGATAATAAAGAAGGCTTTGTTTTAATCATTTCCAATTAATTGGTGACACCTGTTGCTTGGATTCAATTATTTTCTCGATAGCTTTGGGTGATTTAAAAGAAAATCACCGTAAATATTTTTCCCATCAAAACGGCTGATCAGATTTGACTGAAAGTTTGGCATAATGTGTATAATTATTATATTAGGATTTCCTGAGAATTTGAACTCTCTCGAAGAAGATATAAATTTTAACAAATTTTTCCCTCTTGGTTATTCTTATGGGATTTTCAAAAACTTTAAATAAGTTTTCTCAAAAAACGTTCAATCGATTGCGCCTCAAAACTATACAGTATTGAATTAGATAAGGACACTTGTGTATGCCAAGTTTCAATTGAATTTGAATTTTCGTTTGACCTGTGGAGCGCGAACAAAAAAGGCACTTTTCTCTCGAGTATGATGAAATTGAGTCTTCGCTTCGCTCATCCCATCAATGTTTTTCATTCATCTAAAATAGATAGAAATAATAGCAGAACCATGTTGCCAAAGTTCACGGCTCTCTAGACGTATATAGTTGCCCAGTCAAGTGTATTCAATACAGGTCAAGTTGTGTAGAGATTACTGTCGAACTTCATATTTATAAATATATATATATATATATATATATATATATATATATATATATATATATATATATATATATATATATATATATATATATATATATATATATATATATATATATATATATATATATATATATATATATATATATATATATATATATATATATATATCGCTCATCAACACAAACATCAACACAACTAATGGAATTGATCGCAATGCGTCATATAGACATATTACTATCATTACTCACCTAACTAATGAACGAAAGTGGATAAATGTACATTATTTTAATAGGTCTTCACTGATCTATCGTCAGTAGGCCTGAAGGCCCGTTTTCATGGCAGGCCTTTTTTCTCCTGGCCAATCGGAATGGATGAAATACCTATCGCTTGCACTTGTTGCTCTCGAATAAATTCAACTTTGGAAAAAAACGCCGCAGTCAAATACCCTCACTCATACAAGTGGTCATACAAGTGGTAGGGTTATGTCGGAGTATCACTTCTAAAACAGTACTTTTCAGATATGCAGCATGATTGTTCTTGCGTGCCACATAAAACGATACTAAAAATCACTCGACCGTCTGAATTGAACAAGAATCACATATTCAAATAAATAAGTCAAATCTCGAAGTGGATGCGAAGAAACGTGACTATGTGAACAGCGCAGGCGCAGGCGTTTTTTCAACCGCCCGCCGCGAGCCATGAAAACGGCACTTGAGGCTAATCAAGCCTTTTTTCCAGCTTGATCCTGTGGGATAGCAGCAGGATGGACCTGGATCCGCTGGCCTTGGTGAAACAGGAGGAAGACTACGAGGACGTTGTAGTGAAGGAGGAACCACTGGACGAGTTGGAATCAGGTATATAAATTCTTCATCATTGTAAAGAATTACGACTGCTTTATTATTATTTGACTTTTTTCAAATAATTAGGTTTGGTAATTAGGTAATTAAAAATTTTTTTTTTTTTTTTATCCTAATTTAAAAAAAAATTAATTAAAGACAATTAAAATGAAAAAAAAAAAAAAATAAGTAATTAGGTTGTAGACACAGGATAATATATATATATATATACATATATATGTAAATGAAAATAACAGATCAATAAGGAGAGCAAAAAGACAGTACAATAGTGTTTGATACACAAATTAATAATAATAATGAGCTCAAGACTAGAACATTCAATAGGCCTACCTATTGTAAATGATTAGGCGTACTATCAAGAAAAAGAAGAGAGAAAAAATTTAAAATATTGAATTATATATTGAAAAATGAGAGAAAAAAAATGTGAAAAAGTTATTTGAAAAAAAAAACGCGGATGATATAAAAGGCCTACCGGTACACGTTCGATTCGTTCAAACCATATAAATGGTTTCTAAAAATTGAAATTGAACCTTTCAAGGCTATAAATGAAACTATTACCGTGGTTACAAAATTCAACAAAGAAGTGTGAAATTGTGCCTCTATTGAACACTATTGCCACCACGATGAGTACCGGTAGTCGAAGAATAGTGAAACTGGCCGACCAACAGCTTACCTCAGCTGCACGATACTTCACCAAACATTTCCATTCGTGAACATGTCGTGTTTTGTCCGGTAAGAGTGATTGTGTTCTATGAATATTTTTTCTCATATTGTCACAAGAAAAGAATAACAAATACACAAACATTCTCGAAAAGATCCTCAAAGCCTTCAAAAAGCTCGTCGATAAGATAATAAAATGATACATCGAAGTTAAACAAACACAAACGACTAGTTGTGAACAATGATAATTACAATACATTTTGTCAACTGATAATTATTAAATGATTATTATGAAAAAAAAAGAAAATTGCACTGATTTTGAGAAATAGTGCTTATGTTTGTTGTTTTGAGATCTTTATTCAGCAAGCAATCTGCTACTTAAATTACACAAGTTAATTTTTTCTTACAAAATTACTAATATTACCCTTAAATTACTTGATTTATCCGAATTCTTAATACTATCAGGAAGTGAGTTATATAATCTAATACCTCTATAAAATGAACTATTTTTCAACCTATTTGTATTACACGCTTCCAAGTTAACATTTCTTGAATTCCTTGTATTATGTACGTACTTGGTTGTCATTGACTACAATGTAATTTTTTAAATATTCTGGTGTATAACCATTGATAATTTTAAATATGAAAGTATACATAGATATTAATGTCATCTTTTCAATGCTCATCCAATTTAGCTCTTCTAGAATGAAAAACAGAAATAAAAAACAGAAATGTAAATAATCACATAGGCTCTAAAGAGGGTTGCCGCCTGTTAGTGTCTAATTTCAATTTCTTGTTAGAAGTGGGTATGAGAATTTGTGACGTATTTAAAGAGGGGGGGGGGGGGTAATAGGTTTTGTGACCAACTGTGACATGGGAGGGAGGGGGGGATGTAAAGTGGCCCAGAAAAGTGTCACATGATTTATGGGCATCGCCTACACATGGTTTTGAGGAATTGTAATTCCTACCGGCACATGTAGCTGAGTGGTAAACGCACTTGCTGCATGTGACCCGGGAGGTGAAGGGACATATCGGACCAGGTTTGATCCCCGCTTCCGTCCATCTTTACAGGGGTTTTTTCGTGGTTTCCCTCTGTAGTCTGGGCTGACACCGGGATGGTTCCCACAATATAGGCCACGACCGCTTCCTTCCCACTATCCTTCCCACTACCCATAGAAACCTTCATCTCATCATCCCATCATCTCATTAATCATTCTTCTGACGCCAATAGATCTTGGTCACTATCACAGTGCGTCGTTGAAACCCAATATAAAAAGAATAGAAGAATATAATAAATCCGATTTAACCTTTCAAATAGCCCAAGTTCTTGATATCAGGCAACTATATATATAATGTATTCTAAATCATTTATTTAAATACTTTAATTTATTCAAAAATTTAAATTCTGATAATTGTTTTCCGCATCAAAAAACAAGAAGTACCTATAACGATACTAAACACATTCTAAATATACCATATAAAAACAAATTAATTGGACAGCAGCATATAGATTATTTAGGTTCAAAAATATACAATCTAATTCCTATTGAATTAAGAAAAATTATAAATAAAAATAACTTGTTCAAATTCAAAATTTCAAATTGGATATTTAAATCAGGTCGAGAATATTGTTCTAACTCAATCAGACTTTAAAAAAATGATACTAAAATAAGATGTATGATTTTATGTGTGTATTGATAACCGATTTCGTATTTAAGCTAACTATTTACATCTAACATTTCTTTCTGACTGAACTGATTTATCTCTTTGTCTTTTCTTTGCTATGCCCGCACACAAGGAACTTTCCTTATGCAGGTTTCACACATTTATTAATTTAATTTATAGTGCTTAAATGAAATGTAATTTATTGCTTGTTATATGTTTTCTTTATTAATTATTGTTCAGTTATTATGTGTATATATGTGTGAATGAAAAGTATTGAAATTGAATTGAATTGTAATTCCTGAATATATGCACATTTAGTTTGGTTCGATCTTCATAGCCAGATAAACGTTTGGAGCCATGAAAATAGCAATTGTAATGAAATCAATGGAATCTAAAGGTTCTTTGATGCATATTTCATTGCATTCGATGTGCGATCAAGTTTTCGAAAAGGTGACAAAGCGTTACGAACATATGATTCCGATGTTTCAACGTAATGGCGATATGAATGCTATATTCCGAACGAAAGCATTTCACAGTAGATGCTATTCTCTGCAAAATGTATAACAGGTACAGTCGGTTAACCCCTTGAATATCTTTGACGAGTGTCGCCCGCGAGACGCGACTTAGCATTCACGACCGACGACGTGTGAGGCCCGCTAATTACCGCGCGTCATGTTCAAGTCCATATCTCCCAAAGTTACCGTCAGAATATGCCATAGTATGGCTACAAAGATAGCTCTTGTAGTGAACTGTTGAACTAATCACAGACTATGTCGATAAAGGAAGTAACCCTTTGAGTAAATGATGTTTACTGACGCATCAAACTGACCTTGCAGCTGTCATTAGCAACAATGGCTATCAGAAACCAGCAAACAACAGTGAAACTGTTCTAAATGCAGTTTTTGACAGCGATTGTGATGATGAAAATGATGATTCTAGTTCACAGTTAGAATATGATAACGATAACAGTCTTTCAAGCGATTCAAGTAGGCGTAGATCCTGTGTCAAATGTCAGGCTTGTTCATGATTTTTAATTACTATTAGAATGGTAAAAGTAGGTTCAGTGAATTCGGTAAGCAAGAGGTTAAGGAATTTTAAAGATCAGAGTGTGAATATATTGAACGTGAAAACCATTGCGATCGTTCATGTGTGGCGCTGTTGGTAGCACCGTTGAACAGCCAATGGCTAGTTGATCGACTAGTGACGACCTCCACGTCGCTCGTCCAAAGCTATTCTGTGTTTTGTTTGTTGCTTTCACGTACGCACATTACGAGTCACAATGTATGACTAATCAACATCAGCATAGGATGATAAATTGTGTTGGTTTCACTGTAACGTAGTCTCACCTTGTACTTGTTTGCAGTGGCTGGTAACATGACTGAGTGTGATCCCAGCAAGTGTGAAGTTACAGAACAGTTCCTAGAGCCGGCTGCTTCACTGTATCCTAGTCTCACCTTTTTCTTGTTTGCAGTGGCTACCAACAAGACTGAGCATGATCCCAGCGAGTGTGAAGTAACGGAACAGTTCTTGGAGCCGGCTGCTTCACTGTATCATAGTCTCACCTTGTTCTTGTTTGCAGTGGCTGCTAACATGACTGAGTGTGATCCCAGCGAGTGTGAAGTAACGGAACAGTTCTTAGAGCCGGCTGCTTCACTGTAACGTAGTCTCACCTTGTTCTTGTTTGCAGTGGCTGCTAACATGACTGAGTGTGATCCCAGCGAGTGTGAAGTAACGGAACAGTTCTTAGAGCCGGCTGCTTCACTGTAACGTAGTCTCACCTTGTTCTTGCTTGCAGTGGCTGCTAACATGACTGAGTGTGATCCCAGCAAGTGTGGAGTAACGGAACAGTTCTTAGAGCCGGCTGCTTCACTGTATCGTAGTCTCACCTTGTTCTTGCTTGCAGTGGCTGCTAACATGACTGAGTGTGATCCCAGCAAGTGTGGAGTAACGGAACAGCTCTTAGAGCCGGCTGCTTCACTGTATTATAGTCTCACCTTGTTCTTGTTTGCAGTGGCTGCTAACAAGACCGAGTGTGATACCAGCAAGTGTGGAGTAACGGAACAGTTAGAGCCGGCTGCTTCACTGTATTATAGTCTCACCTTGTTCTTATTGGCAGTGGCTGCTAACATGACTGAGTGTGATCCCAGCAAGTGTGAAGTAACGGAGCAGTTCTTAGAGCCGGCTGCTTCACTGTATTATAGTCTCACCTTGTTCTTGTTTGCAGTGGCTGCTAACATGACTGAGTGTGATCCCAGCAAGTGTGAAGTAACGGAACAGCTCTTAGAGCTGGCTGCTTCACTGTATCATAGTCTCACCTTGTTCTTGTTTGCAGTGGCTGCTAACATGACTGAGTGTGATCCCAGCAAGTGTGAAGTAACAGAACAGCTCTTAGAGCCGGCTGCTTCACTGTATCATAGTCTCACCTTGTTCTTGTTTGCAGTGGCTGCTAACATGACTGACTGTGATCCCAGCAAGTGTGAAGTAACGGAACAGTTCTTAGAGCGGGCTGCTTCACTGTATCATAGTCTCACCTTGTTCTTGTTTGCAGTGGCTGCTAACATGACTGAGTGTGATCCCAGTAAGTGTGAAGTAACGGAGCAGTTCTTAGAGCTGGCTGCTTCACTGTATCATAGTCTCACCTTGTTCTTATTGGCAGTGGCTGCTAACATGACTGACTGTGATCCCAGCAAGTGTGAAGTAACGGAGCAGTTCTTAGAGCCGGCTGCTTCGCTGTATTATAGTCTCACCTTGTTCTTGTTTGCAGTGGCTGCTAACATGACTGAGTGTGATCCCAGCAAGTGTGAAGTAACGGAACAGCTCTTAGAGCTGGCTGCTTCACTGTATCATAGTCTCACCTTGTTCTTGTTTGCAGTGGCTGCTAACATGACTGAGTGTGATCCCAGCAAGTGTGACGTAACAGAACAGTTCTTAGAGCTGGCTGCTTCACTGTATTATAGTCTCACCTTGTTCTTGTTTGCAGTGGCTGCTAACATGACTGAGTGTGATCCCAGCAAGTGTGAAGTAACGGAGCAGTTCATAGAGCCGGCTGATCCACTGTATTATAGTCTCACCTTGTTCTTGTTTGCAGTGGCTGCTAACATGACTGAGTGTGATCCCAGCAAGTGTGACGTAACAGAACAGTTCTTAGAGCTGGCTGCTTCACTGTATTATAGTCTCACCTTGTTCTTGTTTGCAGTGGCTGCTAACATGACTGAGTGTGATCCCAGCAAGTGTGGAGTAACGGAACAGTTAGAGCCGGCTGCTTCACTGTATCATAGTCTCACCTTGTTCTTGTTTGCAGTGGCTGCTAACATGACTGAGTGTGATACCAGCAAGTGTGGAGTAACGGAACAGTTAGAGCCGGCTGCTTCACTGTATTATAGTCTCACCTTGTTCTTGTTTGCAGTGGCTGCTAACATGACTGAGTGTGATACCAGCAAGTGTGGAGTAACGGAACAGTTAGAGCCGGCTGCTTCACTGTATTATAGTCTCACCTTGTTCTTGTTTGCAGTGGCTGCTAACATGACTGAGTGTGATACCAGCAAGTGTGGAGTAACGGAACAGTTCTTAGAGCCGGCTGCTTCACTGTATTATAGTCTCACCTTGTTCTTGTTTGCAGTGGCTGCTAACATGACTGAGTGTGATACCAGCAAGTGTGGAGTAACGGAACAGTTAGAGCCGGCTGCTTCACTGTATTATAGTCTCACCTTGTTCTTGTTTGCAGTGGCTGCTAACATGACTGAGTGTGATCCCAGCAAGTGTGAAGTAACGGAACAGCTCTTAGAGCTGGCTGCTTCACTGTATCATAGTCTCACCTTGTTCTTGTTTGCAGTGGCTGCTAACATGACTGAGTGTGATCCCAGCAAGTGTGACGTAACAGAACAGTTCTTAGAGCTGGCTGCTTCACTGTATTATAGTCTCACCTTGTTCTTGTTTGCAGTGGCTGCTAACATGACTGAGTGTGATCCCAGCAAGTGTGAAGTCACGGAACAGTTCTTAGAGCCAGCTGATCCACTGTATTGTAGTCTCACCTTGTTCTTGTTTGCAGTGGCTGCTAACATGACTGGGTGTGATACCAGCAAGTGTGAAGTAACGGAGCAGTTCATAGAGCCGGCTGATCCACTGTATTATAGTCTCACCTTGTTCTTGTTTGCAGTGGCTGCTAACATGACTGAGTGTGATCCCAGCAAGTGTGACGTAACAGAACAGTTCTTAGAGCTGGCTGCTTCACTGTATTATAGTCTCACCTTGTTCTTGTTTGCAGTGGCTGCTAACATGACTGAGTGTGATCCCAGCAAGTGTGGAGTAACGGAACAGTTAGAGCCGGCTGCTTCACTGTATCATAGTCTCACCTTGTTCTTGTTTGCAGTGGCTGCTAACATGACTGAGTGTGATACCAGCAAGTGTGGAGTAACGGAACAGTTAGAGCCGGCTGCTTCACTGTATTATAGTCTCACCTTGTTCTTGTTTGCAGTGGCTGCTAACATGACTGAGTGTGATACCAGCAAGTGTGGAGTAACGGAACAGTTAGAGCCGGCTGCTTCACTGTATTATAGTCTCACCTTGTTCTTGTTTGCAGTGGCTGCTAACATGACTGAGTGTGATACCAGCAAGTGTGGAGTAACGGAACAGTTCTTAGAGCCGGCTGCTTCACTGTATTATAGTCTCACCTTGTTCTTGTTTGCAGTGGCTGCTAACATGACTGAGTGTGATACCAGCAAGTGTGGAGTAACGGAACAGTTAGAGCCGGCTGCTTCACTGTATTATAGTCTCACCTTGTTCTTGTTTGCAGTGGCTGCTAACATGACTGAGTGTGATACCAGCAAGTGTGGAGTAACGGAACAGTTAGAGCCGGCTGCTTCACTGTATCATAGTCTCACCTTGTTCTTGTTTGCAGTGGCTGCTAACAAGACCGAGTGTGATACCAGCAAGTGTGAAGTAACGGAGCAGTTCTTAGAGCCGGCTGCTTCACTGTATCATAGTCTCACCTTGTTCTTGTTTGCAGTGGCTGCTAACATGACTGAGTGTGATACCAGCAAGTGTGGAGTAACGGAACAGTTCTTAGAGCCGGCTGCTTCACTGTATCATAGTCTCACCTTGTTCTTGTTTGCAGTGGCTGCTAACAAGACCGAGTGTGATACCAGCAAGTGTGAAGTAACGGAGCAGTTCTTAGAGCCGGCTGCTTCACTGTATCATAGTCTCACCTTGTTCTTGTTTGCAGTGGCTGCTAACATGACTGACTGTGATCCCAGCAAGTGTGACGTAACGGAACAGTTCTTAGAGCTGGCTGCTTCACTGTATTATAGTCTCACCTTGTTCTTGTTTGCAGTGGCTGCTAACAAGACTGAGTGTGATCCCAGCAAGTGTGAAGTAACGGAGCAGTTCTTAGAGCCGGCTGCATCACTGTATCATAGTCTCACCTTGTTCTTGTTTGCAGTGGCTGCTAACATGACTGAGTGTGATCCCAGCAAGTGTGGAGTAACGGAACAGTTCTTAGAGCGGGCTGCTTCACTGTATCATAGTCTCACCTTGTTCTTGTTTGCAGTGGCTGCTAACATGACTGACTGTGATCCCAGCAAGTGTGACGTAACGGAACAGTTCTTAGAGCTGGCTGCTTCACTGTATTATAGTCTCACCTTGTTCTTGTTTGCAGTGGCTGCTAACAAGACTGAGTGTGATCCCAGCAAGTGTGAAGTAACGGAGCAGTTCTTAGAGCCGGCTGCATCACTGTATCATAGTCTCACCTTGTTCTTGTTTGCAGTGGCTGCTAACAAGACTGAGTGTGATACCAGCAAGTGTGAAGTAACGGAGCAGTTCTTAGAGCCGGCTGCTTCACTGTATTATAGTCTCACCTTGTTCTTGTTTGCAGTGGCTGCTAACATGACTGAGTGTGATCCCAGCAAGTGTGAAGATTCCGGCACGGAGCAAGAAATGGAACAGGGCGGCCTACTCGTACCGAAACAGGAAGGATCAGATATCAAGGACGAATGTGTATTCAAATCGGAGGAATTGGACGAGATCGCTTTCGTAGCGGTTAAAGAGGAACCTGTTGAAGACTGTAAGATTTTTGTCTGAATCATAAAATAACTTACAAGCTACTGGGTCGATGTATGAGCGATAGTTAGAGACATGTAAAAATAGCAATTGCTATAAAAGCGATGAAATTTAAAAGTGCTTTTTTACGTGTTTTCATGACATTTCTTCATGTTTCAATACATTTGATGTTGTTCTATCATGTTTTTGAAAAGGCGTAAAATCGCTACAAACGTCTGAATCCGCTACGTTTCAATCTATTGGCGATATAGACGCTATATTCAGAATAGAAGCATTATAGATATGCTATTTTTTCCAAAATTATGTCAATCGAGATGTAAACGGGTGAAGTTAGTTGGGGCATTTGGCAAAAAGTGCAGTTGAGAATGCAGACAACAGATGAGGTATCGATTTAATCCGCTTGTGGAGACTACTTAAATTCTGAAAAATATCAATTGGGGTTTTTCTCTTGTATGCCTATTGTACATTATGTAGTGGTTTTACCTGTACATTACTGTTGTAACGCTACAAAACATTGTTGCGCTACAAAAAACGATTTTTCAAAATGATAGATGCACCAAAGTGCTACTTTTCAAATTCTAAATGCTATGAGAAGAAAAAATAGAAGCTATGTTTACATGTCTCTAGCGATAGTGTGGGTAACCGAAGGCCGGGTTTCCATCTTCAGTCCGACTCACACTGCTTGCTGGAGAAATATAACGCTGTTTAATATCCCAGATGCTTGCAACTGCTCAAACACATTCAATGGCCTATGAAAATGTCCAGCTGGCTTCAATATTATTGGACAATAATTTCCTATGATGTGTCAATATGGAGAAATTCATCAAATTTCCGAAGGGAGAAGTTAATTAGACGAGCTTTAGTGAGGATTCAATTTGGCATACTGAAAAAAATTGATGTTTGTTTTTATGTTGTTTTTTCTATTATTTTTTTTTTTATGTTTTTTTGTCGGTTCTCCACAGGTCAAACGGCTACAGCTATTGATTTCAAACTTTTTCTCATCATGGTTCCTCATCTAGCTTAGATCTGTATAGTTTTGTGGCATTATTCGGGTGGTAACTTTCATTCTTATGAATTTCAGAAATTTCAAAACTACCCATCAGAATAACACGACGTAAAAAAAATTGAAAAATTTTTATTAAAAAAAAAAATGAAATTTTGTGTCAAGTTGAATTACATCTTGATACACATTTCTGGAAATTCTCAGCTTGGTCGGGTCAGTCATTTTGAAGAAAAAACATGGAATGTGCTAAATTGTCACCACTCGAAGCAGTTTTTACCCATTTATAACTAAAATGTCACACAATTGGCGAATTTAGGCAAAAGTTTGGCAAAGATGTCGACATACTATTACTTTCCGCTCGTCTAACGCGTATATAGGGTTTTCCTAGTTTAGCATTCAGCGTGTGCTAGTGTTCCGATTACTCCAGAGAGTTGATGACTGATCAGGAACTGTTACAACTGTAGACTGCTCATTCATGTACTGTTCACAATTTGACTCGTTCATTTTTTGTCACTGACAAATACAATTTCAAATAGCAAAACTCTTACAACTCAGTTGTGTTTTGTGAAAAAAATTGAGTTGGAGTGAGGTTGTGAAAATATAGACAAGGAATAAGACAATAATATCAACGTACGATAGAGAGAAGGCTGTGAGTGCCATTTTCCACAGAAAATCACATTGTAATTCATATTTCATGTCAGTTATCTTTTTTTTTTTACTTATACATATTATTATTCAACATTTCGTGAGTTTAGAAACTATCAACCCTAACATTATATCATCTATGGAGTGATGCCTCACCTGAAACTGTTATTCCAATTTATTGATATGTTGCTTCCGCCTCGGACAAAATGGAAAATCATGTTTTGAGCGGGAGCTACATTCATTTTGAAACCTGAGTGCATTAAAAAATTAAAAATGTCACTCCCATAAAGATTTTCATTCAATACGGCATATTGAACATGGCAAGAGAAGACGTGAATGTGATAAAATAACAAAATGTTGCTCACGTTGTTCTGCCCATAGTTCCGTGAATAATGATGTTTCTCTGTGCCTTGTAGACCACTTTCGCAACCCTGCTCACACCTGTTGGTCTAACCGAGTGTTTGTTCTCTTCCTCCAGCATCGTGTCAAGATGACAGCACTGGTGATGAAATGTGCTCAGTCACTACGAGTGTGGACAATGCTATATGTGCCTCCCACAGTATTGATAACAAGAAGCGAGCAGTGAAGCGCAGACTCCCTAAGGAAGTGATGGTGTCCATCGAGCCTGCCACGCCCACTACGAGTGTGGACAATGCTGTGTGTACCTCGACAAGTGTTGCTAACAAGAAGCGAGCAGTGAAGCGCAGAGTCACGGAAGAAGTGATGGTGTCCATCAAGCCTGCCACGCCCACTACGAGTGTGGACAATGCCATGTGTGCCTTGACAAGTGTAGATAACAAGAAGCGAGCAGTGAAGCGCAGAGTCCCCAAGGAAGTGATGGTGTCCATCGAGCCTGCCACGCCCACTACGAGTGTGGACAATGCCATGTGTGCCTCGACAAGTGTTGCTAACAAGACAGAAGAGTGTGAGCCAGCTTCATTCATGACTTGTGAGGTGTGTGGTTACGAGACAGCTCGTAGCTCTCCGATGAAATACCACATGTTGAGTCACACAGGAGTGCGTGTCTTTCAGTGCACTCATTGTAGCAGTGCTCACAATGAGAAGAGTAGTTTGACACAACACGTAGAGTCGGTGCATCGTGCGCTTATCTGTACAGAATGTGAGTACACTAGTACGCAAGCCGAGGAAATGGAGCGGCACAGAACGAATACGGGAGAACAACCTCTCCAGTGTACCGAATGTGTCTACAAGACGGGCTGTAGAGGTAATCTGACAGAACACTTGATGACAGTACATTGCAGAGAGAAGCTGTTGATCTGTACAGAATGTGAGTACGCTTCTGCTCGTGCTAGTGACATGGAGAAGCATATGTTGACACACAGAACAGTGGAAACACTTGTTTGCATTTCATGTGGATATACAAGTGTGGAGAAGAGTGACATAATGAATCACCAGTGTATACATGCTGGTGAGGAACCGTTTGCTTGTGACCAGTGTAGTTTTAGATCCATGCATGCGAGTAGCCTCAAGAAACATATGCTGACACATACTGATGACAAGTGGAATGCTTGTAGCCAGTGTAGTTTTAGATCCATTCATGCCAGTGGTCTCAAGAAGCATATGTCCACACATACTGGGGAGAAACCGTTCGCTTGCGGCCAGTGCGATTTCAGATCCATTCACTCCGGTAGCCTCAAGAAACACCTTATAACACATACCGATGATAAGTGGTATTGTTGTAGTCAATGTAGTTTTAAGTCCATACACGCTAGCGGCCTTAAGAGACACATGTCTTCACATACTGGTGAGAAACCGTTTGCTTGCAACCAGTGTAGCTTCAGATCCATTCATTCCGGTAGCCTCAAGAAACATATGTTGACACATACTGGTGATAAATGGTTCGCTTGTAGCCAGTGCAGTTTCAGATCCATTCATTCCAGTGGCCTTGAGAGACACATGTCAACACATACTGGTGACAAACCATTTGCTTGCGACCAGTGTAGCTTCGGTACTATTCGGACAAGTGACCTTAAGAGACACATGTTGACACATACCGGTGAGAAACCATTCGCTTGTAGCAAGTGTAGCCACCGATGCAGGAACAGTAGTCACCTTAAGAAACACATCAGAACACACGATAAGTGATGGCAACTCGGCGTTGTGAAAGGCGAGCTACGCTAAGACATCATCACGACACCAGCAGGTCTTGCGGTAGTGTTTTTGCTCTCGATGACATCTATTCATTCATTGATTATTGTTTAGTTGACGACCCCACCAACAGCTAGGTTATACGTTGGTATGAATGAGCAGGTGATTAAAAAAGAGGTTGAAACTGCACGAATAACTCATTTTAAATAACAAATTAATCACAGTCAGTTACCGCCCAAAGTTCCCAATCTTTCAGACAAGAAGTCCAGGCTTTTTTCCCATATTATTCACAAAATCCAAAGATAACCTGTAGGAATTATTTGGATTGGAATTAAATACACAAGGCTCTAGTACCAAGAAGTTGAACTCGGACCAAATTATCCCATTCACTGAATACTAAATTATACGGTTCAAAAACAAGTCAAAAAATTAGTGCATCACAAATCATTAGAAATAATTGATTATATGCATGATTTTTTCAACATACGAAGCAACTACATCACCCTGTAATAGCGCTAGTCGACCATATTACCGTAGATTATCATTGAATTTTAAAATGTTGAATATTTTACTAATGACTTCACAATCGATCAGAGAAGACACATTCAAAGTAGTACTTGGTAAATATCTTCATTAGCATTTTCTTGCTATTTTTCACTTGGTCATATTTTACACTTCAACATTTTTTAAACATTTTTTTGTGTAGTTATTAATAATATTAAGTAATAGTAATATCAAAACTACAACACATTATGAATTATAACTTACATGAAATTATTAGAAAACACGATTTACTATTCTTTTTTTTTTTTTAATAACATCGAAACTTGATACAAAATCATTGTTCCCCAATTAAGGCTATGGATGAGAGGTAGGATCGTTTGGACGGGGCACCACAAGGGCGATCTTACCACCCCATTTTGATTATTTAAAACTAATGGTCTTCACCACCAGGACTGCGCTGTCTGTGACCATAATTCCATAATTGACTATTCTAATTAAAAAATTTTGATTATAGTTGATCAATATACATTTGGACTATCCCAATAATTGACACTTATTATAGGAATCAACTATAAAGAAAATACAACTCTACGTAGTTACGGTGGCGACTGGTCTCGACGATTTGTTCTCTCCGCCCCCGGGCAGTTCTCGACTGCTTCGGCTTGAGGACGGCAGTTGACTCGACAATGGATCCAGTTGTTATTCATTTCTTCAATTCTTCATTTCTGCATAGTGCAGACTGGCTTTGGCCCCTGCTTCGGATATCCGACACTCTCGCGTTGTACGCCCATCTGGTTCGATGGTCTGATCTCAATTGTTCTGTTACCGATCACGCGTCTATCCACATCGATCGTGCGACTCGAACTCTCTCGCACAATCACACGTTCTATCTTTCCTTCAGAACTAGCGCGTAGTATTGCTTCTAGATCTTTCTCTCAGTACTACGATCGTTGCATCGACACAACTGCGCGTCGATGATCGTTCGTCGGAGTGTGATAGCAATCGCGTATCTCATCAGAGTCTCAAGAAGATGATCTGCTTTCTTCTGAATTTCCTGTGCTAATGGAATTCTCCTGAATTGTTCGTTGGCATTGCGTCTCTGAATTCTATTATGGTAAAAATATATTCATACTACAAGGGAGACAAATACAGTTGAACCCACATATATCGAACTCGGTTTTAACGAAATTTCGGTTTTTACGAATTAATTACCATCCCCCTTCAAATCTCCTATCCTTACAATGTTAAATAAAGACCTATAACGAAGTGATTTATATTTCAAAATTCGGTTATTACGAATTTTTTGTCACTTTTCAGCATATTTTGCTCATTATTCTCAGCTATTTCCAACAAAATGTTCGAAAATCGGAGCATTTTGCTTGAATTTATTTTCAGGTTACATTTATTTTGAACGGACTGTACATCGTAGCAGCTGGTGACCGTACAGCACTGTGGTCATGACTCTTGCTGCACCCCCCTCTCTCACCGGCCCAAGCACAGTGGCACCACCCAAAACCAAACACTCTCTCAACGCGCGCTAAATAATAACGTGATGGTGACATCTTCAATGACTTTGTTTATCTATTTTTTGTTTACATTCCTTCATTTCCATTCGTGATAGCGTCCTGTAACCTAGGAAATAAAACTTGAGAAGTGGGGAGTGGTGGTGTCATGTGATAGCAGATGATAAGTTCTTTATGAAAGGACATTGTTGTTTTCTATTACTTTCTACAAACATACTAAGTGATGATACGATGCGATGATAATATGTCACCTAATACAATACTATACTATAGGGCCTAAGTCGTAAATGTAGGCCTATCTTTATAAATCTCTCAAATTCAAGTGCTGTTATGAAAAAAAGCAATAAATCTCCATAACGAAATTCTGTTTTTACGAACAGATTTTCATTCCCCTTGAAATTCGTTATATGCGGGTCCGACTGTAGTAATTCAGTGCAAAACAATTTACATTGGCAGAGACTATGTACCCACAACTAGAAGTGTGCCGCGACCTGGATTGAGGACAATATTTGGCATCGCTGTACGTACAGAACGAGTAGATGCCCGTGTCTACGTTCCCGCATAGCGTAGCAAAAGCAAGGCCAGCCCTATCTTGGTATTCCTATACGCAGGCACAGGCGTATATAAGCTCCGTTCCGCCTGCCGGCGGTATACACGAGGTTTGTACACTAACCTGACCCTAACCCAACCTACTGTCCACCTTTGTAGGCATTACGCCTATTTCAATTTTTCAATTCAAAAATTTTAAGAAATCATTTGTATAATTAACGTTTCAATATATCACTTTTAATTTTGTAATCACTAAATCTCCTTATTATTTTATTCAATCCTATTTTGTTTTTACATTTTTTCTATTCGATCAGTTCCCTTTTCATGTATCAATATATAATATTTTCAATCTATTTCTCTATATTTTTCTATGTATTTTTTATACCGATTGCTATCCTGTTTTATAATTTAGTCAGGGACCAATAAAGGTTATTTCTTCGGTTATTATTGGGAGGACGTGATTGGCGCGTGAGGCTAAGGTAGTCAACAAGGCGGTGGTCTCGGGCATTGAGCCTACACGGTTGCCACACATTGCCACAATCGATATATCGATATACATATAGACATGGGGGGTACATAGCCACTTTGATTTACATTTATGAAATGATTACAAATTTAAAAATTGATATGTGATGACTGATGAGTGATGAGTGATGAGTGATGAGTGATGACTGATGAGTGATGAGTGATGACTGATGAGTGATGACTGATGAGTGATGACTGATGAGTGGTGAGTGATGACTGATGAGTGGTGAGTGATGAGTGATGAGTGATGACTGATGAGTGATGACTGATGAGTGGTGAGTGATGAGTGATGAGTGATGACTGATGAGTGATGACTGATGAGTGATGACTGATGAGTGGTGAGTGATGACTGATGACTGATGAGTGATGACTGATGAGTGATGACTGATGAGTGATGACTGATGAGTGATGAGTGATGACTGATGAGTGGTGAGTGATGAGTGATGACTGATGAGTGATGACTGATGAGTGATGAGTGGTGAGTGATGACTGATGAGTGATGACTGATGAGTGATGACTGATGAGTGGTGAGTGATGACTGATGAGTGATGACTGATGAGTGGTGAGTGATGAGTGATGAGTGATGACTGATGAGTGATGACTGATGAGTGGTGAGTGATGAGTGATGAGTGATGACTGATGAGTGATGACTGATGAGTGGTGAGTGATGAGTGATGACTGATGAGTGATGACTGATGAGTGATGAGTGATGACTGATGAGTGATGACTGATGAGTGGTGAGTGATGAGTGATGACTGATGAGTGATGACTGATGAGTGGTGAGTGATGACTGATGACTGATGAGTGATGACTGATGACTGATGAGTGGTGAGTGATGAGTGATGAGTGATGACTGATGAGTGATGAGTGATGACTGATGACTGATGAGTGATGACTGATGAGTGATGACTGATGAGTGATGACTGATGACTGATGACTGATGACTGATGAGTGGTGAGTGATGACTGATGAGTGATGACTGATGAGTGATGACTGATGAGTGGTGAGTGATGACTGATGAGTGATGACTGATGACTGATGAGTGATGAGTGATGACTGATGACTGATGAGTGGTGAGTGATGACTGATGACTGATGAGTGGTGAGTGGTGAGTGATGACTGATGAGTGATGAGTGATGACTGATGAGTGGTGACTGATGACTGATGAGTGATGAGTGATGACTGATGAGTGATGACTGATGACTGATGAGTGATGAGTGATGAGTGATGACTGATGACTGATATGTGATGACTGATGAGTGATGACTGATGACTGATGACTGATGAGTGATGACTGATGAGTGATGACTGATAAGTGATGAGTGATGAGTGATGACTGATGAGTGATGACTGATGAGTGATGAGTGATGACTGATATGTGATGACTGATGAGTGATGACTGATGAGTGATGACTGATGACTGATGACTGATGAGTGATGACTGATGAGTGATGACTGATAAGTGATGAGTGATGAGTGATGACTGATGAGTGATGACTGATGAGTGATGAGTGATGACTGATATGTGATGACTGATGAGTGATGACTGATGACTGATGAGTGGTGAGTGATGAGTGGTGAGTGATGACTGATGAGTGATGACTGATGAGTGATGAGTGATGACTGATGACTGATGAGTGATGAGTGATGACTGATGACTGATGAGTGGTGAGTGATGACTGATGACTGATGAGTGGTGAGTGATGACTGATGAGTGATGACTGATGACTGATGAGTGATGACTGATGACTGATGAGTGATGACTGATGAGTGATGAGTGATGACTGATGACTGATGAGTGGTGAGTGATGACTGATGACTGATGAGTGGTGAGTGATGACTGATGAGTGATGACTGATGAGTGATGACTGATGAGTGGTGAGTGATGAGTGGTGAGTGATGACTGATGACTGATGACTGATGAGTGATGACTGATGAGTGATGACTGATGAGTGATGACTGATGAGTGATGACTGATGAGTGATGAGTGATGACTGATGAGTGATGACTGATGAGTGATGACTGATGAGTGATGAGTGATGAGTGATGACTGATGACTGATATGTGATGACTGATGACTGATGAGTGATGACTGATGAGTGATGAGTGATGACTGATGAGTGATGACTGATAAGTGATGAGTGATGAGTGATGACTGATGAGTGATGACTGATGAGTGATGAGTGATGACTGATATGTGATGACTGATGAGTGATGACTGATGAGTGATGACTGATGACTGATGACTGATGAGTGATGACTGATGAGTGATGACTGATAAGTGATGACTGATGAGTGATGACTGATGAGTGATGACTGATGAGTGATGACTGATGAGTGATGACTGATGGGTGATGACTGATGACTGATGAGTGATGACTGATGAGTGATGACTGATGAGTGATGACTGATGAGTGATGACTGATGGGTGATGACTGATGACTGATGAGTGATGACTGATGAGTGATGACTGATGACTGATGACTGATGAGTGATGACTGATGAGTGATGAGTGATGACTGATGACTGATGACTGATGAGTGATGACTGATGAGTGATGACTGATAAGTGATGAGTGATGAGTGATGACTGATGAGTGATGACTGATGAGTGATGAGTGATGACTGATATGTGATGACTGATGAGTGATGACTGATGAGTGATGACTGATGACTGATGACTGATGAGTGATGACTGATGAGTGATGAGTGATGACTGATATGTGATGACTGATGAGTGATGACTGATGACTGATGACTGATGAGTGATGACTGATGAGTGATGACTGATGACTGATGAGTGATGACTGATGAGTGATGACCATGACGAAAACAGAGAATTACTTGTTGTACTTGATGTCGAAACAATATGTATTTGTCAATTGAAAATAAACAAGAATACCGTCTACCATCTTTGATGATGGAAAAATGACTCCTTCACACTGATGTAGTAGATGCTTTATCATCCCTCATTTTCAGCTCTCCGTGAATTATTGGTTGAGTATTCTAAATCTCAAATCTAAAGTAAAAAGTCATCTCATTGAGAAAGAATTTTATTATATAACAGATTTTTATGTAAGATTCGGCAACACGACTTAATTCTAATAATTGTACCATGAAAATGAAAATGACGAAACATGACATGTCACATGTATACTGTCAATAAATAATATTATTATTATTATTATTATTATTATTATTGTGGAATTGCTGACCTCACCAACAGGTAGGCTATTTGGAGGTCGGAGTTAGTGGATGTTGACAATAACCCGTGCCCAGTGTTGGGGAAGTTTCCTTACAAAAGAAACTTTTGAAAAGTTCAGTTCATGTCGGATTTTTTTTTTTTTTTCCATCAAGTTTCGATGTTATTAAAAAAGAAAAAAGAAAAAGAAAAAATGTCAGATAAATTGATCTTTTAAAAAGTTCAAAGTTCGTTTTCGTGGCTTTGCTGTAAAAGTTCAAGTTCAAATATAAAAAAACATGAGTTCGTTCAAAAATTCACTTTGAAAATTATATGGAGAAGAAGGGTTCAAGAATAATATATGGCTCACCTGGTGATGGAAGTGATCCTATGATGAAATCCTGATCAGGGAATATTATACATTCTGGATAGACCGTAAAATGCTCATTTCGAATTTGGATGGGGAAGTACGGATAGTGCGATCGTGTCGAATAGAATTACGAGTGATCTAAAATTATGAACTTTCAAATGAACGTTTTATTCCGTTGAAGATCACCGAAAAATCGAACGTGTAGAAAGTTCAAGATTGTCGACTGTATATGTAACGTGTTCCTTGAAAAGTTCAGAAAATAAGAACGGGTCCATTTTAAAGTTCACTTTGATTTCATTTAAAAGCCCGACTTGACGACAGTTGCCGGGGCCGGACGGCAGATTTGCTTCTCCACGTCTCCATGGAGTACTTCATAGATATAATGGAATTTTTCATTTTATTGACTCGTTCAAATACAATTTCACTCTGTAATTGATACGTCTCAATAACGTAACGGGATAAGCAACATGGCGGTTTCCTTTCGCACCAAGCGTATATCAAAGGATGCTGCCTCACAAATGTTATGATGATTTGCTGGTATTATTGTGTGTTGATCTACACAAGTAATAGATGTAATGCAATCTGTGAATCCAGCTCTTTCCAACTGCATTAAACAATAATGGGATGAATTTCATTTGAATTAGCCAATCTAAATTCAAAATACGTCTGTAAAAGCATTTAGTCCCATAGTCAAGAGCCCTATTATTATATTTACCATTTGATAACTGGATAATTACTCACCATCTACGAGAAAGATTATAATCAATGCAATCGTACAACTATGTACTATATATTGAAATACGAGCCTAATACGTACGATTTGATTTGAAATTGCGAATCTAACAAATGTACACGAAAGCGCTCTGATTCCACCATGGTGAAAACGGCCCAATGTTAAAAGGATAGGACTTACGCCATGTTGCTTATCCCGTTACGTTATTGATAGTCATAGATTCCATGCATCAAAGATCTGTCAACGAAATACCACATTGATGCGAAGTACTGGGATGTAGTGGGATTGATGGTGGGAGCTCGCGGCACCATTCCTGAATTGTTATGCACTTTTCTCGATAATTACAAAATCCTAAAAAAGGTATCATTAAGAAATATTGTAAACTCAGTTTTGATAGATTCGGTAGGTCGTTTACAGCACCATTTATACTCTCTCAAATAATTCCAATCTTTTTAATAATATTAATAATACCTTCTATTTCTATTACCTTCTTCCATTTTCACATTTTTTCCATACTTTTGTTATCTACCCTCAATTAAATTAGTTTTACAATATTTCAGGATTTTTCTGTAATCAATTATCACTTTTGTGAATAATCATTGTACTATGTATTGACTATATTACGCTGTACCATCTTGGTATCCCGCTATGCGGACAGCCGTCAATTAAATTGTCATTCTCTCTATGTCGAAAAAGATACGCCTCGACCGGGATTAATCCAGTCATTAATAATGTCAGAAAATATATATGTGAAGTGGAAACCCTCTGACACGTTTTTCAGGGGACCAACAAAAAAAATGGCCATAGGTTCTTCTGTTTATTTAGAGTTATATTTGTAACAAATAATTTGGAATGATACAGGTTGACTTAATTATATTTGTTTCTAGAGATAACTATCAATTTGTTCATTCTGAATGGTAGTTAAACAACTCGAATGAAATGTATATTAATAAGAACGAAAAAATTGATTTCTAAAATAGCCTTTAACATTAAAAATAACTGATATCAAGCAATCAATAATTGATAATCTCACCCAAATAATGAATGGAAATAATTTGATTAGGCAAAACTGAGAGATAAACCTCGCAATTCCAGCCCAAAACTTGAAGTACACATCGATAATCGAATCATTATGTGAAATGATTTTACGCAACATGTTCTCAACAAAGTTGTCAACGAATAATTATGTAAAATACAAACATCCACTGAGCGACATTGTGTATTAATTCCAATTGATTTTTTATTGTTGGTAATTACAATTATTAAATTGAAAAATTTGTTGAAAAGATTGTTCAAGTGTTTTTTTTTTCAACTGTCTCAAGTCATGACAAAGTTGGCCAACCTGTAAACTGAAGATGAAGTGTAAACAACATCAGTGAAAGTGTACTGTTTTAAGGTTTGAAGCAGTAAGTCTCAGCTGTTCCCAGTTGAAAACTGGATAAATCAGGTGAACCATCAGAGTGCTTACAGTTCTGTACAATACATAGTAGGTTGTACTGTCAACCCACTTTGTTACAACCGATTGCTGTGACGACCTTAACCTAGAATACATTTTTAGGCAGAAGCAAACTTAATTATTATGTGATATTCTCCATGAATGAATTTGTAACACACACACGTGCAGTACAAATTCAAATAACAAGTTATCAACACTGAGCACACCAATAATGCAATATAGGCCTAAACCAACGTGAACGTCAACATAAATAGCTAACAGAGTAGGCTAGGCCTACAATCGTCAGATCGCAAACCATCAACTTCAAGTGAGTGAGAAAAAACAGATTGCTCAAACTGCACAACATGGATATACACAAGATCTATCAAAAAACGCAAACATCGAACAGTAAAATGTTGGAAATGGTGGGACCACGTGAATAGGCTTAATTATACAGCCTATTCTTTCAACGTTGGTCGGACCATTTCCTACCGGTGCTCATTTGCTGAAATATCTAATCTGAGATAATGGATGGTCGTTAGTTGCTACATGAACTGGTAACAAGTCTGTTTCTTCTAGATTGTAGATTTGACGTTTAACACGACACAGTTCGTAGCGCGACGGTGTGCAACAGTCCTAGACCAATGAGACGTTAAGGTATGTCATCGTAAGTTTGAGGTTATGTAATAGTTCTTTCTAAGAACTCTTGCCTATACCTGCAAATTGATAGTGGAATATTCATGTTTGATAAATCCATTTCGACCTCTGATGCAGCAGTAAATTGGAACTTGTCATGGTCTAACCATGACATCAATGGTATTTTGAGTACCGTAACAAGAAGGCTGTGGAAAAAACAATCGTTTTTTTCCAACAATGGGAATGAAGAAGATTTTAGAAGAAGAATACTGTACATATTTTCATGATGGACAGCTGTATCAGAAGGGGAAGAATATTTAAGCAAGTTTTGAAAGTGAACGAGTTTATTTAAGAGAACCTTGACAAACTGTAAGTTAGAGGTACCGTATACCGGTATATGAACACAGCAATGTAATGTAAGCCAGGGCCTAGATTCACAAAGAATTTTATCCTCGAACATTTTACAGCTTAACCCGTTCCAAGTTGAAACACACGTTCTAACTTCCACACAGTTTTGTCCGCATCACTTATTCACAAAGAATTTCACGAAAATTTTACCGTCGTGTTGACTTTGGCCCCAACTGTCCGTGCCGTTGTCGTGCAACGTCATTGTCTCCGACTGTCAGCCAATGTCAGTGTTGGGGAAGTTCACTTATAGAAGGAACTTTTAAAAGTTCAGTGCATGTCAAATAAATCGATCTTTTAGAAAGTTCAAAATTCGTTTTTGTGGCTTTGCTGTAAAAAGTTGAAGTTCACATTTTAAAAAACATAAGTTCGTTCAAAAATACACCTTGAAAAATATATAGAGAAGAGGGATCATCCACGTGGTTTTGTGCGTCATCTTCCTCTGTGGTTAGACACCCACCAAGAGCGCCATCCATTTATATTACAATTAGGCCCGGTATTACCACGGCCAGTTAGTATTTATCTGAGAGTTTGTGAGAACAGATAGCATAGGTAACCATGGTGATAACAAGATTGAACTCTCAGATAACTGTCAACTGGACTTGATAATACCGGACCTTAATTATAACCTAAAAACCTTGATTATACCTAATTACCTTAATTACCTTAAAATTAATTAATTAATTACTGTACCTTAATTATAAATTAATTAATACACAGCTCACTATTATAATATGTAAACACTTTGAATGCGCGTAGCTTCCAGACGCTAGGACAAAACAATCACAGCCTACATACAACTACAAGTCACAACACTTCAACCTAGACCGCACGTGGCTGCCGGCTCGTCTGGTGACAAGTGATCACATGATGAAATCCCGAACAGGGAATATTATTCAGGATAGACCGTAAAATAGTCGATCTCATTCGGGAAGTATGGATACCGGTAGTGCAATCGTGTCGAATAGGATTATGATGAGTGATATGAAATCATGAACTTTTGAATGAACGTTTTATTCCGTTTTAATGTGGAGAAAGTTCGAGATCGTCAACTGTAAATGTAACGCGTTCATTGAAAAGTTCAGAAAATACGAATGCGTTCATTTCAAAAGTTCATTACCCAACACTGACAAATGTGAGCAAAGAGCGTGATGTCAATTAGTTTGTAATATCGCGATATAAACATCAATTACTTGTTTCTTGCAGCTAGATTATATTTAAAATCAAAATGAATTGATAAAATGTTGTAGGCACGATGTTGTGGTGCCAACCTATTTTATCATAATAATAAAGAAGGTGACCCAACTCGGGTCCTGGAAGTGAAGTATTTCCGGGGTCAGTTTCCGAGTTCAGGGTCCCGATTGCCTGTTGCGCAACTATCGCTTTTATTTCAAACTATATGAAACAACAATGCTATACACGGCTGAGTAGACGTATAATGTCAGTAGTTTTAGTTTTTTTTTCTTGTTATTATAATAACAAGAGAAAAAAAGTCAGTAGGCCTATACTGACTTTTTTTCATTCATACATAATATAAATATAGGCCTATTCATAATTTGTTTTTTACAAAAATTGGAGATTTTGAGTTGAACAATGCCACCGGTACTGAAGCCACTCTCATCTACATCTAGTTCACAAGGGAATCCGCTAAATCGGGACCTTTGGCTCTGAACTGACCGCGAGAAACCACAAATGCCTCCCATGTTATCAGTATGTGAGTCGGTAGGCCTACACTTTCTTTATTGGATGAGCGAAGCGAAGAACCAATTTCGCCATACCCGAAAAAAAGTGACTTTTTTTTTTTTTTCGCACTCTACAGGTCAAACGAAAATTTAAAATCAGTTGAAACTTGGCATACACAAGTGTCATTATCTAATTCGATACTGTATAGTTTTGAGGCGCAATCGGTTCAACCACTTCTGAGAAAGCTAATTTTAAAGTTCTCAAAAATCCCATTAGAATAACCCAGAGGAGAATATTCGACCGGCACAGTAGCTGAGTGGCTAGCACACTTGCTTCATGTGACTCGGGAGGTGAAGGGACATATCGGACCCGGTTCGATCCCCGCTACCGTCCATCTTCACATGGGATTTTCGTGGTTTCCCTCTGTAGTCTAGGCTGATGCCGGGATGGTTCCCACAATATAAGCCACGACCGCTTCCTTCCCACTATCCTTCCCATTACCCATAAAAACCTTCATCTCATCATCCCATCATCTCATTAATCATTCATCCGACGCCAATAGATCTTAGTCATCATTACAGTGCGTCGTTAAACCCAATATAAAACATATTATAAGGTGCTTGGAGTGCGTGAGTGCGTACACCTGTGATTATATCATGATTAAACATGTTGGCATCACTTTATCGTGGGTTTGCTTGTTGTGTTGGTAGAGGTGTCTTGTAAGCTGTTATAAATGACGGAAAGAATCTATTTGCGACAACATTTCTGTTTTCTATGATAGTCCGAAGTTAATTTTAGTAAACGAACATTATTACCACATTGCATGTTCCAGCGATAGCGTGGAAGGCCTGACACTGGAAGTCAGCTAGCATCCCGTTAGCCTGATCCTGTGGGATAGCAGCAGGATGGACCTGGATCCGCTGGCCTTGTTGAAACAGGAGGAAGACTATGAGGATGCTGTAATAAAGGAGGAACCACTGGATGAGTGTGAATCAGGTAGCGTATATTGAATACTTTTGTCAGCTCTGAAATAATGATATTCTACTGGGCCCAGATTCACAAAGAATTTTACCTTCAAACATTTCAGCAATCGACCCGTTCTATGTTAAAATAGAGGTAACACGTTCTGACTTTACCACGGTTCTATCTTTATTCCCTATTCACAAAGAATTTCAAGAGAGTATTACCGTGGTGTTAACTTTGGCCCCAACTGTCCGTGCCGTTGCCGTGTGACGTCATTGTTTTCGACTGTCAACCAATGTGAGCAAAGAGCGGGATGTCAATTAGTTTGTAATAACGCGATATAAACATCAATTACTTGTTTCCTACAGCTAGATAATATTTAAAATTTAAATTAATCCATAAAATGTTGAGTATACTTTTACGTTTTTTTTTCCCAATCGTTGTGAATCTTTTTGTTGTTGATCATCGAGAAGGCCTTGCATTTTGTCTAGCGCCAATTCTGTCAGCTGTTGGACAAAATTCCCAAATGTGAGGTTAAGATTGAATATTAAATATGATAATTGTAATTTGGATCGTTTATTTACTTGCAACCTCTAGATTTTCATTTTTAATCTTCTAAATATGTACTAATTGAATTCGAGTGAGTCAAATCTCCAAAATCATCGAAATCGATTGCGTTGTGAACGTGTTTTATCTTCGCTAAAACCAACCGGGATCGGTGATAACTTCGTCGCCAACTATTCTTGACACTTTTGCTTAAACTTTTTCATGAATACGATTTATAACCAAGTCTAGTGATAACTCCTAAAACTATTTCAACTCAGAATAAGTTGAGAGATGAGATTCTTTTTGAATCTGGGCCCTGCTGCCATTGGAGGTCAGACCGTCATTTTTCTTCCTTGTACACTTCTAACCCTCTCTGACTTGGGCCCGGTTTTACGAAACTGGATTAAGCAATAGTTAGTGGATCAACTTGTCATCACCATTGGTTACATATGTTATTTTTGTTCCTTTAATTAATAGTTAGTGGATTAGTACCCTAACTAAGATTCGTAAAACCGGGCCCAACTAAGATTGGTAAAACGGGGCCCAACTAAGATTGGTAAAACCGGGCCTTATAGACCTAAGACCGGTACATCTATACTCTCTACCTGGATGTCCATAGGTCCAAGACCTAGCCAATCATCCGACCCATTTTGTAAGCCTGTCAAATTAGACAGTTGGTGAAATTAATTCGAAATGGAATTGTAATTCGAATCAGGATCGAAAAGATTGTGAGAGGTTGGCTACTCGGAATCTACGTAATTTTCTACTCGAGAAACCATAATGTGACTTCCTTCGTCCATGCTGGTCCGAGATTCCTCCACCTCTCACCTCGTATTCCTCCCGCTTGCATGTTCCGTACGTCACCGCGTCTTTGAGCCTAATGGGACTAAATAGCAACAGAGACACCATGTACAACCTTTGTCGGAAGGGACTCGCATGCAAAAGAGACCTACGATATTCTGTGAATGACACTTTGGCGTGATAACCAGCGTCCACGAATGCATCTCTGGGATTTGTTCATAGACTAGAGGATATTGAGTCGATGACAGAGATATTTCATACATGTGAAGTGAGTGTTCTTGACTGTTGTTGTATGACAGAGTTGGTTGGTATAGTTTCACTGTAGTTGGTTATAACTTGCAGTGGTTGCCAACATGACTGAGCGTGATCCCAGCAAGTGTGAAGAAACGGAACAGTTCTTGGAGCCGGCCGCTTCACTCACACTGTATCATAGTCTCACCTTGTTCTTGTTTGCAGTGGCTGTTAACAAGACTGAGTGTGATCCCAGCAAGTGTGAAGTAACGGAACAGTTCTTAGAGCCGGCTGCTTCACTGTATCATAGTCTCACCTTGTTCTTGTTTACAGTGGCTGTTAACAAGACTGAGTGTGATCCGAGCGAGTGGGAAGAATTGGAACACTTCTTAGAGCCGGCCGCTTCAAGCACGGAGCAAGATATAGAACAGGAAAACCTGGACATCAAGAACGAATGTCCATGGAAGACAGAGGCATTGGAGGAGATTGCTTTCGTAGCAGTTGAAGAGGAACCTGTTGAAGATTGTGAGTATTTTTCCCGTATCATAAAATCATGTTCGAGGTACCGAGTCGATGTATGAGCGTTGGCATGGGCGCCAGGGGCGGATTGGGGAAAAATAGCAGCCCGGGCAAATGCACAAAAGCGGCCCACATTGCATCGGCCTCTTTGTTGATATTGCGCCCCCCCCCCCCCCCCCCCTCGACCAAAAATTAGAAACGTTTTATCATGGACTTTCAATAGTAATTGCTATTAAAAGTCCTTGGTTTTATAGTGAATTTACTTTCTGAACATTATTTTCATGATAAAGTGTAATCTCACCGAATCGCCTTCATCTAAGATGCAATATAAGTTATGTCTGGTTTGTAGCCTACGTATACACAGTTATAGAAGTAACTTCTTTCTTAACAAACTACTTTTCGCAGCGATCCTGTCAATAATGTTGTCGTTGTCCAAATGTGTTAATATTGATTTTTCGCTGGCCATTAACATAAAAGCTTCAAGATGTTCTTGTGTAAGGGTGCTGCAAAGTCGTTTTTTTTTTACAAATTTGAGAGTTGAGGAGCTTCTTTCACATGCTACTTGTAAAGAAGACAGTGAGAATAACAGTTTATATGCCAGGAAAATGATCGTATAAGCTTCACTAAATAAATTATACCACCTATAAGAAGTTGGAAAACGCACTGGGCACAATTTTTACACGATCTGCACGAGCGATTTGCAGCTGCACTCTCGTTGTTGTTTTGATTGCTGTCAATAATCCCGTCTTCATCGTTTTCGTTGTCGAATTCATCGTCATTATTAGCAGAACTCACTGCAGAAGCATATGTTTCTGGCACTGTTGATTTTAAATTTTTCCAGTTTATCGCCAAGTTTTGAAGCTCGTTTCAAAGATTGGTGGGTGTAGCTGTTTTGTCGAATTCAACTAAGAGACTACTTAGTTTTTCTAACGAGTTTTCAGGACAATTATTGATCATGTCTTCAAATTTTTTAGGGTCTAGACAGGCAAAGTCGGCGTACAAAGCACCATTTGTTTGGAACCTTGACTGCATACTTCATACAATATAACGTTGTGGACTTCAAGTTCATACCTTTTCTTTGCCTCAAGGATAGGATCGTCGGGTGTGCGTTCGTTACAATCAGCTCGCCGCCGTCGAACTCGAATATTGGGTGAAACGTTGTCGACAACCACTGTTTCCTACTCCGATTCCGAATCGTCGCTAACATCACCAAGTTTTGCATTTGCCCATGACACAAAATTATTTGCGGCTACTTGTTATTTCTGCCATACAACTCTGCATAGCAACGTTTTTCGCCGAACCATCCCGAACGAATCCGGCCGGTGTCCCGCGACCCAATCGTCTACTCGGAGCAACGATTCTGTGCAATTTTGTTATTAATTTTTTTGTCAAGGTGGCATTAGTACTTTGTAAAATTGCAATTTTGCCACTTTTTCCCAAGTGAACATTCTGTTGAAGAGGCCACCGCACAAGGCGGCCTACCAACAGACAACAGGCGGCCGGCCTGATGAATAACACGAATAATGCGGCCCAAATTCAAAGAATAATTCATCTAACCTCCTCTATTTGAATTAAACCTACTGGCCACTAAGCGGCCTTTGTGCCTTCAGCTGTATTAAAAACAATCATAATTTCATCAATGACGGCGAAAAAAACAATAACTTCAATTATTATATATTAGGCCTGCCAGTTGTACTAAAGTTTTCGTAATTTTTAGGAATTATAATTATTTTCAAGTTTTCAAGAAATTATAAGCGGCCCAAATTACGTCCAGACCGACCGGCCCACCGGGCATTTGCCCGGTTGCCCTTATGGCCAATCCGCCCCTGATGGGCGCCGCCAGGAATTTCGGCAGGGGGGGGGGGCAAAATTACAGGATTATTCTGTGAGCTCTGATTTTGAGTAATCTATATAGACACTAGCATACAGACAATATGCGTCGCATTACTAGGCCTATAACTCTAGATGACGTTGGTGATTGTTTTTGTTTGAATTTTTGCCCAGGAGGAATTGAAAATAATCCTAATTCTGAAACAATTTTCCTTCATTGGTCGTCGTTGTAAACGTCACAAAACAGAAACTCCACCCGTCTAGAGTCCATGCCAAAAGTATCAATCACACATTTGATAATGTCACTTGTAAGGGCTGCCACTATTTTGCGATAAACTCTTTAACTTCCGGGAACTGACAGTGAATTAGCTTCACTTTTACGTTTAAAAATTGCCTTATGTCCATCACTGCGCTCAAAAAAAGTTGAAAACAATATGTATCACAGCCACTAAACTAATGTATATCACAACAGAACTCGTCACAAAAGTAATAATATGTATCACAATTCACAACCACCAATGTACTGTACAGTGTACATCGCAACAGAGTTAGTTATAAACTGCACCCCCTCACAACGATTGCCACCAGCGAACTGACTGAATTGTTTACCTAGAAGGGAGCTAATTATTGCAAATACTAAGAATTAGTGAATGGAAAACACCACTGCCCTTTCACGGAAGTCTACATTTACAGTTTTGTTCCTCTAAGAAGAGAACGAACAAAATAAGCTCAAAGTAAGTAGTGTTTCACTCGTCAATCAATGATAACTTCTCATGACATCGGAAGACATTTTATTTACCACAGCTCAACAAAACTAAAATACGGATCAGCAAGTTTTATTTGAACTTGCTTAATTTGTATATTTGTCAAAGGTCGAATGGGTAGGGAATGTGAGGATGATTTTGTCTCTAGTTTGTTTTAGAGGGCTTATATGCCACTCTTCGTGATTCACAAGATATAAAGTGATACAATGCGTGAGCCAATACATGTATTTCATAGCAATTTGGTAATTTACTGGAAGGGAAAACGTGTTATAACAGACGTATTTAATTCTTGCTCTTTCCAAAAGGCAGGGGGGGGGCAAGTGCCCCTCCTTACCCCCCCTCCCCCCGCCGGCGCCGATGACTGCGTTGGTGTGGATAATGATGCAACCCAAGAATATGCTCAAGTGAATATTTCCCCAAAGAGTGTGCTTCTAGTTTTTTGTCGATTCGTGAGAAATGACATAATTGTGAGATAAGGAGAGGATGAGGCTTGTTTGTCTCCTGCCTCTACTATGTCGATATACAGTGCGTCTTTCCAAGTAATGTAGGCTACCTACCCCAACCCTGCTCACACCTGTTGGTCTAACGGAGTGTTTGTTCTGTTTCTCCAGTATCGTCTCAAGACGGCAGTACTGGTGAAGACATGTGCCAAGATGCTACGAGTGTGGACAATGCCATATGTGCCTCAACAAGTGTTGCTAACAAGAAGCGATCAGTGAAGCGCAGAGTCTCTGACGATTCGGTAGTGTCAATCAAGCATGCCACGCCCACTACGAGTGTGGAGATGAAGAGAGCTTGTGACGTGACGAGTGACATGATGAATCACCAGCGTATACCTACCGATGAGACATCGTTTGCATGTGGCCAGTGTAGCTATAGATCTATCCGGAGAAGTAACTTGAAGAGACACATGCTAACACATATCGTTGTGGAACCGTTTTCTTGCAGTCTGTGTACCTTTGAATCTATTCCGAAAAGTCGCCTCAAGAAACACATGTTGTCACATACCGGTGAAAAACCGTTCGCTTGTGGCCAGTGTAGTTTCAGATCCAATCAGAAAAGTAGTCTCAAGACACACATGTTGACACATACTGGTGAGAAACCATTTGTTTGCGACCAGTGTAGCTTCAGATCCACCCAGAAAAAAGACCTGAAGACACACATATTAACTCATGGTGGTGAGAAATTGTTTGCTTGTGGCCAGTGTAGCTATAAGTCCATTAAAAGAAGTCGCCTCAAGACGCACATGTTAACACATGGCGGTGAGAAACCGTTTGCTTGTGACCAGTGTAGCTTCAGATCTATCCAGAAAAAGGACCTAGAGACACACATATTAACACATGGTGGTGAGAAATTGTTTGCTTGTGGCCAGTGTAGCTATAAGTCCATTAAAAGAAGTCGCCTCAAGACGCACATGTCAACACATGGCGATGACAAACCGTTTGCTTGTGGCCAGTGTAGCTATGAATCCAGTCTGAAAAGTACCCTAAAGGCACACATGTTCACACATACCGATGAGAAACCGTTTGCTTGTGGCCAGTGTGGTTTTAGATCCAATCATAGAAGTGGCCTCAAGACACACATGTTGACACATACCGATGAGAAACCGTTCGCTTGTGGCCAGTGTAGCTATAAATCTAATCAGAGAAGTCACCTCAAGACACACATGTTGACACATACCGATGAGAAACCGTTTGCTTGTGGCCAGTGTAGTTTTAGATCCAATCATATAAGTAGCCTCAAGACACACATGTTGACACATACCGATGAGAAACCGTTCGCTTGTGGCCAGTGTAGCTATAAATCTAATCGTAAAATTGCCCTAAAGGCACACATGTTAACACATACCGGTGAGAAACCATTCGCTTGCGGTCAGTGTAGCTATGAAACAAGTCAGAAAAGTACCCTAAAGAAACACATGTTGACACATACTGGTGAGAAACCGTTCTCTTGTGGTCAGTGTAGTTTTAGATCCAGTCGGCGATGTGGCCTTGGGTCACACATGTTGACACATACCGGTGAGAAATCGTTTGCTTGTGGCCAGTGTGGTTTTAGATCCAATCATAGAAGTGGCCTCAAGACACACATGTTGACACATACCGGTGAGAAATCGTTCGCTTGTGGCCAGTGTAGTTTTAGATCCAGTCGGAGAAGTGGCCTTGGGTCACACATGTTAACTCATACCGGTGAGAAACCGTTCGCTTGTGGCCAGTGTAGTTTTAGATCCACTCATAGAAGTCACCTTACGACACACATGTTAACACATACCGGTGAGAAACCGTTCGCTTGTGGCCAGTGTAGTTTTAGATCCAATCATAGAAGTAGCATCAAGCCACACATGTTGACACATACCAATGAGAAACCGTTCGCTTGTGGCCAGTGTAGCTTTAGATCCAATCATAGAAGTACCCTAAAGGCACACATGTTGACACATACCGGTGAGAAACCGTTCGCTTGTGGCCAGTGTAGTTTTAGATCCAATCATAGAAGTAGCCTCAAGACACACATGTTCACACATACTGGTGAGAAACCGTTCGCTTGTGGCCAGTGTAGCTACAGATCCAATCATAGAAGTAGCCTCAAGACACACATGTTGACACATACCGATTAGAAACCGTTCGCTTGTGGCCAGTGTAGTTTTAGATCCAATCATAGAAGTAGCATCAAGCCACACATGTTGACACATACCAATGAGAAACCGTTCGCTTGTGGCCAGTGTAGTTTTAGATCCAATCATAGAAGTAGCATCAAGCCACACATGTTGACACATACCAATGAGAAACCGTTCGCTTGTGGCCAGTGTAGTTTTAGATCCAATCATAGAAGTCACCTTACGACACACATGTTAACACATACCGGTGAGAAACCGTTCGCTTGTGGCCAGTGTAGTTTTAGATCCAATCATAGAAGTAGCATCAAGCCACACATGTTGACACATACCAATGAGAAACCGTTTGCTTGTGACCAGTGTAGTTTTAGATCCAATCATAGAAGTACCCTAAAGGCACACATATTGACACATACCGGTGAGAAACCGTTCGCTTGTGGCCAGTGTAGTTACAGATCCAATCATAGAAGTAGCCTCAAGGCACACATGTCAACACATACCGGTGAGAAACCGTTTGCTTGTGGCCAGTGTAGCTATAAATCTAATCATAAAATTTCCCTAAAGGCACACATGTTGACACATACCGGAGAGAAACCGTTCGCTTGTGGCCAGTGTAGTTTCAGGTCTATCTGGATATGGGACCTCAAGACACACATATTAATACATGGCGGTGAGAAATTGTTCGCCTGTGGCCAGTGTTGTTTTAGATCCAAACAACGAAGTGGCCTTGGCACACACATGTTGACACATACCGGTGAGAAACCATTCGCTTGTGACCAGTGTGGCTATAAATGCATTCAGAGAAGTGACCTCGAGGTATGTATAAATCAACGTGATAGGATTGAAATATAGAATTCCTGTCCGTCCAAAATTTGACGTGATTCAGGCACGCAGTGTTGACCTTGACGCGTTGACACGAGGCGTTTCATTTTTTTTCCACTGTCACAAATTAGTTTATATGATACAATGTAATACAATGTAAACTCTTGTCCATCCACTGAGCCATATCTGGCTCATCTGTGGTTCGAATAGATTAACACAGAAACATTAACATACACTGTGATTGTCAATGCTAATGAATAATGATGAACTTATATTGTTGACATGATTCAATTCAATAGGTTGAATGATAATGAACATGTAAATGAAAATGAGCGTAATTTTTAATGATGAAAATAAGAATGGATTAAAGAATGATTCATGTTGATCATGTAGACCCTACATAGGGCAACCAATTTGAAACTGATTTTATTACTTCCATATTATAACAACTTATTCAGTATTTGATCATGACAAAAATTAGGATCAATTGACGAAGAATATATACGGTCACCATGGATAGGTAATTGATGTAGACGTAGGCTATGCGCTTGACATCAAAGGATTGGCACAATCGTGCCGTGTCTGAAGAGGCCATAAGTCTCTTGGCACGAACTGGAAATACGGAGAAAGGAAGATCGTCTATATTTATCTTTATACAAGATTCTGTCTTCAGTGAGATTGCAAAATTAAAATGGAATAAAAATCATTTAATTGAAATATAAAAAATTAAAAATAATATTATTTCAGAGAGAATGACAAGATAAATATAATAGGACGAGAAACAGAATATAAGTTGATGAAATCTGAGAATGGTGATATGGAATGATGATAATGAGAACTCGAAAAAAAAAATGGAAATAAGTAAATCAATCCCTACATACACAAAACATTCCCTATGCGCGCCCTAGACATGCCCAAAAGGAATATTGGGGCGCCCCAGGCGTGCCCAATCCCATTTGATTTAACATAGGGCGGGACTCCCAGGACACGCCCTACACATGCCCTGTGGGCGTGTCCTGGACGTGGCTCACACGCGCCCTAGACACGCTCATTCGGACGAGGTTGGCAGTGGGCATGTCCAGGGCATATTCATGAGGTCTCATTTCATCAGCTTCCCACAGGGCATTTCAGGGGCATGTCAGGGCACAAAATATGGCAACGCCTCGGGCATGTTCATTTGGTAACCTTTTGTGCATGCTTTTAGCATGCCCATGTTTGTAGGGTCCATACCGTAATAATCTTCTCAGGGAAATGGAAGGAGAGGGGGGATGAGGGGAGCTGCATGAGTTGATAGAAAGAAATGAATGAAAGAATGGAGGTAGGCGGGGTCATGATAGAGCGGCAGTCTTGAAGGGGGCTAGATTGGATGCCGGTAAATTCTCTTCCTCCAACAGGACAAGTAGGGACTGAAATGGGTTCAGTAGAGGTGTTTTTGAGGGGGATGAAATTGGGTAAAATTTATTCCATCAGAGGGTTAGAGAGGTGGTGGGATAGGGGTAGTTGAGGAACTTGCCACCGCGCATTCATGTGTGCAAGAGGTTTAAATAAATGAATAAACAAAAAATACAAACATTTCCAATCAAAACCTGTTTATTCTGGGTAAACAACACAAGAACATATCGTTGGGACAGCGGCCGATAGACGACTGCAGCAGCACACAGTTGTTGATCCGTTCGCAGCGACAGTTGGACTTGTAACCGCGCTTGGGCGGCCGCGTCGTCAGCGCGTTGTCGTTGTCGTTGTTGTTGACGTTGATGTTGCGGCCGGCTTGCGCGCGGCGATTGTCCTGGGCGGCGACAAGCGACGCACCAACCAATAGCAGCGTCAGAATCAATACGGAGACGTTGTTCATTCTGAGGAGATAGAACAATGTTCATTTAGTTGCGGTGATCTACGTTGTTTTTTTCGTATTGGGTTTTAACGGCGCACTATAATGATAACTTGGATCTATTGGCGTTGAATGAATGATGAATGAGATGATGGGATGGGATGATGAGATGAAGGTTTCTTTGGTATTGGGAAGGAAGCAATCGTGGCCATTATTGTAGGAACCATCTCGGCATTAGTCCAGACTACAGAGGGAAACCACGAAAAACCCCTGTAAAGATGAACGGTAGCGGGGATCGAACCGGGTCTGACATGCCCATTCACCTCCGGATCATATGAAGCGAGTGTGTTAACCACTCGGCTACATGTGCCGGTAATTAGATGTGAAAGTAACTGTGAAACAAGCTTCGATTACTTTGGCTTCAGGCCACTTTTCCGTGGAATGTGGTCAGGGTTCAGGTGAGGTTGGGCACCCAAACCACGTCACACAACCGAGTCGACTCTATACCGGTATACGCTATCTGCAGGCGCCCCAAAAATGTTATTGTTGGAAAAAATATATAGGGCCTACGTGGAGTCTGAAGGAAGTTGGTAAGAGACGTTGATTATGGTAACTGGGAGAACGTATAGTAAAGGATTGTGAGATGAGCTTAGAAGTATGAAAATGTAAAATGGAATATATTCTGTCAGCTCAATCCATATCTACAGACCTTGGATTATTTTCAAAATTGTTTATAAACTCTAGGCACTAGTTAATACAATCTGTCGATTGTCGATTTTTCAAACTAACAACTTTTTTAAAAAGTCAAACGGAGTAATATATGATAACAATGCTTTTTTTCTTCATTGTTAATCTGATTCTTGTAGAAATAACTGAAAATTTGTATGATGGGTTGTTTTTATATTCAGTGAAAAGTTGGGTTCTTTGCTACTTCAGCTGTTAACGTTTGACAATGATGCGATATTAGTTGAGCACCCCGAAGGTATTAAAAGTATATCTTTATTTAATTTCATCAGAATTTTGATATCTCATACCATTCAAAAGTTATCACCAGAAATCTTGAATTTCGACCAATCAACAATATAGCGTGAAACATTTCTGATTCGACAATTTACTTTGCCACAATTTGATCTCAGAGAAGTTATTCGAATGAATATACAGAAGCGTACTAACCAGAATTTGAAAAATAAAATTAACAATTAAATTCAAACTCCAACCATGGACTGAATGGATTCAAAGAATGCGATTATATTAACGACCCAATGAGCTTCTGTCAAGAGTCGTCACCCATTGTTGCAAGAGACAGACAACAATGTCCACCAGTTGGAATTAACCAATCAGAAAATTTGGTAGTCCACCAGTTCGCCGTATTGCTATGGAATCGATTATTTGTCATTTCTTACTTGACCGAAACCTATAGACATACACCATGTTTCAATAATCATAAATTATAAATACTCTAAAAATATGATATACTTCTGAATTATCATAATACAGATGTTGAAATATATGCCACATAAAATAAATATTCAGCTATCAATACTTTAACCAAAGATTATATGATATGATGTTCCTAGAACTATCAAGAGTGTAAATATGATAATTCAATTCAAATGTATCGAAATGTATTTTTATAATCTACAATAATAATAGGGTTCAAAATGTATATTTTTATAATCGACAATAATAAAAGGGTTCAAAATGTATATTTTTGGATGCAATTTGTGATTTGATTCCTTCATTCCTCAGAAGACACGACGGATACACCATAATTATTCAGTTCTCATTTTCTCCCCTACGAGATAATCTCACTGGGAGCTCGAATACTCATGTGACTATTGTATTAAGTGTGATGATATGTGTAATAAAACGAATGAATAACTATTCATTCATAAGTTTATTGGCTTTGAGAGGATTATTATTATTTAACTCTTGCAAATGCACATAAATGCGCGGTGGCAAGTTCCCTAAGTACCCCTATCCCACCATCTCCTTAACCCTCTGACGGAATAACTTTAACCTGATTTCATCCCCTTCAAAAACATTTCTACTAAGCCCATTCCAGTCCCTACCTGTCCTATTTAAGAAAGAGAATTTACCGACATCCAAAGTAGCCCCCTTTATGACTACCGCTCTATCATGACCCCGCCTACCTCCATACCCTGACTTATTTCTTTTTATCAACTCATGCAGCTCCCCCCACCCCCCCTCTCCCTCCATTACCCTGAAGAAATTACATGAACGATCCTCCTTCCTCCGTATTTCCAATTTCTGCCACCCCAGGTCTCTCATCATCTCAGTTGGACTCTCCAACATTCTTACCCTCTCCCCCCTTTCATTCTCATCCCATTTCCACCTCCTAACCCTACCTGTAACCCTTCTCACAGCAATCCTTTGAACCCTTTCCACATCCCTTATCTCACCTAATCTATAAGGATCCCAAACTGAACTAGCATATTCTACCATGGGACGCACTAACGAGAAATATGCTTTTTCCTTAATCTCCATACCTGCCCCCCTAAGTTGCCTCATTACAAAGTTTAGTGCATTTATACTCTTTTTTACTATTCTCTCAATCTGACTCCCCCACCCTAGACGCCTATCAAATACCACCCCCAAATACTTGTAGTTTTCCACCAACTCCAGCGTCTTCCCTCCTACCTCATACACTACATCTGTCCTTATGTTTCTCTTACCGAATGTGACTAACTTGCACTTTCCTGTATTCAACCCCATCTTGTTTGACTGAACCCAACGATTAATTGCCGCTAAATCTACCTGAAGAGCTACTACATGCTCCTCTGTAATGATTTCCCCATATAACACACAATCATCTGCAAATAACCTTATTCTCGAATCAACAACACTAGTCAGATCATCTATATATAAATCAAACAATAAGGGACCCAACACACTACCCTGTGGAACTCCTGACGTAACCTTAGTCTCACTTGAAACCTCTGAACCCACCCGAACTCTTTGCACTCTATCCTGAAGAAAGTTTCCAATCCAATTAACCAACCCAGCATTCCCAACGGACATTTTTAACTTCCCTAATAATATATTGTGATCTACCTTATCAAAAGCCTTCTCGAAATCTAAAAACACTGCATCAACACGTCCCCCCCTATCAACTACCCCAGCCAACTCTTCTGCAAAACCTAACAACTGCGTCTCACATGAATAACCCTTCCTAAACCCATGCTGCACTTCTGAAATACTCCTTCTTTCATCTACCTTCTCCACTACTCTCTTTATAACCACCCTTTCCATTATCTTACACACATGCGATGTTAAACTAATTCCCCTGTAGTTGTCTACCATACCCCTTTGCCCTCCCTTTGAAATTGGAACCACCTCCGCTTTTTTCCAAACTTGCGGTACTCTACCTGCTGTGAGTGAAGCTTGAAACAACCTTAGCAAATAACCTACAACTCCCCTACCCGCTAATTTCAGTAGATCGCTTTGCACCCCATCTATGCCTGGTGACTTCCCACTTTTAAGTTTCCTTAATACATTCCACACTTCTCTCTCTGTAAGCAGAACCTCCTCCCCATCCCCCTCTATTGCTTCCTCCTCCCTCATAATTCCATTCGCATTGAACACTTCCCCATAGAATCTATTTAAAGCTGCTGCCTTCTCTATGTCCGTTTTCCACTCATTCCCTACCTGATCAACTAAAGTTGGCAACTCCCTGCCACTACCTTTCTGACTAGAAACAAACCTATACATTCTATTCCAGCTACCTTGCACATCACGTTCATTGAACATACCCCCCATGAATCTTTCTTTTGCCTCCCTCTTAGCCCTGTTTAATTCCCGCCTTAGTTCCTGGACCACCTCCTTTCCCTCCCCTGACGCCCTCCACTTCCTACTCATCTTTCTACCCCTCCTCTTAAGCCTCCTAACCGTACTATTATTATTGTTGTCATTATGGATCATTATTGTCATCTTACGGAATCATTTATAGGCCCATACGGCCAACATCTCATTTCATTTTGTATTCTTACTTTAGTGTTAATTTATATTAATCGCGTTTGTTCTTTTGTTTTACCAACTCACCCTTATCACCATTCCATTTTTTTTTTCTCGAATACATTTCTTATATAACGCTTGATACTCGATTTTTTTATTACAAAAAAGTTTTCTGAAATAATATCTCTATTATATTTTTCTTGCATTTAATCACCTTATTTAAAAATAATAATGCATTGTTTTTATAAATTTTGTTAAACTGTGTCCGTGTGGTAACCGTTTTGGCGTCAGTGTTCTAATGAACTTCTCTCTCTCTCTCTCCGAACGATTCTCAAGTTCTCGCTCTTTCGTGCTAGAAATCAGAAAGTCTACATCTATATCGCTTTTATATATTTATAAAATTTATATATTTTCTATCACCTTCTTCCTTTCATATTTTTTTCATACTTTTGTTATCTACCCTCAATTAAGTTAGTTTTATAATATTTCAGGATTTTTCTGTATTCAATTTTTTATCACTTTTGTAAATAACCATTGTACTATGTATTGACTATATTACGCTGTACCATCTTGGTATCCCGCTATGCGGACAGCCGTCAATTAAATTGTCATTCTCTCTCTAAGTATTCTTTCAGTTTCATTTTTTAGCGAATCCATTTCTATATTTACAAGCAAGTGTAATTGAATAATATATTTCACCTATGACTATCAATAACGTAACGGGATAAGCAACATGGCGCTTCCCTTTCGCACCATGCGTATATCAAAGGGATGCCGCCTCACAAATGGTATGATGATTTGCTGGTATTGTTGTGTGTTGATCTATACAAGCTATGACTATCAATAACTTAACGGGATAAGCAACATGGCGCTTCCCTTTCGCACCATGCGTATATCAAAGGAATGCCGCCTCACAAATGGTATGATGAATTGCTGGTATTATTGTGTGTTGATCTATACAAGCTATGACTATCAATAACGTAACGGGATAAGCAAGATGGCGCTTCCCTTTCACACCATGCGTATATCAAAGGGATGCCGCCTCACAAATGGTATGATGATTTGCTGGTATTGTTGTATGTTGATCTATACAAGTAATAGATGTAATGCAATCTATGACTATCAATAACGTAACGGGATAAGCAACATGGCGCTTTCCTTTCGCACCATGCGTATATCAAAGGGATGCCACCTCACAAATGGTATGATGATTTGCTGGTATTGTTGTATGTTGATCTATACAAGTAATAGATGTAATGCAATCTATGACTATCAATAACGTAACGGGATAAGCAACATGGCGCTTTCCTTTCGCACCATGCGTATATCAAAGGGATGCCGCCTCACAAATGGTATGATGATTTGCTGGTATTGTTGTATGTTGATCTATACAAGTAATAGATGTAATGCAATCTGTGAATCCAGCTCTTCCCAACTGCATTAAGCAATATTGGGATAAATTTCATTTGAATTAGCCAATCTAAATTTAAAATACGTCTGTAAAAGCATTTAGTCCCCTAGTCAAGAGTCCTACTGCTATATTTACCATTTGATAACTGGATAATTACTCATCGTCTACGAGAAAGATTAAAATCAATGCAATTGTACAACTATGTACTATATATTGAAATACGAGCCTAATACGTACGATTTGATTTGAAATTGCGAATCTCACAAATGTACACGAAAGCGCGCTGATTCCATCATGATGAAAACGGCCTAATGTTTAAAGGATAGGACTTATGCCGTGTTGCTTATCCCGTTACGTTATTGATAGTCATAGGTATATCAACCAAATTTTAGATAATGAAAATATAACAAAATGAAAACTTGAAACAAAATTGTATAGCAATTTTCCTTCATTTTTCAGACGAATTAATCAATAACCAATTATTTAATCTAGTGCAGTGAAGCAGAGGTGGGTAATCAAATATGCGATGGGCGATGGCACTTTGTTCAATTATTTCTGAATGTATAAAAACTACATGGATAAACGTTGGATACATTATATAGATATTTCAGTTGGGCCATCATAACTATTAAATTGTTATATTATTATGTGTTATTATGAAATCATATTAATCACACCAATTAATTATGAAGTTTGACTTCCAAAAAGCAAGAAATTAGTATCTTAATTTTATCACTTCATTGTACCTTTTTTTGCCGCCTATTATTGTCAATTTTTTGCTAGAGATTGATTTTTTTTTTTTTTAGATTGATAATTTGTGAAGTATTTAAAAAGGCTGGAAGAGGTGATAGGTTTGTGATCAACTGTGACATGAGAGGGACGGAAGGTTTAAACTGGCTTAAAAAAGTGTGATATAATTTTTTGAACGTCCCCTTTGATTGAAGTGTATGACACGATCTTGAAGTTGTAAACTTTTTTGTTCAAGGTTCGTGAACATGGCAACGTGCATATATTTATGATCATGATAATATTTCATCAATCTAGTATTTCACTATTACTATCACATTCGTGCTTTTTTTTCGTATTTCATTCTTCTAAATTACCAAACCTGACCGTTCAATAAATTTATCAGACATTATCAAATAATCGATGAACATTCGTGCTTTTATCTTATATTTCATTTTTCTAAATTACCAAACCTGACCGTTCAATAAATTTATCGGACATTATCAAATAATCGATGAACATTCGTGCTTTCATCTTATATTTCATTTTTCTAAATGACCAAACCTGACCATTCAATAAATTTATCAGACATTATCAAATAATCGATGAAAAAAATGAACTTGTTCTTTTAAACAACGTTTGAAAGAAATGTCGAAATTACAATTGTTCGAAATTTACACCCATACTTGATATTGGGTTGAACGGCTCACTGTACTGATGACCACGATCTATTGGAGTCGGTGGATGATATGTGGGATGATGAGACGAGAGGTTATTTTATTATGTGTTTTCAGATGGTTGGAAGAAGTCGTTCGTGGCCTACTGTTGACAAATCACCCTAGTATTGACAAAAAAATCACAAAAAAAACTGTCAGGATGGTCAGCGATGACGGAAATAGAACCCCAGTCTCTTGAATGACAGCTTGGTGTTATTATCACTCGACCACTCGTCTCAGTCACATTTTGTTTCAATAGTAATCCCATCTTTCATCCTCAGTCTTAATTGGGGAACAATGATTTTGTATTAAGTTTCGATGTTATAAAAAAAAAGTTTAAGTTTATTTTCGAAAAATTATGGTCACAGACAGCGCAGTCCTGGTGTTGAAGACCATTAGTTTCAAATAATCAAAATGGGGTGGTGAGATCGCCCTTGTGGTGCCCCGTCCAAACGATCTTATCTTTCATCCACAGCCTTAATTGGGGAACAATGATTTTGTATTAAGTTTCGATGTTATAAAAAAAAAGTTCAAGTTTATTTTCGAAAAATTATGGTCACAGACAGCGCAGTCCTGGTGTTGAAGACCATTAGTTTCAAATAATCAAAATGGGGTGGTGAGATCGCCCTTGTGGTGCCCCGTCCAAACGATCTTATCTTTCATCCATAGCCTTAATTGGGGAACAATGATTTTGTATCAAGTTTCGATGTTATTAAAAAAAAAAAAAAAAGTGATCTATATGCCAAATCAATATCATCTATATAACCAACCATTAACGTTTACATTCATTTTATTCTTTCAATTATCATTAGTGTCATAATTTTGTATGTTATCGTTGATTTTTAAATATTCCATTTCATTTTTATATCATTTCAATATTCAGTTACATAATTTTATTCCATTATATTTTCCCATGTATTTTATATTGATTGTTTTTGGGGGCAGGGATCAATTTGCCCGACAAATTGAAAATGTAAAAGAGTATGGAGGTGATCAAAGTTCAAACAACAACTGAAAGATTTAATTATTACCGAACCAGTATTATATAGCGTGAGAGATTTCAATGTAGAATGACCAAGTTCAACTTTAAATAACAGTGTTGGATAATTTTATTCCAAGTTTAAGATGTTTTGTTTTGTTTTGTTTTCATGTACTATAATTCAGATTATACATGTATATTTTTCTATACATTGTATGGAACATACTATGTGTAAATCGACCTGTCAAATATTCCGAATTTTTGTAAATCCTGTGGATTAATAAAACAATCTAATCTAATCAAAAAAAAAATTTTAATACCGGTATATATGTTGTGTTTTGATATTCCGATGTATTATTTATTTCCATTTTATTCTCAATTACTTTTAACACGTCATGTATTGGTGATAAAGATCGTGAGATTGGATCACTTTGAGAATATTGTTCATATAAAATGATGTACATTGTTATCAATATTTAAAGAGTCCGCATCTTAGCTGAGAATGTTTTTCTTCGAAATGCTCTACCCAAGTTCGATGTGCGTTCAAAAGTTTGGTTAAGGGTTAAAAAGTGAAAAAGGATAATATTGGAAGAGTTCCAGTAACCACCGCTAGATGGGGGAGTTTTTCATTTCATAATTTGGACAAAATCTAGTTACATGACACATTTTGGCTGAGGCAATTGAGAAAACTGTAGAATAAACGGCGAATCAGAATTTCAAATATTGATAAGCAAAGTTGAACTCAAGGATGTGCGTTTGTGATTTACTTCTACTATTATTCGGTGACCAGGAATTAAGCAATGAAAACCATCAAATTAGGTACTTTTTGATTCAATTATTGCTCCACAATAAAATTATTCTTCAATTTTTGACTAGTCATATCTAATTGTGAGAGTATTACTTATTTATTGCATTTTACCGCAAGTCCGTAGTATTTGTAATTCTTGAGATATATGTGGCGAAAGTGCACCCTATAAACTGTCCAAGATGCGGGCTCTTGATTGATTAATGGAGATTATCACTGTGACAGTTATAAGTCCAGATATTACTCATATGTAGGCCTACATTACTCACTCATGACTTGTTCATATTATTCTAATATTTCAATAATTCTGGTAGTACGAAATTTTCTTCCACTTTATCATTTCTTATTGTGATATTATTTTATTCATGTTGTGGTAATTAGTATGACCATATTTTTAAGTTACATCATGTTCGCGAAAGGCCCGACCTACTCGATGACCCAGCTATACAACCACTTGCCAAGAAATTTTAAACAAATCAAATGTTCAGTTACTTTCAAGAAGACTGTGAAGAGGTTTCTACTAGAAAGGTCTTTTTACTCAATTGACGAATACTTTTGTACTAATTATTGACCATCTAACTACTGAATATATTGTGTATTATATATTATAATAGTGACGATTATCATTCTGTATGAGGTACAGTCTTCTGGTAATAAAGATTATTATTATTATTATTATCATTTTTCTGTCGTATTAGTTTTGCTCATTCTCTGAGTTTGGGAAAATATATTGTTATCTTTATGTATTTATTTATTTATCGTATACACTTACAGTTGCACAAAAGCGCGGTGGCAAGGCCTCAAACTAAATAGCAAAATCAAACAATCATATTGAAAAAAACTAATTTCTAATTTAAAAAAATATATAATGATATTAATTAAAAACCAATCCATAAAAACTCTCAAAATCCCTCTCTCGCACGCTCCTTTATGCGCTACAACGTTTTTCATGGTCAGATTCCCCTCTACAATCCGCCCCAAACAGTTTACACAGGTTTTGAAATTTCGTCCAATATTCTTCCGATTTTGAAATGGAACTTTATTGTTTTGGGGGCCAAGCCGAAAAGTCAATTTTGTATTTCACATATTGTATTTCACTTCATTTATGAATTGTTGCTACCATACAAATATCACCTATTATACTACAATTATTTTTAACTCAGATATCTTGATATGCATCATACAATATTCTGCACTTAATATTGTCAAATAAACTGTTCATTTTTCACCATTCTTCGTTTATATCCAACATTGTATTTTTGAACATTTATTTGTCATTATATTTTCTCCATAAACAACAAATATGGCTGTATCAGGCTTTATGGACATTTTGTGAACGTGTCATGTATAATAATATTAGGAAACAATGAAAGGAATTTCGACTTCCAAAAAAAAATGATGTGTTATGATTTATAGATGAGTGTAGCGAAGACTTCCATTTCGTATTAAAAAAAAAAAAAATGAGCTTCGTTTAAGGTTTTATTTTTTTTTTTGAGTCGGCATACAGGTCAGGAAAATAAAAATCGACTTGAAACTTTTTCCATATATTTTTGTCATACCAGAATTGATTGGGATTGTTTGTTTTTTCTCAGAAAAATTGATCGAGCGATTTTTTCAGAAAATGAAATAGGAAAGTTTGGGAAATCATCATTTAAGAATAACCCGGATGGAAAATACTTGAAAAATGGAATTTTTCCGAAACGTTCAGAATATTTACTGAACAAGAAAAACACCATCATAGACTTACATATTTTCTGTGATTTTCACAACAATCAAATGACAAGGAAAACGTAATAAAAGTATACATTTAATTGAGTATTGAGTTTTGCAAAGTGTATATGCAACAAGTTGCAGCACTATAAATATCAACAAGTTGCAGGTAACGTTTTTAAATGTTTGAAGTAATCCAAGGTCCGTAGATGTGGAGCGAGCTGACATGATATTTAACATTCTAGATTTGCATACTTCTCATCTCACAACGCATTTTCCGCGTGTTCCTAGTGATAGCTTCAACAGCACATGATGTGTAGGTCTAATAGTCACAAGTCCTCGGTAGTATAGTGGTCAGTATCCCCGCCTGTCACGCGGGAGACCGGGGTTCGATTCCCCGCCGGGGAGACTTTTTATTGTATATTTTATTTTGTATTGTGAAGTTTATATCAAAATTTCAATATGTTTCATTTTGTGTGTTTTGTTGACTCTTAATGCCAATGCTGGTAATGTCCGGATATAACACAGAAACAGTTTGATATACAAATTTTATATATATATATATATATGATAATATATATTATATATATATATTATTATTATTATATATATATATATATATATATATATATATATATATATATATATATATATATATATATATATATATATATATATATATTTTAATTGTTCAACCTTTTGACTGTAATTCTCAATTGACATTTATCATACTGCCATGTACTGTACAGTCTTCGATAATAAAATATATCTTTCATATATATATATATATATATATATATATATATATATATATATATATATATATATATATATATATATATATATATATGTATGTTTATATATATATTTATATATATATATATATATATATATATATATATATATATATATATATATATATATATATATATATATATATATTCCCTATATATATATATATATATATATATATATATATATATATATATATATATATATATATATATATATATATATATATATATATCGGTCCCTCCTCACTTGATGTTGAAATCGAGGGGTAAACAACTAGTAAATTTGGTTCACACCCAATTTAAGATTTTAATGGATTTCTAGGAGATTTCACGAGATTTTAAGAAGATTTTCAAAGAATTTCAGGAAGATTTCAAGGGATTTCAGAAAGATTTCATGCCAAGTGTTCATGACAGATTTCAGGAGTTGTTAACCCTTCGGTTATAATATCATCCATCATGGTTGTATAGCTCTGACAACAACAATGAATCTAAGCAGGCAGTTAAATTGTTAAACTAAACAATCGAACCTAACCTAAGTCAATATATAGAAGTTCACTGAAGTCTATAGTAAACGAACTGTCAATCTTTTGATGACCACTTTCAATCGGTATGAGATACACAAATTCTGATAAAGGGGTAACAGAGATATTTCTAATACCGTCAAGACGGTATGAGTACAAATCAGTTCAACGTACACCGCGTAGTTTCCACATGTATCAAACTGAAAAATAAATCATGTATTTTCTAGCTGTAAATAACTGTAAAGATGTTGGAATTTTAGATTTTGAAATGAAATAATTTGAAGGCATTGTAAATATCTGTTTCTTCATAATTAAAATTGTGATACCTTATAACAGCCACCCCCGTGGCTCAGTCAACTATAGCACTGCGTTAGGAAGTGACCGAAGTCAGGTTGGGCGTGGGTTCGAGTCCCGTATGAGACATGCGTTTTGTAATTTCGTTCTTTCACATATATTCACTTCATATTTTCATCATCACCCGCTTATTCGTACCCCCGTTTAACATGGCTGTTGGTGGGGTCGTTAGGTAGCAATAAAGTGAAATAATTAAAATTAAAACTTTATTTCGCTTAGAAGTTATCATGAATAATCTGACATTTTCTCAAAACAATTCCAATCAATCAATTTTTATTTCGAACACTTTCCATTTTTGAACACTTTTTCCCCGAATATTTTCATTTTCGAACAATTCAAGCACTTTCTAAACATACTACTACCTTTAAATATCTAATTCTTAATCCACATTAATAAAAAAAAAACGCATTATTATTCAAAAATAGAACGACATTGTATAATCCAGTGGGCCATTGTTTGATCCAACATGCAGTGACTTACTTGTTCTCGTCTGTTTTGGTAACTGACACCCTATGTTGTTTGTTGTTGACGCATTCCTAGTCTAGCTGGCTCTGCCTTGCGGACAGCTGTTCCGACAACACCTCGCTATAGACAGCTCGTAGCATTAGGGGGACCCAGACGCGCGGGTCAGGACCCAGTGTTGACCTGAACGACAAAGAGAAACCACGAAAAAAAAAACTGGCAAGATGGTCGACCATGGCGGAAATCGAGGCACTGTTTTATGAATGACGGTTCAGTGTATTAAGAAGACAAGCCACTAAAAATCACATTTAAAAAAAAAAATCAATTTTTTTTTTATTATTTTTATTCACACTCTATTGAAGAACCTCAAGAAGTTTTGTCCCATTTGGAGACTTCTGTCACACTATCAAACGTGGAGATGTCATATTTCAAGCCATTGCAGTGAATAAAGATCAAACATTTGTATTGCCTGTAACTCCTTTCAGTATTTTTATACGGATGCGATTTTGAAAATCGCCACTCCTTTTTAGTGATGATACTTGAACTGATTCTTTTATGTGAATCCAATGTGATATTCTTGACAATAAATGGGGCGCACATTTTCAATTCACGCCGAATTTTCCTTCAAATAAATTCTAAAATTAAATTATTTTGTTGAAAACTGAGAAGAGAAATATTTGTGAAGTTCCAGTTATGAAAAATATCAAGTTCGAAATTAATTCGGAAAATGTGCTCCCCATTCATCTTTTATACATTCGTGCTGAAGAATATAAAAACATAATAACTTCAAAAACATGAGAAGTATGGGATAGGAGTGGTATTTTTTTAAAAAAAGTCAATTTTTGTATTGGAAAAATTAAGAACAAAAAATAATTGCCGACCATTTTTTTTTTCATATATTCCGTTTTGATCAAAAAGACATCATGTGCGAAAATGTCATCACCTTTGATTTTTGAACCCTTATCTAGAAAGATAGCAATTTCAGTGGTTTGTCCCCTTAACAATCTTCCACTCGTCTCCGTAGACTCATCTTAAGGTCTAACTCATATTTGTGCTCATTCAACTTAATTCAACTTATTTAACATTCAACTCCTTAAATAATTTTAATCTCAATAATAACTTATTTGCACTTCTGTCTTCAACAGTTTAATTAATTTGGGACAGAAGTTCCAGAAATAAGTTAGACTAACTTATTTCTAGCACTCCTGTTTTCAATAGTTTAATTAAGTTGGGACAGGAATGGTAGAATTAAGTTAGATTCAAGATCAACGTCAAGATCAAAATTAAGGAGTTGAATAGCGTTAGATGAGTAGAAATATGAGTTGAGCTCAAGATATGAGATATATTGATTATTGAGATATGAAATCAATAGATAATAATAAAACAAGAACTGATACAAGTATAGTCGAGTGGTTACAACACTGAACCGTCATTCAGGAGACCTGAGTTCGATTCCCGCCATGATCCACCATCCTGACAAGGGTTTTTTTGTGGTTTCCCTCTGCCGTTCAGATCAATACTGGGATGGTTCCTTAACAACAGGCCACGACCGACTCCTTCCCACCATCCAAAACACCTGATGAAATAACCTTTCATCTCACCATCCCATCATCTCATTCATCATCCACCGACGCCAATAGATCGTAGTCATCAGTCGAGTGCGTCGTTAAAACTCAATATAAATAAATAAAAATATAAAGAATAGAATATATAATTATGAAAAAAAACATGAAAATGTATCAAATATATGAAACTCAATATGAAATAATTGATAAATAATGAAGCCTAATATAAAATTAATTGATAAATAACTCTCGCGATCTGCTCGTAAATGTCCGGAACTACTCGTGCACCTAGCGTACCGTTGTCCGAACAGTGGTAACATGCCGGTATATCTGGTTCAAGGAAGAATGCTTCTAGCTCTTCTAACCCACAGTAGCCTATCAGAGGCCATCCGACATCACTTAGGCCAAGGCCACCACTTTCTCGTCCAACTATCTAGCCGGGACCCGCGCTCGAGCCGAACTATCTAGCCGGGACCCGCGCTCGGTCATTGCACATCCGTGAGGACCAATCACAGGCGGGCTAGACACGCGATCGGTCATCGATAGAACCACTGCAATATCGGTTGCTAAAATATTACCATCCTATTACATAACCTTTAGACAAACGCAATCATATAATATTAAAGATAAGTAAAATAAATAATATGATGATAAATAAATAATAAAGTGAAAATAAAATGTCATAACAAAATGAAATGTTATAAAAACAAAATATAATTTAACAGATAAATGGTACATATTATCAAACTTTGGACAAACGCAATCATATGATATTAAAGATAAATATAATGAATAGTATGATGATAAATAAATAATAAAGTGGAAATGGAATGTCATTATAACATGAAATGTAATAAAAACAACATGGAATTTAACAGATGAATGGTACACATTATCGCAATTAATTTGTATGCAATTCGAACCAGTCATGAAATATTACCATGAAGTAATGAAGTTTTGTAATTAACAGAAATTAATTTAATCAACTTGATAATTAATTTGATCAAGTTGATGAAATTTTAAGTTTTGTAAAGTTTTGCAAAGTGATGAAACTTCATTACTCCATGATATCACCACAAGTCATATTAAATTATAATATTCCTATTACACTCTTAGGCCCAGTATTACCAAGTCTAGTTAGCCTTTATCTGACAGTTCAAACTTGTTATCACCATGGTTACCTATGCTATTTGTTTTCACCAACTCTCAGATACCTGCTAACTGGACTTGGTAATACTGGACCTTAGTCAATTGTTAATTTGTGTATTTATAAGTTTTCATTAAAAGTTTGAAACAGTGCCATCTACACGATTAATTGCCATTTGTACACAGTATGACAATAGCAACACATTATGTACAAGATAAAAACACCAATATCTCAAAGTGAAATGATTGATGTTCGTGGAAATAATCCCGAATAATCACCCAATAAATAAATCATATACTAGAGAGAAATTGAAAGAAACACAGGAAAAAATGATAATGATGATATATATATATATATATATATATATATATATATATATATATATATATATATATATATACATATATATATATATATATATATATATATATATATATATATAAATATATATGTATATATATATATATATATATATATATATATATATATATATATATATACATATATTGATATATATATATATATATATATATATATATATATATATATATATATAATATATATATATATATATATATATATATATATATATATATACATATATATATACTATATATATATTATATATATATATATATATATATACAATATATATATATATTATATATATACTATATATATATACTATAATATATATATATATATATACATATATATATAAATATATATATATATATATATATATATATATATATATATATATATATATATATTTATATATATATATATATATATATATATATATATAATATATATATATATATATATATATATATATATATATATATATTGAAGAAATCACATCAGCTGAATTGTACAACTGGGAAACTCTTGAACATGAAAGCTTCTGACTGACAGAGATCAGATTGAGACGTCGACTATATTATTATTAATTGAAGGTTTGAGTGGCAGACCACTTCCAATAGCGAGCCCCGCCCATCTTGAGCAATCTTTGTAGGCCCTACATTTATTACTATATTTCATCGTGTGTGTTGAAATTTTTTTTCTATTGATTCTCAATATGGATCTGTCGCTTTTTATAACTCTTCACCTGTCATTTTGAGGACGGATGATGTTTTTGGTACATTTTGTAGACAACTTAGAGCATTTGTATCTGAGTAGATACATAAAACTTCACACATGTTAGATTAGGCCTCATATTAGGCATTTGTATTCCATATTTAGTTATCTTGATTTTCGATTCGTTTGATATCATTAATTTTTCTTTTTTTTCTACTGATCTAATTTATGGTTCATAATTAATATTATTATACAGGTAGTGAGGCACATGTTGTTACGGGGCTTCTGCTCTATATTCTCACTACCTGTATTCAGGGTATAACAATGTATAAAAACAATAATGAATAAATAAATGAATGACACGTTCACAAAATGGCCACAAAGCATGATATAGGCATTATTAGGCCATATGATAACATATTATAGGCCTATTATTATGATAGGCTTGTCTGTGGTTTACCATGGAGAACATACAATCTTGGATATAAATGAAAAATTGTGAAAAATGAACAGTTCAAATTGTTTGATTGATTGATTGTCAATATGAAGTGCAAAATATTGCATGATACATTTCAAGATATCTGGTTTGAAAGAATGGAGAAAATGATAATGAAGTCGAAGAGAATGGAGAAAATGATGATGAAGTTGGAGAGAATGGAAGGATATTAGAAGATTTTTGTCTAGAAGCAAGAAATTATGGAATGATATAAGAAATGAATGAAAAAAATGAAAATCATACAAATATTAACCAAATAAAAACTTACAATACAATACGAAGGGAATATGATGATGATTATTGTTTGCTTAACGACCCCACCAACAGCTAGGTTATACGGGGGTACGAATGAGCTGGTGTTTATGAAACCATGAAGTGATGATTAGTGTTAGAACATTCACAAAAGTCCATGCCTTGTGCGGGATTCGAACCCACGCCCAACGGTGACTTCAGTTTCTGAAGCGGTGCCTCAGCTGACCGAGCTACCGAGGGCGGCCGGAAATAATTAATTATATTATGTTGTTTATTCATCGAATAGATATATTTTTTTTTTTTTTTAACAACATCGAAACTTGATACAAAATCATTGTTCCCCAATTAAGGCTATGGATGAAAGATAGGATCGTTTGGACGGGGCACCACAAGGGCCCCGTCCAAATATATATATAGATATATATATATATATATATATATATATATATATATATATATATATATATATATATATATATATATATATATATATATGATATGAATATAGATATAGATATGAAAAAATATGATATGAAAAAAGTATATATATATATGATTCATATATATTTTTCATATAGATATGAAAAAAATCAAAACACTGTTAAAACATTACGCTATCTAACTTTAAAATTAGTGATGTACGGTATTGTCTTTTTAACAGGAGAGCCATTTCAATCATTTTTCACTCGTTGGCAGGCCTCACAGGATATATGTCCAGGTGCAGCGGAGCCGGGAGCCGAGGGGGGGGGGGAGCAGCTTCTCCCCCCCCCCTCTACCAGCGCACGGGTGGTTCGAGCCTTCATCTCTCATCAATACATGTAAAGCCTACGAGCTATGATGTTATTGTAAAGGATGAGAATTTCCTTGTTTGACACCAGTGTTGATCAGACCACGAAAAGGTCAAAGTTCAATAGCTCTTATCAGTAAAATAATCACTGCGTTGATTATATTACTACTATTAAATACTGACCTTTACAAACATTAGAACATTTCCTTGATTTCATTCAATACAAAAAATGCATGTATTTTGAGAGTCCACGGGAGTCGATTCAGCGGAATGTCAGTTTTTTGGTGATAACTTTTGAACGGTGTAGGATATCGACATTCTAATACGCTACAGGTACACAGATAATTATAATAGCTTCAAGATGATATAAGTTATATATCCAAGTCATGTCGCATAAGTGTCAAGAGTATACAGCTGAAAAAACACATTTTTTTAGTTGTATACGCTTAATTTCTGGAAATCATGGATTTTTTGGTGTAATAAGAAGTCTAATTTTCTCAAATGGCTGTTCCAAGCAAATAAAACGCTGAATTATTATTTCATCCGACAGCAATGATATTTGAACGAGAACATTTACTACATCCAGTGATGTAAATAAAATGAAATTCAATCAAATACAATAATATTTATCAAATAGAATGTCACAAATGGGCACCAATAGTGTCTCTTGAAGGGGTAGCCACCCTCTTTCCTCACCCTGATATTCCCTTTCTCCATTCAACTTCATTATCATTGTTGAGAATGAAACAAATGATTATTTATTTATTTATTATTAACTCTTACAGTTGCACATAAATGCGCGGTGGCAAGTTCCCTATCAATCCTATCCTATCGCCTCCCTAACCTTCTGACGGAATAGCTTCAACCCTATTTCATCCTCCTCAAGTATACTTCTACTAAGCCCATTCCAATCCCTACCTGTCCTATTCAAGAAAGAGAACTTACCGACATCTAATCTAGCCCCCTTTATAACTACCGCTCTATCATGACTTTGCCTACCCCCATACCCTGACTCATTCCTTTCAATCAACCTATTCAACTCTCCCCAGCCCCCTTCTCCTTCCATTACCCTGAAGAAATTACAGATCCGATCCTCCTTTCTCCGTATTTCCAATTCCCGCCATCCCAAGTCTCGGATCATCTCAGATGGACTCTCCAATATTCTCCCCCTCTCCCCCCTTTCATTCTCCCCCCATTTCCACCTCCTAACCCTACCTGTAACCCTTCTAACTGCTGTAACCCTTCTAACTGCTGTAACCCTTCTAACTGCAGATGATTGTAAAAGTTTGAATACGTAAGAATTGGAGTGAAGTGGTTGGCCATGTACGGGGCCACTAGCCCACTGGTCTATGCTCAGGGTCGAACTAGACTGGAATGCAGTTGATTGAAAGGTCAAACACCAATTACCTGAAAGGTCAAGTCTTTAGTCTAAAAGTATCAAGGTCGTCACATTCGTCCTGGTTCAAAAGTCGATGCTTGCTGATATTGTTGACCCCACAAACGGCCAGGTTATACGGGGGTACGACTGAGTAGGTGATTATCAAACTATGATGTGATGATAAGTAGTGGATGGACACTTACAAAAGTCAAGAACCCATGACTTATGCGGGATTCAAACCCACGCCCTACGGTGATTTCATTTTCAGAAGCGACCAAGCTACCAAGGGTGGAAAATGAAACTATGATGATCATTGTTTGCTGCTAAACAACCCCAACAACAGCTACATTATATGGGGGTACGAATGAACAGATGATAATAAAACTATAATATAAAGTGATGACAGATACGAAAAAAAAAAAAATCATCATTTCGATACATTTAACATCATATTCTATTGCATTATTTTTCACTATGAATGTCTCTTTCAGAATATTTAGCTACATTTAGCTATTTCGTGAAAATTTGCACGATTTTGAAGATATTGAGCTGGATTGTATAAAATATTATTTTTGAAAGTGTGTTCAAATATGAAATCAACTGGAGAAGCCAAATATCAAGTTGAAGGGAATCGTAACTCTTTCCTTGAATACCAATAAAATATAAGTGGTATTCGGACAACTTCCTGCCTCGGACTGAAAAGTCTGGAAGAATGTGTGATTCTCGTTGATAATCCCGTAGTTGTTGATCTAGAGTTGGCAGCTCTTGTCTTCAGTACTTGGCCACAAAATGCTATATTTCACATGAACACAGGATTCATTAAAATGATAATAATTAGAATTAAATAAATGAATAATTCATTAAAAATTTATTGAATGAATAAATCAATTATTAAAATAAAATAATTGATGTTGTCCGATGTTAATTTTATCATCAATGTATTTTTGATACAATTTTTAATATAAATAATGAATATCATAATTATAAATTAGGCCTACAATCTAGTCCTGGTTGTAGGGTTGGGATATCGTTGAAAAATAAAACACATTTTTATATTACAAAAAAGAATATGACATTTATTTATATATTATAATTCTAATACATCATTACAAACATAGCCCCAGTTATGACAATGAAACATGGTCAAATAAAAGACACACCGTCACGATGTGCACTTGTGGGACGCGTAGAACGCGCGTAACATGAGAGACGAGAAGGTGACGCGTGTGAAGCTGGCGTCTACGCGTCACATCGCCCGATACACGATCCTACCCGACGAGAGTGAAGATAGCGTCCCGACAAACTGGACAGCTGATATTACGAATCTTCACGCGCATTTCTTCAGTGGAACATTAGCGGTGATAACTTTTCAACAATTAGACTTGGATCAGACAGAATATTCACAGAGACCTATATTTAGGACGTCTCAAGTTAGAACCATTTCACTCAATTAGGACAAATATTGGTCCTAACTTGGTGAAATAGTCCCAACTTGAGACAAATATTGGTCCCAACTCGGTGAAATAGTCCCAACTTGGAACAAATATTGGTCCCAACTCGGTGAAATAGTCCCAACTCAAGACTAATATTGGTCCCAACTCTCGACGTCTTAAGGACTGGACTCTCTGTGACTCGCGGGGGCCGTGGTCTGTACTTGCAACGCTGCGTCGTGAAGCGTAGTCGGACGCGAGTGTTCGAAGACCGGCGGTATCGGGCGGCGACGTGTAGACGAGGGAGGGGGAGGAGCTTAGGAGGTGCGAGACGCCTGTCTCCGCAGCAACACGTAGATCTTCTCCTTGATCCAGTCCTTGTTGTACGGAGCATACGAGTTAGTGCTCTTCTGGTAGCTGGGGAAACAGAAAAAACATTGATTCGATTCTAATATATATCTCGTACGGTAGGCCTATATAATAAGTTAATAGGCCTAATAATAGTGGTATTTTATTTGCAAGGTTTTTCATGATCAAACAAATACATAGGCTATCTTAAAATTCTATAGGCCTAGACCCACAAAGTCAAGAATTTTGACTTGTCTATTAACCTCTTGAATATCTTTGACGAGTGTCGCCCGCGAGACGCGACTTAGCATTCACGACCGACGACGTGTGAGGCCCGCTAATTACCGCGCGTCATGTTTAAATCCATATCTCCCAAAGTTACAGTCAGAATGTGCCATAGTATGGCTACAAAGATAGGTCTTGTAGTGAACTGTTGAACTAATCACAGACTATGTCGATAAAGGTAGTAACTCTTTGAATAAATGATGTTTACTGACGCATCAAACTGACCTTGCAGCTGTCATTAGCAACAATGGCTATCAGAAACCAGCAAACAACAGTGAAACTGTTCTAAATGCAGTATTTGACAGCGATTGTGATGATGAAAATGATGATTCCAGTTCACAGTTCGAATATGATAATGATAACAGTCTTTCAAGCGATTCAAGTAGGCCTAGATCCTGTGTCAAATGTCAGGCTTGTTCATATTTTTTAATTACTATTAGAATGGTAAAAGTAGGTTCAGTGAATTCGGTAAGCAAGGGGTTAACATATATGATACAAAAAATTCACTTGAATATAACTTGGTCTTGATGATACATACGTACTTGGACATATAGATATATATACACACATACATAGGCCTATATATAATCAAAAATTGAATCAAGTTCAAGTTTACACCGGTGGTTGATTCCTTAGTAAATTAAACAAAATGGCGAGATTTTATCAACTAAACGGCAAAATATATTGTTAAACTTTCTCAAAAATAATGTTAGATGATAGGCCTATAGGTATATTTCTTTGATTCTGTTTTTACTTTTTTTTTGTTTAATAACATTGAAACTTGATACAAAATCATTGTTGCTCAATTAGGGCTATGGATGGAAGGTAGTTTTCACTTGAACCATTTCTTGAAAACTAAAAAATTTGGAAAAGATTTTATTGAATAAATGAGGAATTTTTTTTTTTTAATGTTTACCGTACGAGTTGGAGGTAAGTGGCTCTATTAATCTGTATTTATTATGTGTTTGATGTGAATGAATTTGAATGAATTCTTGTGCTCAGTGAAAAATAATTTGAACGATTAATTTGAATGCAATGAGCAAACTGAAAAGAAATTGGAGTTGGAGATTTGGCCGTGATGTTTCAACGTGTAATAATAATAATTGGATGAGCGAAGCGAAAACGCAATTTCGCCATACCCGAAAAAAAGTGACTGTTTTTTTTTTTTCGCGCTCCACAGGTCAAACGGAAATTCAAAATCAGTTGGAACTTGGCACACACAAGTGTCCTTATCTAACACGATACTGTATAGTTTTGAGACGCGATCGGTTGAACCACTTCTGAGAAAACTCATTCCAAAGTTTTCAAAAATCACATAAGAATAACCCAGAGGAAAAAATTCGTTGGAAATATTTCATCCGAGAGAATTAAAATTCTCAGGGAATTTCAATATAATAATAATACACATTATTCCGAACTTCCACTCAAATCGGATCAGCCGTTTTGATGTAAAAAAATATATAATATATTTCTGTAAATCACTCAAAGCTATTAAGATACCAATCAAGTCCAAGCAACAGGTGTCACCAATTAATTGCAAGCGATTAAAACAAAGCCTTCTTTATCATCATAGAAATGAATTAGGAAATAAGATGGCAGTGATGTAATGGTTTGGATCTCAAGGTGTATATATATATAATAACCAATCCAAAGATAAGTTGATATGTTCCAGCTCATCCATCAACGCGGCAACACATAACGCGTTTGCCTAGTAGTCAATAATAGTTTACTTTTCAAACTTGATTGCCTAGTAGTTTAATAAGTAATTAATGATAATAATAGTACCGGTAACATATATATCTACGCTCAGTGGCATGGCAGTGAGAGGACAGAATGGTCTGAACAGAGACGACTGCGGTAAGAACGCGCGGCCGTCGAGCGGTTAGCGACAAGATACTCACACGAGGCAGGACAAGTCCGAGAGCTGATCAACAAAGTCAAACAGCTGACTGATATCGTACGTTATCGACGGAGTGTTGGGATTCTGACGCTTCAGGTGCTCCTCGTAGATCTTGCACACTCCTACCGGACAGACAGAGAGAGAGGGCATTAGCGTGAGTGAGCGAGACAGAGAAGCCGCTTCAATAGTTTTTTTCTTTTATATTGGTTTTAACGACGCACTGTAATGATGACTGAGATCTATTGGCGTCGGATGAATGATTAATGAGATGATGGGGTGATGAGATGAAGGTTTTATGGGTAATGGGAAGGAAGCGGTCGCGGTCTATATCGTGGGAACCATCCCGGCATTAGCCTAGACTACAGAGGGAAACCACGAAAAACCCCTGTAAAGATGGACGGTGGCGGGGATCGAACCGGGTCCGAAATGTCCCTTCACCTACCGGGTCACACGAAGCAAGTGCGCTAACCACTCAGCTGCTGTGCCGGTCGCTTCAATAGTCCATGGGAGTCGATTCAGCAAAATATCAGTTTTTTGGTGATAACTTTTGAACGGTATGAGATATCAAAATTCTAATTTATCGGTACGTGAGAAACACAGATAAATATACCGTGTGAAATCTCTATGCATTCAATACCTCTATGTTTTTCAAGGGACCAGGGAAACAAAACCATCCATGCAGGAAAATGTTCCATCCAGGAAAATTTAACATTGATTAGGCCTATATCAGAGTGGGGTTGGAAAAAAAGAATGATACAAGCGGGAAAACGATGGATCCGGGAACGATGCACGGAGGTTTCACTGTAATAGTTTCAAGATGATGTAAGTCGTGTCGCATAACTGTCAAGCGTATAGGGGCCTACAGCTAAAAAAACACATTTTTTAGCTGTAGGCAGATGCGCTTTGCCAAACATTGCCAAATATATACTCAATTTGACTACACAGAATGTTATACTGAATTGCAGTGATGTTACGGTGGTTCATATAAGATCATACAGCGCCGCGGGTAGTGATGTAAATTTTCATGAAAATTTTCATGAAAATTTTCAAAAGCTTGAAAATTTTCAGAAAAAAAATCAAATTGATTTGTTTTGTTAGTTCATTGTTACAGAAGAAGTTGGCGTTTGAATTCACTCTTTTTTTGTGATAGAATATTCTTAAGCTTCTTTTCCATTTTGTCACCAAATTATAACATGTGACAACAAGTGAGGTTATGTAGGTACAGCTCTATACAGACAGAGTCGAAGAGTCAAAGAACAAAGAACTTAGTACCAGGAAACATCAAACAGGAAATGAGTATGAAACCAAAAAAGCCTCATTTGAAAAGTGAAAGAGAAAACATGAAAAAAATATTCATTGAAAATTTTCATTGAAAATTTCAATAAATTTGCATTGAAAATTTTCAATGAATTGAAAATTTTCAACGTTCCACCACTAGCCGCGGGCCATTAGTGAAGATCCCACGTGCCGTAGTTGGACCGCGGGCTGCCAGTTGGAAAGCCCCGGCCCGACTACAAAGAGAAACAAACCATTTATAAAGATGGACGGTGGCAGGGATCAAACCGACACTCGCCACCTTCAACGAGCCAGCTTTACAGGCTCCAACGAGCGAGTCGAGTCTCTTACCTTCCATGCACTCGTTGACGGACTCGTAGTCGGAGAACGTGCGGGTCTCCGGGCTCGCTCCCGGCTGAATCAGCAGGATCGTGTGAGACTGCAACACAAATTCGAAACATTAGGCTTGACCGAGCGAACGTAATATAGACTTTGGAGACATGAATATGAATCCTATGAATGCCGGCAGCTTTTTCTAGCTCAGGATGAAATAGGCTGATAGGCCTGGACCTAATATTGAGAAATGTATTAACTAGGAAAACGCTATATAGGCCTACACGTTGTTAGACGAGCGGAAAGTAATAGTATGTCGACTTCATTGCCAAACTTTTGCCTAAATTTGCCAATTGGGTAACATTTTAGTTATAAATGGGTAAAAATGGCTTTGAGTGGTACCAATTTAGCACATTTCATGTTTTTTCTTCAAAATGCCTGACGCGATCAAGCTGAGAATTTCCAGAAATGTGTATCAAGATGTTATTCAACTTCACACAAAATTTCAATTTTTTGGAAAATAAAAATTTTCTATTTTTTTTCCGTCGTGTTATTCTAATGGGTATTTTTGAAATTTCTAAAATTCATAAAAAAAAAGTTGATATCCCATAATGCCACAAAACTATACAGATCTAAGTTAGATAAGGAACCATGATGAAAAAAAGTTTGAAATTGATAGCTGTAGCCGTTTGACCTGTGGAAAACAAAAAAAAAAACATAAAAAAAAAACATTAAAACGAACACCAATTTTTTTCAGTATGTCAAATTGAATCCTCGCCAAAGCTCGTCTAATAAATAGGCAGGGCCGTATTTAGATTTTGAGCCGCCCTGGGCAAATAATTTTTGCCCCCCTTTTCTCTTTATATTACGTTGCAATTGATCTAGTCAATGCTGTGATTAAATCACTTGAAAGTATGGGCGTCCAAACTGCCGACGTCGCACCTTCCTCGCAGCAAAGTTGTCAATAGTCTCATCGTAATCTACTCGACGACTTTGTGATTGTGACGACTTGCATGTAGGCTCATGATACGCAGGGAAATTAATTTTGAATATATAGACATTTTCAAGTGATCATAATTGCATCATCATGGACATTTTCGAAGATATACCTTTTCGATTTCTCCCAGCAAAGCCCTGCAGTGAATTTTTTGAAATGGACCCATGTCATTTTTCAAGTGATTTTTGATATTTACAAGCAATTTTGGAGTCTAATGATTGAATCAATATGGACATTATCAAAGATATTTTCAAAAGTATAATCATTATATATGGACATTTTCCCAGCAGTGATTTTTATGAAATGTGGTCATTTTTCAAGTGAGTTTTGCGATTCACGAGCAGTTTCGGAATCCATAATACTTGAATCATTATCGAGAAGGGAAGAGGAAGTGTAAAGTAATAGAGTGTATACTGATACAATTCATAATAGGCCTAATAAATGTGTTATTCGTGAGTCAACATTATATATTTTTGAAGGAGGATAAGTTATTAGGGGAAGGTAGGCACAAATGTTGTTGAGCCCCCCCCCTCCCCCCTTAGTCCCCCTAAGGACGTCTCTGAATGCAGGGTGCACGAACAGTGTGTCTGATAATCATCGACCCCTGCGCTACAGTGTGAAAGAATAGAAAAAAGCAACTGCAAAATAACAGTCGTGACTCCACTTTGATTATTTGGAGTAAATACTTATTTCGGTAATCTTATCGTTCAACGTACCATCGCTAATTTTTGTCCGATATTCTTGTTTGAGGTGTTTTCTGATAGATCTTGTTTGTATGTATGATGTAGTGTTTGGACTTTTTGTGTTTTGTTTGTTTTAATATGGTTTTCACTCACTTGAAGTTGATGCTTTGTGATTTGACCAAGACGACAAAGGTGGACAGTAGGTTAGGTTAGGGTCAGGTTAGTGTATAAACCTCGCGTATACTGCTGGCAGGCGGAACAGAGCTTATATACTTTAATAAAAATGAAGAAAAAATTGAAAAAAATTGAAAAAAAATGGCGTGGTACGTTAATCAGTAAATTTACCCTTATTTCTTGCAATAAGTCAATAATTTTTTTTTTTTCATTTGCTGATGTTCGTGCAAATATAGGATATACATAGTCTCGAAGACATTTAGGAAATGCCGCCCCCCTGAACGTTGCCGCCCTAGGCAGCTGCCTCGGTTACCTAGGCGTAAATACGGCCCTGTAAATAGGCCTATTTGATGTATGGTTCTTGGTTTGAAGTTATAGTGAATTGGTCCACTGTTGACACAGTGTAGGCCTTGGCCTAGGGTCCAGGCCGTCTGGGAAGGGCATTTGCTTGCATTAGAAGGGTCTGGAATATAAAAGTGTAGTCTGTAGCTATATACAGCCTGGCTTAGTTAATTACTGGCACTAGGCCTACAAAAAATAGCATACAACAAAACTAAAAATCTGAATGTTATGAGAGAAATAGGTAAACGATCTAAAAAATGGCGGCGTCCCCGAATTCACAACTAAAACTTACCATTACAACTCAAAATATATCTGAAAATAGTATGAAGTTGTATTCGATAGCATCTAGATTGGGTGAAGAAAAGATCACTTACCATATTTGCTCAAAATATTACTTAATTTCAGTAAAAACGACGTACGAACTCTGGACAATTTTTAGGCCTCAATCTTTTCTGATCGTAACTTGTGGAGTGGATTCAGTAATTACGGTAATACCAACCTGCGAACTTTTTACCACATTTCACGTGCTGCTAGGGCTCATAACATAACATTTCCCATGTGATGTTATTATAGTATATATAATACTGTGACGTTCAACTTAATCTATAAAATGTTTTTTTTCCATGAGTAGGTTTATCGCGCATTAATTACATTATTATTTAATAATTGACTATCCAGTACTCAACCGCACGTCACAATCATCTGAGCCAACACAACAAACTCAATCAGTAAACATGGCACTGGCAGTAGCGTGTGACAGATGTCAACGTCAAGTCAGCTGCTCTTGATTTGGATTTACGTAATATTGTGTGAACTTTTCATTAATTAATTGTGAATAATATATCATGGAGGAAACAATGATTTTCTTACTATTAGTTATTGTAATGTTAGTAGGTAGTTATTTAGCGGGTTCAATTCCTCTCGCAGTCTCCATGTCAGAGGTACGTAAGAAGGCCAATCTGCCTTAGGGCTTAACCTCTATTCACTCGTCTATACGTGTCCAGTTGATGGTCACTGAGTTTTAAAATGTATTTTAATCATTGTAATGTTATTTCCTCAGGAAAAACTCCAATTAGTCTCTGTCCTTGGCGCCGGATTGCTTGTCGGTACAGCCTTAGCCGTAATTATTCCAGAAGGCGTTCGATCGTTGGGTTCTGGACTTGAAGTTGTTCATCACGGTACGTTGACATTGGTAACGCACGGAAACGATCGATTTCATTTACGCTAGTAGAACTCGCCTATGCATATTGTCAGTTCTGGTTAATCAGACACTACCATTAGTTAGAGTCAAATCACATCTAGCCCTACTCGAAGTGTTGACAAACCCAAGATCTTCTCTACCCTTGTGACTATGTGTCATAAACAGCGTTGGTTTCCATCTCAGAACGTCGTCGAAGAGAATGTAAAATTTACGTGAATGATTTATTTGGTTCCAGCGCACACGCCAGTGGCCAAGGTCGGAGAGATCAGCGTTGCAGCTATCGGCCCCGAGCCAAGCGAAGAGAGCGATATCCACAGCTTGATCGGGATATCGCTGGTGCTAGGTTTCGTGTTCATGCTACTTGTCGATCAGGTTGCTTCGTCCAAGATACGAGGTAAGCTGGTGGCTGTGCAGCGATTGCAACAAGTTATTGTGGAGTGATCGGACATTTCACCTCTCGTCGGTATAGTTGTAGGAATATAGCATCTATTTTCAGGTTTGCTAGCCTGTATTCATGTGAAACGTAGCATTTTGTAGCATACTACTAAAAACAGGAGCTGCAATCTCAAGATCAACGATGTGCGTGATTATCAATGAAAATTACACATTCTCCCGCACCTTTCATTAGGTCAGGAAGTTGTCCGAATACCACTCATTTTGATCGGTATTTGACGAAGAGGTAACGATTCTTTTCATCTTGACATTTAGTTCCTCCAGTTCATTTCATAATTTAAACACACTTTTCAAAAATAATAATTTCATATGATCAAAATTGTGTGAATTTGCATGAAATAGCTAAATGTAGCTAAATATTCTGAAAAAGACATTTAGAGTGGAAATTAGTGAAATAAAGTATGATGTTGAATGAATCGAAATACCACGAAACACAAAGAATATCAAAAATATATAACCTTGTAAAATATTTTATTTTGATGGTCAATATCATTAATGCTGGATTCCTACATTTCTCAACTCATCGGTATGCAGCTTTATTCGAATATATATATATATCAAGTGCTTACTCGTTTGAATTTGTTTATGCCTAGGAATGCTTAAAGTCTGTGAAAAGATTGGGCCTGATATAGAATGTGCTGACGCGATATGGCACGTCAGCGTAAACATGCTGACACGTGTGATGGTGTGACTTGATACAGGGTTGCCAAACTGACACAGTAGGCTTATTGATATAATTAGAGCTGTGATCATGCCAGTGTGTTTTGATTACTGTTGAGATTATTGTATTGATACAATAATAATTCTGTATCAACTGAAAAATTACATTCGTTGCATAACAATACTTAGAGACATGTAAATATAGCTTCTATTTTTTTCTTCTCGTAGCATTTAGAATTTGAAAAGTAGCACTTTGATGCATCTATTATTTTGAGACATCGTGATTTGAAGCGCAACAACGTTCAGTAGCATAACAACAGTACAGAACCGGTGAAATCACTAGATAACGAACAATAGGCATACAAGAGAAGCACTCCAATTGATATTTAAAAAAAAAATAGTCTACAAGCAAGTCAAACCTACGCCTCGTCTGCCACCTGTATCTGCAACTGCACTTTTTTCCGAATTCTCCGACTAACTTCACTCGTTTACACCTCAATTGAAAAAATTTGGGGGAAAATAGCATCTATAATGCTTCTATACCAAATATAGCGTCTATATCGCCAGTACATTGAAACGTAGTGGATTCAGACGTTCGTAGCGCTTTATCGCCTTTTCAAAAACATGATAGAACAACACCAAACATAGTGTAACATGAAGAAATATTAGAAAAACATTTAAAAAGGCACTTTTAAATTTCATCGCTTTTATAGCAATTGCTATTTTTACATGCCTCTAACCATCATATTTATTTATTTATTCAATTATTCCTTCAACTCTCTTCCAAGGACATCGGAATGGTTAGCAGTTGACAATTATTATCAACTTACCAGCTTGTAAAATTGTGGCTTATCATTATATGATATCAAGTAAATCCATGAATAAATAACAATAATGATAATGATAATGATAATGATATTCAAGATAATGATAATACCGTAGGCCTATATGAAAATAGGTTCCAATAATTTTGAACTCCAGATTGGAGATACGTTTTATTTAAAATCAATTCTAATTAAGACTTATCAAATGATTTTGATTTTTTCAATCAATTTGAATTTCCAAGATAAGTAGGCCTAGGGCCGAATTCACACAAGGTCATAACTTTGATCCGGCTCAAATTTAGGACAATTTCTGTAGATAATACCATATTTTCATCCATTATTTTAAATTTTTCAACTTCATTTTTAGTTAAATCTAATATTATTATTATCTTTAAGACAGTATCGAAGTTGATCGGTAATATCTTTGTAGCAACTTTGATCCCGATCAAAGCTATGACCTTTTGTGAATTCGGCCCCTAGAGTTTTGAAATAATTTTAGTTTCAATTAGTAAACTTTAATTTCAGTTAGTTTAATCAATGGGGTGGTAAGATCGCCCTTGTGGTGCCCCGTCCAAACGATCCTATTTTTCATCCTCAGCCTTAATTGGGGAACAATGATTTTGTATCAAGTTTCGATGTTATTAAAAAAAAAAATTTAATAATGAAACACATTTTGAGTGAATTCCTCAATCTTTCATACTCTATTCAATCAATTCAATTTATTCACATTACATTTGAATTTTGTTGAAAACAAAACCTTGAAGCCCTGTGTAACTAGAGTAGTAGTAGATATAGTAGTTGAATATTTCAAAATATAGGCTACCAAACCTTGAAATAAATGCTATATTTCTACAAATCTACTTATATCGCACAGTTACTTGTGTTTCCGTGGCTTTTTATTACATTCCTGATAGAAGAGAATGGTTTAATTAAATTGATATATTGTTTTCCTCGATATGTGAAACAATAAATCTGCTGATGTCGCTGTTATCCAGCATTTAGAGGCTCGTCAATTCAACACGATATTTATTTATTTTTATTTATTTTGTTTATTTTCCTTTCCTTATAATTACGCACAACAGATAAAACAGATTACAAATACAATAATACAATTACCAACAACACATGATGAAAGGAAAATATATTACTGAGTGCAAGAAAGAAGAAATCTTGTGTTTGCACTCAGATTATTGGAACTAAAGTTATATATAAGTCTTCATTCTATGAATATGGTGAATTGGAGATTATTAAAATAAAATGAGAACTATGATAATGACTTCGGAAATAGATGGAGAGGTAAAATATTTTTATAATTACACCTAATCGAGTAAAAAATTGATGATTATGATGGCCCAACTTGAGTATTTGTAATGTATGTAGACTATAGTGTTCAACATTTAGGAATAATTCAAGCAAGTGCCATCGCAAATTTAGATATGTGGAGAGATAAAGCCTGGAATGTGATTCTGCAATAACAGCTGATCATGTTATTACATTATATTGTTATTCTGTATTATAGACCATCCCTCAAGCGAGCATTCAAATTATTCTTGATAGCAAATGTTTTCTATTTTACGCATACATTTTTTGATTAATAATGACATCTCCTATTTGTCTCCTATGAAAATTGTGAACCAACAATCAGACGATGAACAATAAATATGAACTTATGCAATACTTCTTTCAAACATTTTATTCATGGAGTGATTTAATTTTTTTTTTTTTTTTTTTTTTAATAACATCGAAACTTGATACAAAATCATTGTTCCCCAATCAAGGCTATGAGTGAGAGATAGGATCGTTTGGACGGGGCACCACAAGGGCGATATTACCACCCCATTTTGATTATTTAAAACTAATGGTCTTCAACACCAGGACTGCGCTGTCTGTGACCATAATATTCCGCCGCAGATAAAAGTCTTTCAGTATAAACACACGAATGTTGATATCTTCCACTTTGAACCAAGTCTCTTGGGCAATGATCACTTCTTTCCCTTGACAGCAGATGTAAAATTGATCATTATACAAAATGCACAAATTAAATTAGTGATATGCCTATAATGTTATAATTAGGCCCATCTCTCTACTAATTAATGGTCGTGGCCAATTAGTACTTCATCCAAGCATTTGCTCCGAGGACTGTGGGAAACCACGAAAAACTAAGTCAGGATGGATAAAAAAAAAGTTAAATTAAATTAAATTAAGATCAAATTATGATATGTATCAATACGAAAGCATATTCTTTCATAACAAATTAATCAATATCAATTTTTCAATCCATCTCGTAGATGTAAGTATGACTTGATGTTGTCGAGATATTGAACCGACGTATTGGATAGTGTGAGGACGCGTATGTGCGTCGAGTTGGTTGCCAGGGTAACCGCAGCTGCACGTTGCTTGTTTCAGACGTGGAGGGAGGCAGCAAGGCGGAGAGGAACATCACGGCCACGATAGGCCTCGTCGTTCACGCGGCAGGTAGGTTGTCGACGCTCGCTTCACACTGCCTAGTATTCTCAACGCTTGCTTCGTGCTATCACTCTCACTTCACACTGCCTCTTATTCTCAACGCTTGCTCCATGCTATTGGCGCTTACTTCACACTGCCTCTAATTCTCAACGCTTGCTCCATGCTATCGGCGCTTACTTCACACTGCCTCTTATTCTCAACGCTTGCTCCATGCTATTGGCGCTTACTTCACACTGCCTCTTATTCTCAACGCTTGCTCCATGCTTTCAGCGCTTGCTTCACACTGCTTCTCAACGCTTCCTCCATGCTTTCAGCGCTTGCTTCACACTGCCTCTTATTCTCAGCGCTTGCTATAATGAAATGAGCATAATAAATGGATGTTTGCTGAATAAAACAGGAAGGCACTGACATAACGCAGCCTCAGAATGCAAACAGGTCCCCTCATGCAACGCTGTGCTCTGATTGGTCCCCTCACACAATGCTGTGCTCTGATTGGTCCCCAGCCGACGGCGTGGCCCTGGGGGCGGCGGCCACCACAGCCCACGCGGACGTGGAGATGATCGTGTTCGTTGCGATCATGCTCCACAAGGCTCCGGCCGCGTTTGGCCTAGTCACGTTCCTGCTCCACGAGGGAATCGAACGCAACCGGATACGCAGGCACTTGTTGATATTCTCCGTGTCCGCACCCCTCCTCGCGCTGCTCACCTACTTCGGCATCGGACAGGTACCAACTTTATAACATGACTTTTGTGGGATGAGGCACAAAAAATTCTAGTTTTTGAGGTTATGGGTTGAAACAGCAAGGTAAGCTTGCTGTCCAATGTTCCAGGAAGGCAAAGAGACTCTGTCCTCGTTCAACGCGACCGGGATCGCGATGTTGTTCTCCGCGGGCACGTTCCTGTACGTGGCCACCGTCCACGTGCTGCCCGAGCTGACCACCAGGGGCGGGCACAGCCACGGGGGCGGCGGCGGGGACGGCAAGGGGCTGACCGGCCCCGAGCTGGCGTGCCTGGTCGTCGGCTGCCTGCTGCCGCTGCTGCTCGCGGTCGGACACCACCACTAGTGCGGGGCAGTGCGGTCACCACCACTAGTGCGGGGGCGGGGGGGCAGTGCGGTCGACACCACTAGTGCGGGGAGGGGGGGAGTAGTACTGGACTAGTACTTCATTCAGACATCAGGGGATAAACACGACTATCACTTGTATGCCAAGTGGACACTTTTCGAGGGTAGTTGTCACTAGTATATCATATGGGGTAACTGTTACTAGTGTACCATATAAGCATTAGGGGGTAAGTGTTACTAGTTTATCATGTCAACAATATGGGGTAACTGTCACCAGTATATCATAGAGAGTAACCGTTACTAATACAGTGAAACCTCTATCCATCGTTCCCGCATCCATCGTTTTCCTGCTTGTATCATTCAGTTTATCCCACCCTACTCCCATATAATCAATGCTGAATTTTCCTCGATGGTTTCATTTTCCTGGTCCCTTGAAAAACGATGGATAGAGGTTTCACTGTATATCACATAAGCAATAGGGGGTAATATTCATTAGTATACAATGTCAACAATAGGGGGTAACTGTTACTGGTATGTCACTTAAGCAATAGGCGGTAGCTATATATTGAGTGTATAAAACGGATACTTAAGAATTCCAGCAGAAATAATTTTATACGTAACCACATTTAAACCTACGACGATGCTATTCGAGCGAGACTTTCTTTGGATTATCTGTAACGACATACCCTCTCCTCCCCTCGTCATCAAAAGGTATTCTAACCTTGAAAGCCGAACAAGACTGTTCACAACATATTCGTACGCGTGCGTGTGAATCTCCGCTAGCGGTAACTGTTGTCACGGAACAGAAGGTCACAGATATTGAAGTAACATTCGTCGATGAGAAGTTGGGTTAAGGCTGTCTCGTAAGCTTTCCGCTCCTTGCAACAGAAAGTCACCGATGTTGAAGTAACGTTCGTCGATGAGAAGTTGGGTTAAGAGGCCGCAGGCGCTCTACACGCGCTCGTTGTTCGCTCGCTTCAGACTTGAGTTTAACATGCATCGTGTGCTAGGCGCAACCCATAGACTAGCCCGCCGAACACATATTCACGTAAGCGCCGTTAATTCCCCAGCTCACACTTTTGATATATTTCACATTTCGAATATTTTTTCGGTATTCAAAAATATGTATCGAGGTTTTCGCATTCACGAAATTTTTTCATTTTCCGTTCGAAGAATTTTGAAAAATTACAAATTTTTGGTTCAAAATTGTGTGAATGCGGTAACCTTCGTTTTTCAATTATTAACAGAATGCAAAAACAATCATATTTATATCTCAAGAATTGCGGCCGTGGGAGTTTGCGGCGTGAAATACGAGCGTCTTCGGCCTCTTCAGGCTGTCTCTTAGGCTTGTCGCTCGATGTCGATTTACCATCGTCGAACGTTTCATCTTGCGATGATCGTTTCACTTTCAAGAACATATAAATAATTATTCATTGACTGAACTTTTATACTGACAATTTTTAAATTCATTTTGAATTGTTTTTTTTTTTTCAATATATGTTTATTTTAGTATTACATGGATATGGGATTCTGATTCGAAATGGATGAGGTATCTTTTCAATTGAGCCACATTCATTGAAAGATTATTTCATTCAGGCCCAGTATTACCTATGACTATCAATAACGTAACGGGATAAGCAACATGACGCTTTCCTCTCGCACCATGCGTATATCAAAGGGATGCCACCTCACAAATGTTATGATGATTTGCTGGTATTGTTGTATGTTGATCTATACAAGTAATAGATGTAATGCAATCTGTGAATCCAGCTCTTTCCAACTGCATTAAACAATATTGGGATAAATTTCATTTGAATTAGCCAATCTAAATTTAAAATACGTCTGTAAAAGCATTTAGTCCCCTAGTCAAGAGCCCTACTGCTATATTTACCATTTGATAACTGGATAATTACTCATCATCTACGAGAAAGATTAAAATCAATGCAATTGTACAACTATGTACTATATATTGAAATACGAGCCTAATACGTACAATATGATTTGAAATTGCGAATCTCACAAATGTACACGAAAGCGCGCTGATTCCATCATGGTGAAAACGGCCTAATGTTAAAAGGATAGGACTTATGCCGTGTTGCTTATCCCGTTACGTTATTGATAGTCATAGGTATTACCAAATCCAGTTAGTATTTACCTGAGAGTTGGTGAAAACAAATAGCATGGGTAACCATGGTGATAACAAGTTTGAACTGTCAGATAAAGGCTAACTGAACTTGGTAATACCGGGCCTTGGAGTATTTTCAATATTTACCAACAGATATAAATAATTGATTTCCGGTCATAAACGGATCCATCATAGGGCAATGTTGATTATATAGGGTAGTAACCATGGTTACTGATGGTGAAAACAAATACCACAGGTAACCATGGTGATAACAAGTTTGAACTGTCAGATAAAGGCTAACTGGACTTGGTAATACTGGGCCTTGGAGTATTTTCAAAATTACCAGCAAATATAAATAATTGATTTCCGGTCATAAACTGATCCATCGTAGTGCAATGTTGATTATATATGGTAGTAACCATGGTTACTGATGGTGAAAACAAATACGTATAATACGTTGTGATTGTAATGCACAATACTAGCCAAACTTGTAATATAAGTTAACGGGTAGTTGTATTTATTGGTAAGCAAATTTATAGCGTGTTCATCTGTCGCTGTGCAATGTAGTGATACCAACTTATTTCATCATAATATAAAGAAGGTGCTCCAACTCACATACTGATAACATAGAAGGTATTCGTGGTTTTTTGCGGTCAGTTCAGAGTCTAAAGTCCCGATTGCCTGTCACGATTTAGCGGATTCTCTCGTGAACCACATGTAGATAAGAGTGGCTACGGTACCGGTGACATTGTTCAATTCACAAAATCTATAATTCTCGTGAAAATACAAATGCCATGCTAATGTTTCGATTCCACTGAGCCGTGATTGAATTATATACAGTAGAACCTCAGTTATAAGTTTCTCGTTTATACATTTATTACATTTATAAGTTTCATTTTTTGATCCAACCCATATGCTCCACATGTTAAATAGTTTCATTAATAAGTTTTTGACATTAATACACTTTTTTAGTCTGGTCCCCTGGACCCTTACCTAATAAATATTGTGCTAGTGCTAGCTAGCTATACGAGGCCACGACTTTGATTGGTTAATATCTCCCAGGGGAGCTACCTGTCATGGCAACGTGTCTAGTCTCTGTGTATTTCCATTGTTGTTAGCACAAAATCTTAGAGCTGCTCTTGAGTTGAGCTACGAAATGTGATGGAATTATTCAGTCCAAGAGACCGTGCGTTTGTTTTTATAATATATTGTCATTGTTGGTAGCTTTTTTAGTAAACATTAACCAATGATTGTCCTAGCCTCTTGGAGCTAGCTAGCACTAGCACCAAGTTTATTAGGTAAGGGTCCTGAGAAACGTATAAATGAGGTTCCACTGTAGTTCCATATAAAAGCGATCGTTGCGCTACAGGCAATCAGGACCCTGGGCGCTTACCGCGACTGCCACTTAAGCCCCCGCCTAAGAAACCCGCCCATGCTAAAATGATCGGCGGGCTTCTTAGGCGGGGGCTCAAGTGGCAGTCGCGGTAAGCGCCCAGGACCCTTACCTAATAAATTTAGTGCCAGGCCTGGCTAGCTCCACGAGGCTGGGACTTCGATTGGTTAATATTCACTAAAAAAGCTACCAACAATGACAAAATATTAAAAAAACAAATTCACGGTCTCTTGGACTGAATAATTCATCACATTTCGTAGCTCACCTCAAGAGCAGTACTAGGATTTTGTGCTGACAAAAATGGAAGTACACAGAGACCAGACATGTTGCCATGGCAGGTAGCTCCACTGGGAGATATTGACCAATCAAAGTCCTAGCCTCTTGGAGCTGGCTAGCACTAGCACGACATTTATTAGGTAAGGGTCCAGGACTCCGGAACTGACTCCGGAAATATTTCATTTTCAAGACCCGGTTTGGGTCACCTTCTTCATATCATGATAAAATAGGTTGGTATCACTACATCGTGGTCATTGGGCGTAGCCATAGCGAGAGTACACTAACTGTTGGGAAAAATATGAATAAATAAATATGTTTGAAATAATATGTGTTGAAGAGAACTATTAGAGATGTGAAACACAGCCTTCGCTAGGGAATGTTCTATCCATGTCGCTTATGTCTCAGACGAAAAACGAACATATTTCAAACGGTCGCTCGTTTCCATTTCATGACGTTAATACCTCAAAAATCATCGGGATGTCGCCACGCCGTACTTTCCACTCAATTCGGCGTATCGTCGCTCAAGTGATTATACCGCGTATCTCACAATTTGTTAATTGTTCAGGAGACAACAAAATGTGTTTCATAACTTCAGAACTGACTTTAGGAACATCCTATGAATGTGTATTTTAGTAATTTGACACCCAGGAACGCGTTTCTGTTCCTAATTTCCATCATTTGCTTCATCCTGACATTATTGATCGATCACTAACGCGGAAATGCGGTGCCGATTTATGCCACTCAGGCGGTGTTATAACACTTTACTATGGAACATACTAAAACCGCTCAAACACGTGAGAAAAGTACCATGAAAGCTGGCCGGTACGCGGCATTGCCGTGGTCATCTGGATATATACGCTCTTGTTTTTACCGGTAGTTCTCAGAGTGTTTCGATTGGTTCCCGTGAGTTTCCCGCGTTACAGAATGGAGCCAATGACACCGCAGAATATAAATCAATCAAAAAGTGATTTTTCGAAAAAATGTCAGATATGCGGTTTCGCCACTTGAGCGACGATATTGAACATCATCAGAAGAGACGTGAACACGAGAAATTATTTTTTTTTTTTTTTTTTTTAATATTATCGAAACTTGATACAAAATCATTGTTCCCCAATTAAGGCTATGGATGAAAGATAGGATCGTTTGGACGGGGCACCACAAGGGCGATCTTACCACCCCATTTTGATCATTTAAAACTAATGAACTTCAACACCAGGACTGCGCTGTCTGTGACCATAATTTTTCGCCGTAGATAAAAGTCTTTCAGTATAAACACACGAATGTTGATATCTTCCACTTTGAACTAAGTCTCTTGGGCAATGATTACTTCTTTCCTTTGACAGCAGATGTAAAATTGATCATTATTATCATTATTATCGTGATGTACGATCAGGGCCGTATTAACATATTTTGCGCCTCTGGATTCGACATTTTGTTCGCGCCCTCTCGATCACGGCAACTCATTCAGTATGGGGCAGCAAAGTAGGCTGTGGCGCGGAAGGATGGGGTTCCAATGTAGGTTCATTCTTATGGGTAATAGCACGCACATGATTTCAAAACTGTCATAACTTCCAAACTATTAATACTACGGCTAAACCAGTTAGCCTACAATGTTCAGTAAACTGTTATCTTTACGATGAGATACATACATTGTATCAAACGCCTGGTAAATTTAAACAATTGGATGATGAAAAACATGTTGTAATTGCAACGTCGAAAACTAACGATAGCCGTGCGCGTAGGAGTGCACCCGCATGACGGTCTAAGCTTAATGTTGCAACATCTGTTTTGCGATGATGCCAAGCGATACCTAGCAAGCAGCTAGCAAGTTTCTTGAGAACACGGCCACTGTGAGAATTCCAATGCAACTATCTCTCTCTTTCATTCGCTTGGCGACGTTGCAATTACAGCATGTTTTTTATCATCCAATTGTTTATATTAACCAGGCGTTTGATACAATGTATGTGTCTCATCGTAAAGATAACAGTTTACTGAACATTGTAGGCTAACTGGTTTAGCCGTAGTATTAATAGTTTAGAAGTTATGACAGTTTTAAAATCATGTGCGTGCCATTACCCATACGAATGAACCTACATTAGAACCCTATCCTTCCGCGCCACAGCCTACTTCGCTGCCCTATAGAGCGCACGATCTCAGGAATATGACGAGGACTTGGTTCTTACTGAGAAGCATATTTATGATTGTGTCGAGCTATTAATATGACCTATCAGTAGAGACATGTAAACATAGCTTCTATTTTTTCTTCTCGTAGCATTTAGACTTTGGAAAGTAGCATTTTGGTGCATCTATTATTTTGAAACATCGTTTTTTGTCGCGCAACAACGTTCAGTATCATAACAACAGTAAAACCACTAGATAATGCACAATAGAATACAAGGGAAACACCCCAATTGATGTTCTTAAGAAACATAGTCTCCAAAAACGAGTTGAACCTATGCCTTATCTGCCACCTGCATTTGTAACTGCACTTTTTTTCCAGATTCCCTTAATTCTAACTTCACCCGTTTACATCTAAATTGAAATAATTTTGGGGAAAATAGCATCTATTATGCTTTTATTCCGAATTCAGCAACTCTATCGCCAATACATTGAAACGTAGCGGATTCAGACGTTTGTAGCGCTTTGTCGCCTTTTCAAAAACATAATGGAACAACATCAAATGCATTGAAACATGATGAAATATTAGAAAAACATGTTAAAAAGCACTTTTAGATTTCATCGCTTTTATAGCAATTGCTATTTTTACATGTCTCTACCTATCAGTGATAAGGATCATCTCATAAACTTTGATTGTTATTGAATAATATGTTGAAATAATAACATTGAAGTTTGTTACAATAATTTTACAAAGATTATATTAAATACAGGACATGAATACAGGACATTGTTTTCAATGCTTTCCATGCATCAGTTGGTATCTCGGAACATTAATGAATATTATCTGAAAATATACTCACTTTATTTTTGAGGGTCCGACGCCCCTTACGAGTCCACGGGAGTCGATTCAGCGAAATTTCGTTTTTTTTAATATCCACTTTTGAACAGTTTGAAATATCAAAATTCTAATACGCGAGAAACACAGATAATTATAATAGCTTCAAGATTATATAAGTTATGACTAAGTCACGTCGCGTAACTGTCAAGCGTCAGCAGCTAAAAATGTTTTTTTTAGCGGTTACGCGAAATAATTTTAATACTTATAACTTATATCACCTTGAAGCTATTATAATTATCTGTGTTTCTCGCTTATTAGAATTTTGATATCTCATACCGTTCAAAAGTTATCATCAAAAAACTGATATTTCGCTGAATCGACTCCCGTGGACCCTTAATAAAATTACTGCCCCAGGCCTGCGCCTCGTAGGCCTGGGGCTTAATACGGCCCTGGGTACAACTTTTGGTCACGTTCTGGGTCGTGATTGGACAGAAAGGACATCGTGACGTACAAGAAACGAATATAGTGAAAGCCACGATGTACGTACGTCGTCGTACCTTGTGTTTCTCAATAGCACTAACCACAATTCTATTTTTAGACACATTCGGACAAGAAATGTCCGAAAACGGTCTTCTTGATTATAATACATCATTGAAATTTACAATTAAGAATCCTAAAATTCGATGTGGCTCCGATATTTGACGTCACCAAGTGGGTAATTGTGGTTAATGCTATAGGCAATGTTTAAACTGTAAAATATAATTGTAACTTTAATGTTTTCATCAATATTTATATACATATTAGTCCCTAGGCTATTGGAATTATAAGATGTATTTATTTAAATGATGTATTTTATCGATGATTTCTACAATATATAGTTTTAATGTTTTACGTAGCCTTGTTTGTGTATTGTTTGTGCAAGATTCCTACCTTGTAACAGGTACAGGTAACTCAGTGGTGAAATGCCTTCTCTGCGTGACTGTGAGGTTGAGCAGATTGGACCTCAGTTTGATCCCTGCCACCATCCATCTTCATGAAGTATTCTTTCGTTACGTAGTATTCCTGTGGTTTACCTTGTAACGGGTACAGGTAACTCAGTGGTGAAATGCCTTCTCTGCGTGACTGTGAGGTTGAGCAGATTGGACCTCAGTTTGATCCCCGCCACCGCCCATCTTCATGAAGTATTCTTTCGTTACGGAGTATTCCTGTGGTTTACCTCTGAAGTCTTGGCTGATGACAGGATGGTTCCCAGTGTATAGGTAGACTTATGGGAATATAGCAATTATTTTCAGGTTTGGTAGCCTGTATTCATGTGAAATATAGTATTTTGTAGCAAACCACTGAAAACAGGAACTGCCAACTTTAGATCAACAACTACGGGATTATCAATGAGAATTACACATTCTTCCAGACTTTTCAGTCTGAGGCAGGAAGTTGTCCGAATATCACTAATTTGTCATCGATTCGAGGAAAAAGGTACCGTAACGATTCTTTCCAACTTGATATTTGATTACTCCAGTTGATTTCATATTTGAACACACTTTTCAAAAATAATATTTTATACAAACCAGCTCGATATCTTCAAAATCGTGCACACTTTCACGAAATAGCTAAATGTAGCTAAATACTCTGAAAAAGATATTTGAAGTGAAAAATAGTGAAATAGAATACGATGTTGAATGTATTGAAATAACATGAAACACAAAGAATGTAGAATACAAACGGAACACGAAGAATATGAAAAAAATATTATATATCCTTGTAAAATATTTAGATTTGATAGTCTATTTCATCAATGCTGAATTCCTACTTCTCTAGGTATCAGCCCAATGTTTTAATAATATTTATTCCGACGCCAATATATCGTAGTAATCATTACAGGGCGTCGAAAAAAACCAATAAAAAAAAATAATAATAATAAATTTAATAATATTTACCGGTAGTTAGTGACACTGCTCTGGTATCCTGTTGCCTATTGATAGCTGATTGATTAACATTAGTCCAAGCTATGAGGAATCTCAATTTTTTTCAATGGCATCAACCACAATTCTATTTTCATACACATTCGGATAAGAAAATGTCCGAAAACAGTCTTCTTGATTACAATATGTCATTAAAATTCACATTGAAGAGTGTTAAAATTCAATGTGGCTCCGATATTTGACGTCACCAAGTGGGTAATTGTGGTTAATGCTATTCGATTACGATCACAAATCGAAAGGTTTCAATCAAATATTTGACATTGTTCAAAAAATTCCTAATGAACGACTTACCTAATCAATTTTAAATGTTATGCGTGTCTGGGAAAATAGCTGGGAGGCTTGATATATGAATTGGGTGAAAAGGAAAAAGAGCAACTCGCTGAGGTTCGTAAGTAATAGGCCTACTCACGATGACAAGCCGTTGAAAGATCACAGAGATTATTCACAAACGAACCACGTGTATTTGTAAATCATCTCAGCGTCCTTCAACGACTCGCTACGGATTCATTCCAAAACAAACTGGCCTAAAGCTGGATTCACAATGCAAACTAATGATTAGTGACTAATACTAAATACTAAAATTAAGAAACTGAGCATCCACAATAAGAATTAATTTTCATGAGTCGTAGCTGTCTTAAAATGACGGATTTAAATTGAAATCTACACGTTAGAAGGCTGTAAACGAGCGGTTCATCGAGCGGGATAGCTTCCTTTTGCATTGACTTCGTGTCGTTTCGAATTCATGACTTCTGATTGGTCGGACTAATGATCAAAACTAATGATTAATACTAAAGTTGAAAGTTGGTTAACTTTCAAGGTCAGTCACTAATATTAAACACAATGTGAACGTCAACACTGATTCCGTATCTGCCAACTTTAGTTAATCATTAATCACTAATCCTTAGTTCGCATTGTGAATACAGCTTTACTTGTAGTACAGTACTTGCCAGTAGGATTATTTGTATCCAGTAGGCCTCAACAACGGAACGCACCCAGTACAATTCGAAAGTTGAAAGATGGACGGCATTATTGTTTTTCAATAAAATATTGGGTTATGAAATGTATGGGAAAATGTGTACAGTGAAACCTATATGCATCGTTGCCAGATCCATCGTTTTCCTGCTTGTATAATTCATTTATTCTCACCCCACCTCGTGTAACCCGAAAACAGTTCAAATTCCACCCAGATAATAGCATAATAGATATTAGTAAATATTCATGTATAAACCAGCTACAGAATTCATATAACTCCATTTCCCACCAACACTAGTTTAGACTTGCATTTCAATAATCTTTCACTATTCAAATCAATTTCAAGATATATAACAGATATGCTAACTTGGTGTGCTTTCATGATTCAGCGTTCAATTATTCAACTATTGTACCTTGAATAATAATAATAATAATTAATCTTTATTCATTTTTGAGTAATTAACAAAAGAAACACAGAAATAACAATTTACATATAAAAATTAAAAATGAGATGATTATTCACCAACAAAAATTTGAAATTTATTAAAATTTACCTGTGTTCATGTTCTTGTTTGTGTTATGTTCATTATATATTTTTATTGTTCGTTTTCATGTATGTGTTGTCCTTTTATTAAATTAGCACTTCAGTGGGAATGTATTTTTCTGTTGCTAATAAATCATGTTTCTATGTATGTACAATATTTAGATATATTGAATTTGTAACTTCAATGATGAATCATTTATGTAAAACAATTATTACTGTTATTACTCATATATTATAATTATGTACAATACAAAATAGCAAAAATGCTAAACTAATAAAATTCTATTCTATTATTCTATAAAGACTAAATCAATCAATCAAATCAATTATAATAAATGATAATCTTTCCTGGATGGATGGTTTAGTTTTCCTGGTTCCTGGAGAAACAATAGATAGAGGTTTCACTGTATGCAAATCAACCTTATACATTTTGAATGAACTAACATTTCTCCAGATGTAGTTTCTCTAGCCTTATCAAGAACAAAATTCACACTCCGATTTGTCAATGTAATCTCGCACCGTTCATGGAGGTCGCCATTACTTGTACTGGGTTTACTGAGACAAATAGCTCCAGTGTTTCCAGTACGCAGAATTTACTGGCGCAGTGAGTTCCAGAACGCTCAGTAAATTACTCGGAGTAGGTTCCGGAATGCATCCAGTACGCTTGTTAGACGAGCTTTAGCGAGGATTCAATTTGACATACTGAAAAAAATTGGTGTTCGTTTTTATGTATTTTTTTTTTTGTCGGTTCTCCACAGGTCAAACGGCTACAGCTATCAACTTCAAACTTTTTTTCATAATGGTTCCTCATCTAACTCAGATCTGTATAGTTTCGTGGCATTATCAGATTGTAACCTTTTTTTTATGAATTTAAGAAATTTCGAAAATGCCCATTGAAATAACACGGCAAAAAAAAAGAAAAGATTTTTATTTAAAAAAAAAAAAATGAAATTCCGCGTGAAGTTGATTTACATTCTGATACACATTTCTGAAATGTTTTAGCTTGATCGGGTGAGCCATTTCGAAGATAAACCATAAAATGTGCCAAGTGGTAGCACTCGAAGCAGTTTTTACCCATTTCTAACTTAAATGTCACCCAATAGGCGAATGTAGGCAAAAGTTTGGCAAAGAAGTCGACATACTATTACTATCCGCTCGTCTAACAACGCGTATATAGCGTTTTCCTAGTAATAGATTCTGGAGGTTTCGAAACGAAGCCCATCTATTCATGAATCTCGGTAAGCTGCTGCTCTACAATTCATATACTGTATCAACGTTGATAAACATATAGACATGCAAGAATAAATAAGTCAATCGTATCAAGGAGATCTCTCTTTATTGATTGTTTACAAATTAAATTATACTGGTTAATAACTCTGCTCTAGCTACTCAGGTCTATTCTACGTTCACTTAGTCTAACTCACAATGGTACAAACGTGTGGGACCTTTCGACAGCGCGGGACAATCCATTTAACAACTCCCAGTCAAGTATTAACAATTAGTTAACTATTGGTTAAAAGACATCACAATCCTGAAACCGTATTTGAACAAATAACTACGATATTTATTCTCCCGATTTTAGAGAGAACTAGAAACTACCATCTCAATTTCAAAAATTAAAATCAATTTACGTATTTGTCTTTCATGACTAAATTTTTTTTTTTAGTCATGACGTAGACATTACTCGATTCTGTCAACGTTTCTATACGGAATCGGTAATACCTACGTCATATGGTCTCTGGAGGACAATAAATAATAATTTTAATTTCTGAAATTGGGATAATTTCTCTTTTTTTCTTTAAAACCAGGGAAATAAATATTTTTGTTATTAGTTGAAATGTAGCATCAGAGTTGCAATCTCCTGTAAGGTACAAAACAACATTATTACGAGTTACGGAAGTTGGTCCGTTAGTTATCGCTAGAGACATGTAAAAATAGCAATTGCTATAGAAGCGATGAAATCTGAAAGTGTTTTTCTATATGTTTTTCTGATATTTCTTCATGTTACACTATGTTTGATGTTGTTCTATGATGTTTTTGAAAAGACGACAAAGCGCTACAAACGTCTGAATCCGCTGTTTCAATGTATTGGAGCTATAGAAGCTATATTTGGAATAGAAGCAATATAGATGCTATTTTTCCCAAAATCATTCCAATTTAGAGGTAAATCGGTGAAGTTAGAATTTGCGGAATCTGAAAAAGAAGTGCAGTTGCAAATGTAGGCGGCAGATGGGGCATGGGTTTAACCCGCTTGTGGAGACTATTTTTCTGAAAATATCAATTGGGGTGTTTCTCTTGTATGCTATAGTACGTTATCCAGTGGTTTTACCGGTATGGTACTGTTGTTATGATACTGAACGTTGTTGCGCTACAAAACACGATGTTTAAAAATAATAGATGCGACAAAGTGCTACTTTTCAAATTCCAAATGCTATGAGAAGAGAAAATAGAAGCCATATTTACATGTCTCTAGTTATCGCACAAGCCACCGTCAGTTGGCAAGACCGGACCGTGGAGAAATATCAGGGGCATCATTCCTGTACGTTGACGACATCTACATCAACTGTCTGGCCGAACCGATTCAAACAAATCATGTTTATCACGACACGCTGAACTAGACAGGTGAATTGAATTGAAAAGACAGGTGAATTGAATTTGCTAATAAAGCTTCGTTTACTGACTCGCGCAGTCGCGCCCACTGACTGGTTACTGAATATCAGTTAATGCAAGATGGATGCTATTGATTTGTATAATTACCAAGTGGAGCAATATTATTATTATATTATATGATTAGGAAAATGGAATGAATTTAATTAAATAACGTATCCTGTCCTGTCCACCACGACAACAAAATCCAAAGACAACGATGAGGTTAGAATACGTCCAATCTTCACGAAAGTCCCGTAAAATTCGCAGCGCTGATGGTTGAACAGAGTGCATTGTGGGAGAGTGACGCGCGCGATCAGACGCGACCGAGCGAGAATGTTGGGCCGAGTTCAACTTGGAAGCGACACGCGAAGTCCTACGCGCCGTGTTGCCTGTCGCGAGCTACGAGCGCCGTGATTGGTGCCGCTCGTCGCGACCAACGCGAGTCAGTAAACGATACTTGAAGCTTTTCAGCTTTAACAAAACAGACTATCAAATCCAAATATCTTACAAGGATATATATTCCTGACATTCTTTGTGTTTTATGGTATTCCAATTCGTGTAACATCATATTCTATTTTGAACACTATTTTTCACTATGAATGTTTTTTTTAATAGTATTTAGCTGTTTTGTGGAAATTTTCTTGATCTTGAATATATTGAGCTGGATCTTGTGGAATATTACTATTGAAACGTTTGTTCAAATATAAAATTACTGGAGAAAACAATTATGAGTTGAAAAGAATTGTTACCTTTTTCCTCAAATACTCATAAAAGATGAGTGGTATTCAAACAACTCACTGCCCTCAAGACTGAAAAGTCGGAGAATGTGTAATTTTCGTTGATAATCCCGTAACTGTTGATCTAGAGTTGGCAGCTCTTGTTTTCAGTAGTTTGCTACAAAATGCTATATTCCTCATAAATATAGGCTCTCAAACCAGAAGACGGATCCTATTTTCCAACCACTCTCGATACTTTATACTAGACAGTTGGGTCAAGCGATCGCTTACGATAGTCGTCATAACGTATAGGAATGAAGCCCCAGCATCTTGGTAATGACTTTGGTATCGTACGAGATATCAAAACTATAATAAAATAGAAAGTCATGAAGTGAAACCTCTATGCCTCGTTCCCACTTTCCGCTTGTATTATTCGTGTTGTCCCACCTCACTTCTATCTATGACTATCAATAACGTAACGGGATAAGCAACATGGCGTAAGTCCTATCCTTTTAACATTGGGCTGTTTTCACCATGATGGAATCAGCGCGCTTTCGTGTACATTTCTGAGATTCGCAATTTCAAATCAGATCGTACGTATTAGGCTCGTATTTCAATGTATAGTACATAGTTGTACAATTGCATTGATTTTAATCTTTCTCGTAGATGATGAGTAATTATTCAGTTATCAAATGGTAAATATAGCAGTAGGGCTCTTGACTAGGGGACTAAATGCTTTTACAGACGTATTTTAAATTTAGATTGGCTAATTCAAATGAAATTTATCCCAATATTGTTTACTGCAGTTGGAAAGAGCTGGATTCACAGATTGCATTACATCTATTACTTGTATAGATCAGCATACAACAATACCAGCAAATTATCATAATATTTGTGAGGCGGCATCCCTTTGATATACGCATGGTGCGAAAGGAAAGCGCCATGTTGCTTATCCCGTTACGTTATTGATAGTCATAGCTTGTGTAGATCAACATACTTTGTATTATTCGTGTTGTCCCACCTCACTTCTATACATAAGCTAGAGACACGTAAAAATAGCAATTGCTATAAAAGCGATGAAATTCAAAAGTGCCTATTTACATGTTTTTCTGATATTTCTTCATGTTACACTATGTTTGATGTTGTTCTATCATGTTTTTGAAAAGGCAATAAAGCGCTACAAACGTCTGAATCCGCTACGTTTCAATGTACTGGCGATATGGACGCTATATTTCGAATAGAAGCATTATAGACGCAATTTTTCCAAAAATTATTTGAATTGAGGTGTGAACGGGTGAAGTTAGTCGGGGAATTCGGAAAAAAGTGCAGTTGCAGAGATACAGGTGGCAGACGAGGCGTTGGTTTGACCTGCTTGTAGAGACTATTTTAAAAATATCAATTGGAGTGTTTCTCTTGTATGCCTATTGTACGTTATGTAGTGGTTTTACTGTTGTTATGATACTGAACGTTGTTGCGCGACAAAACACGATGTTTCAAAATAGTAGATGCATCAAAGTGTTATTTTTCAAATTCTAAATGCTACGAGAAGAAAAAATAGAAGCTATATTTACATGTCTCTCTACACAACCAATTTCGAATTTTCTTGGATGGATAGTTTTCCTATGTGAACATTTTTCCTGGCCCCTTGAATGATCAGATTTACTGTATCTCATTAATTAACTTCGCGACGGTAGCAATAAATATCAACTTAAACTGTCAATTTTTTCACCGGTATAGCGCTAAACAACATATTTTGACAGTACACTCAAGAAAATATCAGAACTCAAAGTTGATAAAGCAGAGTTCACACTTCCGATTTTTTTTTGGTGGTTCGACACGATGTCGGTCCGATTTTATATAGACCCGTTCACACTTGACCTCTATCACGACACGATTTCATGACGTCATGCGGCCTTAGGCTTCTTCATCTCAAATCCACAGCCTTATTTTATGGTTGAGTTCTTGTAATCTTGTTATCAGTTGAGCTATAATCGTACAGGCATGGCTGGTCTTGAACTGCCAATACGAAAAGTTCAGGATCATAAGACATTTCGATTTAGGAAAATAAAAGTAATATGCTAGTTACGTTTGACGTCTCAACAAACAAAGTGCGCGCAAAGAGTGAGCGCTCGGAGACACGGAGATATATCGACATGAATCAAATCAAACGGAAGCGCTACTGCAGTGCCTCCCAGCAGTCCAAGTACGCAACACACGTAACTTCCGCCGAAGTTGTAATAACGACCGACAAAAGTCGAAACTGAACCAACATTCACGACACGATTCGGACCGATATCGGTGTCGTGATCCGCCATCTTTTTCGGTCCATTTCTGCCTTGTGATTGGTCAGTTACAAAAATCGTACCAAAATCGTGTCGTACGACAGAAAAAAAATCGCAAGTGTGAACCCTCCTTAACTTCAATGTATCCATCTTGAAGGTATGAAAGACATATCTGCGTTTCTATGACATTACAATTTTGATATCTCGTACCATTCAAAAGTCATCTCGCATCTCGCTAAATCGACGTACCAGCGCTGTCAAGTGGTAAATGTACAAGACAATTATACGTATGGTAATATAAGAGCATAAAAAGTGCAAACCCAGTCGAAGTCTTTTTTATTAAATATTGAGTCGAGTCGAAGCCCGTCGTTACAAAACAAAAAGACGAGCTGCTCGTAGCGGGAACGTTGCGTGGAAGTGACCCTCGTAGATTCGAAATGTTGTGTTTGCGCCAAAACGTGGAGAAGTACGCTACCGCTAGAGACATGTAAAAATAGCAATTGCTATAGAAGCGATGAAATCTGAAAGTGCTTCTTCACATGTTTTTCTGATATTTCTTCATCTTTCAATAGATTTGATGTTGTTCTATCATGTTTATGAAAAGGCTACAAAGCGCTACAAACGTCTGAATCCGCTACGTTTCAATGTATTGGCTATACAGATGCTATATTTGGAATAGAAGCTTCATTGATGCTATTTTCCCCGAAATTATTTCAAATGAAGTGTAAGCGAGTGAAGTTAGTTGGCGAATTTGGAAAAATGTGCAGTTGAAAATGCAGGCGGTAGATGAGGCGGGAGTTTTACACGCTTGTGGAGACTATTTGAAAAAAAAAAATCAATCATAGTGTTTCTCTTATATGCCTATTGTACGTTATCTAGTGGTTTCACCGGTACCGTACTGTTGTTACGCTACGAAACGTTGTTGCGCTACAAAAAACGATGTTTCAGAATAATAGATGCACCAAAAAGCTATTTTTCAAATTCTAAATGCTTTGAGAAGAAAGAATAGAAACTATGTTTACATGTCTCTAGCCACCGCTAAGAATATTGCTTGCTCAACGGCTTCGTCATTCGAAGGGAGAAATAAATCCATGCGATTCACTTTCAGAATAATCATCTGTTGAAATTGTTCCAAGAATTGACGAAGAAGCGCGATGACCGACGGAACGAAATATACAAATATTACCGTTATATTTACGAAGCCGTGGTATTTTTCAAAATGAAACTCACGATTGGGAAAACCAAACCATCGAGATAACATCGTTCACGTGGGCCACCCTTGAAGAAAACAATGTGAAAAAAGATTTCAACATCTCAAAACTTACGAAAATCACTTCCGTAGAACTCGGCGTTTCTAAGAGTTCTCTCGAACAATATACACGTATACAAATTGATAAACATTTTGTAAGTAAATACAATATTACTAAAGAACTAAACTCCGGTTCGTGCTACAAATATTCATGTATTTATATATTCCAATTTATAAACTAAAATAATTACTCCAAATTCGGTCCTGACGTACTTCCATAAAACTAGCAATCTTTGTAATCCTCGACCTCTTCTCTTGAAGTGAGGTTATGTTCTGTTTCAACCGGTATTTTGTCTGTCGCGACGAACTGTCCGAGAACAAACACGCGCGACGACACGACGTAGAAAACGCGCTACGTTCGACTCGGGCGGAACTCGCGAGTCTCTTCGAACGCAACGTGTTTTCAGCCAACCTCGCGACGATAACACGACGACGAGACGACGTAACCCTGGTTACGGTAACGTTCACCCGATACACGTTGGCATTAGCAACGTGGGCAAGGTTCGAATGACGTCGCTTGACGGTCGCGAGATTGGCCACGATCGTGCGCTGCGGGCTGCGTGAACCCGCGCCGCAGGTTGCGTGCCACAGCTCAGTCGGCGTAGACGATGAACTGCTGATTGTCCACGTCCGCAACCTCGACCTGGACGAACTGCGGGGACTGGAGCGCCTGGGCGTGGATTGTCGGCACGTTCCGCGTTATCTGGTTCCGCGACCTGAGCAACAACAACAACAACAACAACATGTTTATTATGACGACAGGTTGGCAGGAATCTGTGTATAGCCCCAGACCCTTACCTAATAAATCACTTGAAATAACGTGTTAGGGCTAGCTACCACTCATACCCCGTTTACATTACTACTCAACTACTCTGGTTACTGGTACTGGTTACTGGTGTAAAACAATAGTAACTATTTTTGCGTTCACACTGTCAAATAGAGATTCTTGTTTATACTAGAGGTTTTAGTTATATGTTTCACCGCGAGAACAGATTATTTCGAATTACAGCCGTCTAACGAGCGACACTACAAGAATTACAAGGCTGTGCATTAACAGTTTGGCACGCCAGCTGCTTTCTTCGTCGCCATCTTCTCCTTGTATCGAACGTTCACACTACTACATCTACCAGAGTAACCTTACTAACGGTAGTAAGTTGACTGTAGTAGCTTTTGTTACTAGCGTAGCAACTAATTTACGTGCACACACGGTAACTTACGATCGTAGGTCGGGTTACTAGAGTAGTTGAGTAGTAATGTGATCGGGGTCTAATAGGCTAGGACTTTGATTGGGTAATGTGCACAGAAAAAACTGCCAACAATGACAGTATATAGTAAAACCTCTATGCATTGTTCCGCTGCTCGTACCATTCATTTTTTCTCACCTCAATCTCATATAACCAATGTTGAATCTTAATGGATGGATAGTTTTATTTACTTGGTCCCTTGTATTTGTATTTAACTCACTCATTACAGATTGTTTTTAGAACAGGTGGTAATGATTACTATCATGAAATCAAAGGAGATCAAGCAAACATAGTCTACTTGATAAAATTACACATTGTTATTTTTTCTTAGCTCTATTCTTGAATCACTTATCTTCGTCATATTCTTCAACTCTTCTTCCAATTTATTCCATTCCCGCGTCGTTCTCTGGATGAATCCATAATTCCCTACTTCTCTATCCACTCTCTCCACCTCCATTCTCACCCCTCCCCTTGTACTTCTTTGTAATCTCTTTCCAAATCTATTGCTCAACTCCTCCCATCATGTATATCCCTTGAAAAACAATGGATAGAGGTTTCACTGTATGGTGAAATTCAGTCATCACTCTGCCCATCTAATAACCACAGTTGTAGTACACTCAGCATGTTACGAGGTGCGCGCGCGCGCGACTTACTTGGCCTTGGCGTGCGTGAGGATGTGTGACTTGAGGTTGGTGGACTGCGCAAACTTCTTGTTGCAGCCGTCGAACGGGCAGACGTACGGACGATCGCCCGTGTGGATCCGAACGTGCGTGCGCAGGTTGAAGTCCAGCGAGAAACGCTTGCCGCACCCCTCGAACGTGCACTGGAACACGTTCAACACACGTTCAAACGGGTTCTTTTTTAATTTAATGCATTTAAAATCTATGAGTTACAAGATTGAAGGAGAAGATCAAGATGGTAAAGGACCGTTTCCATAGCTCGGGGCAGGCGGCAAGCGGTTAAAAAAACGCCTGCCGTCTGCCCTGTTCACATAGTCGCGTTTCTTCGCACTCACTTCGAGATTTGTCCAATTTATTTAAATATGCAATTCTTGTTCAATTCAGGCGGTCAAGTGATTTTTAGTATCGTATTACGTGGCACGCAAGAACCATCATGGTGTATATCTGAAAAGTACTGTTTTGGAAGTAATATTCCGACATAACCCTACCACTTGTATGACCACTTGTATGAGTGAGGGTATTTAACCGCGGCATTTTTTTCCAAAGTTAAATTTATTCCATGTCTCACGGCAGAGAGCACCAAGTGCAAGCGGTAGGGATTTCATTCATTCTGATTGGCCAGGAGAAAAAACGCCTGCCGCCTGCCATGAAAACGGGCCTTAAGAGAACTCAAGTTTTTCTCTCCACTGTGAAGGTTTGAATTGTTTCCCTACCCTGGAATAATTTTTGTTTTTTTACCTCACGGCCTCATGGGTTTCACAAGTGTCTGTATGATCTCTATCGTGAAGAGGTGGGATAGGTATTACTAGACATGTAAATATGGCTTCTATTTTTTCATTTCATAGCATTTAGAATTTGAAAAGTAGCACTTTGGTGCATCTATTATTTCAAAACATAGTGTTTTGTAGCGAAACAACAGTACGGTACCGGTAAAACCACTCGATAACGTACAATAGGCATACAAGAGAAATACCCCAATTGATTACGTGTTTAGAAAAATACTAAATAGTCTCCACAACCGGGTTAAACCTACGCCTCATCTGCTGCCTGCATCTGCAACTGTACTTTTATCCAAATTCCCCAATTAACTTGACCAGTTTACACCTGAGATGAAAAATGTTTGAGAAAAATAGCATAATGCTTCTATTCCAAATATAGCATCTATATCGCCAAATACATTGAAACGTAGCAGATTCAGACGTTTGTAGCGCTTTGTCGCCTTTTCAAAAACATGATGGAACAACATCAAATGTATTGAAACATGATGAAATATCATGAAAACATGTAAAAAAGCACTTGTAGATTTCATCGCTTTTATAGCAATTTGCTATTTTTACATGTCTCTAGGTATTACATTGGGATTTATTGTTTGTTAAATGAATTATTTCATTTTCAATTCATTTTTAGGGTGGTAAGATCGCCCTTATAGTGTCCTGTTTAAACGATCCTATCTTTCATCCATTGACTTAATTGGAGGACAATGATTTTGTATCAAGTTTTGATGACGTTAAAAAAAAAAATTACAAGAAAAACTTGTTACAGGAATGCAAAACTACTGAATAGAGAAGAAAAATATACTTTTCACATATTAAATGAAAACAATTACAAGAACAGTGAAGAAAATATAGAAACAATACACTAAATTAAAGAAAGTAAAAACAATGAATCGGACGAGGAAAAACTGTACATTGACAAATTGGATAGTGAAAAGCATTCGCACAGGTGAACGTGTTTAAACAGCGATCATATTCAAACAGGTGAACGCGTTGAACCACAAAGGCATTTGCACAGGTAAACGTGTTCAAACACAGCAAACGCGTTGGAAAGCGTTGGAACGTGCCAAACACATGAAAACATGCAAAACAAGTTGGGAATTGAAACTGGACAAAAGCGTTGGAATTCTAGAAAATCGTGGGAAAGTACAATTCTCCTAACTCTGGATTACCAATCGTGATGGATGCTGGTCTATACGTGGAATTTAGAATATCCAAGTTGATGAGTTTCTCCGTTCCATTTGTCGAGAGGAAACGGAGATTCAAAAACTGAAACATCTAAAAAAAAAAAAAAAAAAAGTAGGCCTACGGTACCAATTTAAAAGCCCTGACGTATCTTGCCTGTGAGAGTAACTTTGCCAGACTCATTCAATAATGATTGTTGTTCTGGCATATAACGTCCGCCAGAGACGATGGAAAGGAACACGCCTACTTGGTGATCACGACATGTCGACCTCCCACCAGACATGTCGCTGTAGCGATCATGACGCTGTAGCGATCATGTCGTTGTAGCGATCATGTCGCTGTAGCGATCATATCGCTGTAGCAATCACGTCGCTGTAGCGATCGTGTCGCTGTAGCGATCACGTCGCTGTAGCGATCACGTCGCTGTAGCGATCATGTCGTTGTAGCGATCATGACGCTGTAGCGATCACGTCGCTGTAGCGATCATGTCGTTGTAGCGATCATGTCGCTGTAGCGATCATGTCGCTGTAGCGATCATGTCGCTGTAGCGATCATGTCGCTGTAGCGATCATGTCGTTGTAGCGATCATGTCGCTGTAGCGATCATGTCGCTGTAGCGATCATGTCGCTGTAGCGATCATGTCGCTGTAACGATCATGTCGTTGTAGCGATCATGTCGCAACGCTTACCTGGAATGGTTTCTCGCCCACGAAGGTGCGCCGCTAAAGATAATGGAATGTACCGGTACCTGGAACGAGAATGGAACGTACCTGGAATGGTTTCTCGCCGGTGTGGACGAGCTGGTGGCGCTTGAGCTTGGAGCTCTCGACGAACGCCTTGCCGCACTCTGCGCACACGTGAACGCGCGGCCCGTGCGTGTGGAGGTGCTTGCGCATGGCCGAGTTGTCTCGGAACATCTTCGCGCAGCCCTTGTGCGGGCAGGCGATAGTGCGGGCCGCACCGGACTCCATGTGGTCCCCCCCGCCGCCTTGCTTCTTCATCTTCATCTTGTGCCCCGGCCTAGCAACAACAACAATCAGATCAAGTCCAGTGACGCGAATACAGTCGCAACCAGTGTCGGGTAAATTCCAGGAATTTATAAATCTGAGGAAATATTTCCTGAAGTTTTCAGGGAACATTTGGAACATTTCAGGGATACATTGGGAGCAAAAATCAGAAGACATGTGAAAAAGCACTTTTAAAGTTCATCGCTTTCAGGCCTAGAGCAATTGCTATTTTTACAATGTCTCCAATTATACCTTTCAATCGTAAATATAGCTGATTTAGGCCTACTTTCTTCCGAATTCAAGTTCAAACTTCCGTCATATTCGAGGAATTGACGAGGAAACGCACTTGCAAAACAGCCAGCTTACCTCGCAAACTCGGCCAGCTGCTTCGGATCGCTGAGGTCTAGTCCGGGAATCCCGTCCGAGCTCATTCTCTTCCCGGTCATGTATTCCTCGTAGTCCGGGTCCGGCTCCGGGTTACTCCCTTCGTCTGGGGACAAAATACAGCCGATACGGTTATTCTTGGATACCTCGAAACTTTGTATAATTATACGCATTTATATATCTCTTTCAACCACCTGGCAGCTAGGTTACCAAGTCAATAGAACAAAACCCAGGCCGGGCAATTCTCAGGTTACACTGCGCCGACGGTTCAATACGGAATCAATAATGCTTACATTACGACGCACGGTCCATGATTGGCGGATACCAACGCATACTAATACATAGCGCATGGTTGGTAGCTAACTGGACCCTTACGTAATAAACCACTCGAAATTTTTGTGCTAGAGCTAGCTAGCTCCAAGAGGCTAGGATTTTAATTGGTTGATGTTTACTAAAAAAGCTACCAACAATGACAAAATATGATGAAAACAAATTCACGGTCTCTTGGACTGAATGATTCCATCACATTTGGAAGCCCACCTCATAAGCAGGGCTAGGATTTTGTGCTAACAACAATGGAAGTACACAGAGACCAGACACGCTGCCATGACAACTAGCTCTACTAGTGAAGATTGACCAATCAAAGTCCTAGCCTCTCGGAGCTAGCTGGCATTAGCACGATATTTATTAGGTAAGGGTCCTGTAGAATTTTAAAGTGTAACTGTCAGAAAGATGTGTTGTAATTTCATTGTTATTATTATTCTTTGCAAATGTGATTGTGTATTTTGTATGTATTTTATGTGTCTGTTATTAATTCCATTGTTGTACAACATCGTTCTGTGACAAATATTGTACCGACTTATATATCATGTATTTGATTAGAAAAAAGACAATAAATTATTCTATTCTATGGAGGACAAAAAAAATAATTACAGGTTCTTACAGTGAGATGATTCTAGTTTTCTTTAAAATTAGGAAGATACATATCGTAATTATTCTTTAAAATCTAGTTTTGGGGCTGTTATGTTTTTTGAGCTGACCAAAATTTGAAAATCCAACAGGTCTATCATTAGAGTTGTGGGAATATGGCAATTATTTTCAGGTTTGGTGGCCTGTATTTATGAGGAATATAGGATTTTGTAGCAAACTACTGAAAACGGGAGCTGCCAACTTTAGATCAACAACTACGGGATTATCAACAAGAATTACACATTCTCTCAGACTCTAAAGGTAGGTTCATAGTTGCATAAGCTGTAAATTTCATTAAGCCCTAGTAAACTTTTGTAGGCCTAGTTGGTCTGATAATACTAACAATCAAGCCTACATTCTACGGTGAGATTGCTAAAGTTACGTTCATAGAGCCACGGCATTTTTGCCAGCCGGCAATCTTGTCGGGTGCCGTTGGACGTCGAATGATTTTTACCGTTCATACTACCACGGCAAACTATCGCCGACTCGAGGCAATTATATACCGGTATCGAATCGATGCGATAACCATGGCAACGTCGATAGTGATCGAGTTTGACAGTCGATAGTTCGTACGCAGAACACACAGTTCGAGTACAAACGTGGCCGTGATATCGTGCACGTCATCACGGCAAGTCTGTCGTCCGGCAAAATGTTCAACTTCACTCAACTTTCAAGGCCACAGTTAACGACAAGCCCGGCAAGTCTGTGATTGGCTCATTGATTTTGACGGCACGGCAAATTCGTGTTGCCGTGGCTCTATGAATGTACCTTTAGACTGAAGAGTCCGAGAGAATGTGTAATTTTTTTAGTAGTTTGCTACAAAATGCTAATTTCACATGAACACAGGCTACCGAACCTGAAAATAATTGCTATCTTCCCACAACTCCAATAATGAGATGGGCCTATAATCATTATTTTACATGATGGCAATGTCATAGGCCTACTAATGCCTATGACTACATGAGCCTGGATGAAAAAAAAATTGAAACATTATTGGAAATAATGGTAAAAAATTATACAAATGATTTTTTTTATAATTTTTTTTATTATTTCCAATCTAATTTTTAAAAATGAATCTTCATAATTTTGAGAAATAATTGATTTATTTTCACAAGGTGATGAAAATAGCCAACACCAATGAATCAAATTGTTGTAAGTTCACATAGTAAAATGACATAGTACAATTCAATTACAGATTATTGTTTCCATTAATGTTTAATTAATGAATGAATGTTGAGTTTGAAGGTGTGTCGACAGCGAGGTCATTCAGCTCAAATTAAAAAAAAACAAGAACAATGTTTTTCTGTAATGCATTCACAAAACTTGGATTTCAAGTTTTATAACTTCATTACAATTTAAATACAACTTTGCTGATCAAATGCGAAGTATTTTCAAGCCATCAAATATTTCCCGGTTCAAAGTTCAATGTTTGACCGTCAACACTAGCGCTAAAATCAATAGGCGTTTCCCCTCTCTTCCCCCTACCTTTCTCATTCTACTTTTTTTTAATAAACCAAGGACAAAGAAGCCCGAAACGAACGAGTAAAACCACATATTACCATTCAAAAAACGTATATAGCTGATAAATATCATGATGGAAAGCTCAACAAAAATTCTGGGAATAAATGAGGATGGTTTTAAGATGGATTTTAAGCCGAAAAAGAGAGCAAAACTAGGGATTTAGTAGCGTTTTCAATTGGCCATTATTTTACAAGATGTCAGCCAGTCGCCATTTATATTTCGAAGTAGCCACCATGTTGTAAAATATGGCTGCGCCCTTTGGCTCAATCTATGGCCGTCTCATATCAAAACAAACCTAAATAAACCTATTTAAATAATCACTACGTAGGTTTACAGTTGGGACAACCGTCGGGGCGTCTGTGGGTGGGTACCCGACGTCGTTCCCCACCCCCCGATGCCGTTTCCGGCCTAGCAACAGTGATTACGGTGGCTATTATTGTCCGTGGGGTCAACAAGCAGAACTTCAAGCAGACGATACTGTCAAAAACAAGCAAACTTACCATCGTCAGTGCCCGACGCCCACATTGTAACCGAAAATTCACCTTCCAATGTTTTGATTTGCACTTGTTTCTGTTCCCACTTGCGAGATTTCGTCTCCGAGCCATCGCCCATCATGTTCATGTTAGTATGATCACTGTTTCTCATCTTACCGGCGCGTTTATTTTTTCGGTTTACTCTTCTAGATGGTCCTGGGCTCGATTCAATGTAAATATCACTTTCTGACGGCACTGGGATTTGATCATAACATGATAAAGGGTCCACACTACCAACTATTTCTTCCTGTAGTATTATTTCTTCTCTCCCTGTTTCTGGTAAAGGTTGTAACGCTATCATAGGCTGGCCTTCGTCCATACTTTCATCGCAATCTATGGTTGTTTCTATGTCTTCGCATGGTATTTCACACGATTCTATTTCTACTTCTTGTATGTCTGGGTGTATTTCTACCTCCGTTATATAGTCACAATGTGACGCCATCGCGAACCACTGTGATCTGCTGAACAAAAATAATGAATTTCTCTGCTCAAGCATCGACGGTGCTGCTGAGTGCTGCTAGTAGGTTTCTGAATAACTAGCAAATTACTGCACTCTAGTGGTAAAACTTGATACCGTAAAAATCCCCAATCTCACACAGTCTTGGTGAGAATCAAATATATCATCACTATGGGCATTATAGGTGAAGACTCGATGGAATTAAATTACAAGCTAGTAAAATAATTAGAAGAAATGATTGATGATCAATATTTGACCCCAATTTAGAGGTAGCAAGGATTTTAATTCATGATCTTTGAAACTTTTTCATGTTTCAGAACCTGACAAGTGTTTGAATACATGACACAACTTCAGCCAATCACAACAGAGCTATTGCCCCGAACTGATGTGCAAATCATCGAAAATCACATGTGTCAGTCTTGTGTACAAACAGAGAAAGGTGCGAGTAGCAGCTAGGCCTGCAACACATAACCTAATTTGGAGTAATAAGAATTTTAATACATGTTTCCTTTTCATTTATGCCTATTTGGCTTGGAGACAAATAATTATGTGGTTCATTACAGCTAGTTGAATGAAATAATGCAGTGATATAATGAGGTATATCTTCTTGTCGTGATCCTGTTTGGTTCACTTGAACTTTGTGATTCCACATTATCTCTCTGGGATGGCAGTAAGTGCATCAATTGTGACAGATGAAATGTCCCTTCTAGAAGAAGACCAACTCAAATTACTCGAAAGATTCCCTTACCTTCTTCCAATCAAAAAAGATTTCACGTATTATGAAGGCAGCATTTACGTTGGGGTAAGTAAACGACACTTATTTTCAGAGTCCTAGACCTAGTCAAGATGTATTGAGGGTTGCGTTGGTTTGCCTGTTTATTATTTTGGCGTAACGCTATCCAACCCATGTTGACACTATATGTACCAATTTACTGCCCAAATCTCTTAACCGACCGAACGTGCGTAATTGATACAAGGAGCCAACTTTGCTTATACAAAATTACAATCATGTCAGCAATCACCTCAAATGTTGATATTTGAGGGTTGTAGAAGGCATGACCTGAAGATAGTTTCATATTATACACTAGGTAGAGCAGTGATCAGTAGGTTCAAGGACAGTACTCATGAAATAACTAGATTGATAGCTTAGTGAAATGACCATGTAATCTTGATACGTCTTGCCATGCCTTATGCGGGACTAGAATCCACGCCAAACGGTGACTTTAGTTTCTGAAACGGTACCTCAGCTGACCGAGCTACCCAGGGTGACTTGAGTCAAGGTTCAAACGTTTTTATAGGGTATATCCAAGGTACATCTTAGCTATATTCAGGGCGTATATCTTTCATCATCATATATCTCTAAATGTATGAATGAATGTGTGATTGTGTTGTACTTCTATGTTGTGTATGAATGAGTTTCTTTAAATATATAACTCATACATATTGTTCAGTTTCAATCTGTTATTTCAATTATAATTTCTGTTATCTGCGGAGGAAAATTATGGTCACCAACAGCGCAGTCCTGGTGTTGAAGTTCATTGGTTTTGAATAATTAAAATGGGGTGGTAAGATCGCCCTTGTGGTGCCCCGTCCAAACGATCTTATCTTTCATCCTTTGCCTCAATTGGGAACAATGATTTTGTATCAAGTTTCAATGAATTATTGAAAAGTAAAATCAAATAATGTTTATGTTTATAATCGACGTGTCATATATTATCCTATCATGACCAATTTTACAGAATATAAAAATCAACTTGGTAAAGAAAGCATTGCATTAGTTTTTGGAAGTTGATTTTTTTTTTATTGTTTCCCAATAATTACACATAACATGTTCACGGAATATCCACAAAGCCTGATACAGGCTTATCTGTGGTTTTACATGAAGAAAACACAATGTTGGATATATAAATGAATAATGCTGAAAAATGAACAGTTTATTTGACAATATCAAGTGCAAAATATTATATGACTTACTTCAAGATATATCTGAGGTGAAGAGAATGATAGTAGGCCTATAATATATGATATTTCTATAGAAGCAACAAACTATAAATGATGTGGAATAAAATATGGAATGAAACTTGGTTTTCTTAATTATTCCAAACTTACAGAATGAGCAAATCTGTTACAACACACAAACAATAAATAAAGCTTCATTCATAGCAACGCGGTAAACTTGCCGCAGCGGTATAATTACCGCTGCGGTATCAGCGGTTTTATTTTCGCCTGTTCATAGTAAAGCGGAATTACGCTAGCCCCTCCTGTGTACAATACTCGAAGCTTGAGCTGTCAAAAGGTTGAACCGCCAAAAAATCAACATGGACGACAATTTACGTAAGTCCCTACTTTTAAAGAAAAAAAAGAAATAAGGTCTTTGTAGGACATATTGGTCAACCTATATAATTGGGGGTGGTCACTCACCATTGTAATTAAAGTCTCGTTCATAATAATTTTTGATATGAAAAAAAACATGGCTGCTGAAAAGACAACAAGCAAAATGGGGCTAGTAAAGTGGCGCGCAAAGTGTGTGTCCTGACATGCAATTCGAGCATTCAGCAAGCCGTGAAATGCACGACGTCGCACGCGGTAGGTTTGACGCGCGTCAAAAAGTTGAACATAAACCAAGATTCAAGGTCGCTGCCGCGCGGTAGATCTGGCAATGAGCGGCAAGCTCTTGATTGGTTCACGTGACCAACCGTGACGGTAAAACCGCTTTGACGCTTCACTGTGAATCCAGCTTGATAATGTAACGAAATTTAATCGATTGGAATCGAAATTGAAACCTACTACGTTGGATGAGGACAAGAATAAAATTACGTGAAAATGAAAAAGTAATCTAATTGAAATGCGTGTCGTGGAACAATGGTTTTGAAGCAGTTTTGACGTTATTAATAGAAAAGGTTATGTTAGGAGGAAAGTCGAGATAGATTGTGTTACAATAAGGGATGTAAAGTCAAGGTTTGAAGGGTTTTAGAGGGTATATCAAGGGTATCATGCCCCACTTAGAAAGAACACCGTACCGGTATCTGAATTTTGTACGTTTTTGAGTTGGCTGTTGTTTATCAAGTTAGCATTATTGCTAATTCCACAAATTATATTTTAAATGTATCTTTTCGTTTTTTTATTTTCATTTCCTATATAATATATTATATATATAAAATAATATTCATATTATATTTCGAATTACAAACTCGTAGGAAGAGAAGAAGAGATAGAGGATAGGCCTAGCAGTAGTGAAGAAGAGGAGGAAGAAGTCGGAACTGGCAGGAACCGATTGATATGAGAAGTCTGCCCTAGAAAAACTGGTGGAAACACCCCCTGTCCCAATTTAATTGGTTATCTGGGTTTGAGATACTGGTATATATATATATATATATATATATATATATTTATATTGAATTTATATTACGAAGTTACATTTTCAAGACTCATTTTTTCTCACCTTCCCATTGCACGTTGTTAGAAAACCATATCTACTCTGCAAATGAGTCGAAGCAACAAGCATAATCACCGTGTATGCAGAACCAGTGAGGGTATAACTAAGTAAATAAAACACAGTACGGTATCTACCGATACTTGGATAAATGTTCATAAGTGCAGCATGAAGTGGTAGATGCGGTGTTTTATCCAAGTATACTTTTATTTTATTTTTTCCCCCGTGGATCAGTACATTGTACAAAGTACGTGTATCGTATAATAAATACAATAAAGATGGTATAATAAATACAATGAAGATGGTATAATGAATACAAAAAGATGGTATAATAAATACAATAACAATGGTTACAAAATTACAATCATAACACTGTTCAATATTAAATATCTCGAAACCGATATTTTGCAGATATTGTGTTCTTTACGAGTGGGGCAGTATAATTTAGATATATTTAGATATATTTTGATATAATATATAATATAATAATATATAATTATTATTATAATAATATAATATATATTTAGATATTTAGGGTATATATCTCACATCATTAAATATATTCAAACCTACTAGGTATGTGATTGGATGAAGATGAGAATTAAATGATCGTGAAAAAAAAAAAACCTATCGAATCGAAACGTATGCCGTTGAACGACGACGTGTTCTACCGCGGCGGCCTGTCCAGCGTGTTGCTGCCTCGCGTGTCGTCGTCCAGTCCCCAGTTGCCCCCGGCGACGGTGGGGGACTTCAAGGTCGCCAGCTCTGCCTGGTCGTAGCACACGACGTCCCAGAACCAGTCGACGAACGCGGCTCCTTTCTGCGGCACCTTGCGCAGGTTCAGACCTGGACCAATCAGACGCCAGCGTTAGGCGGGGTCAACGTGCATCGAGGGTTGCGGACTTGCCGATTTGAGATGAGGACTTTTATTGAAAATGTAGTGAAAATAAAGAATTCAAAGTTATTGATCTGATTTTTATCATTTCGTAGACCGTGTTGAAGTATCCTTCCTCATTGAAATTCTGATATTTTCTGAATTTATTAGACGAGCTTTAGCGAGGATTCAATTTGACATACTGAAAAAAATTGGTGATCGTTTTTATGTTTTTTTTTTTTATGTTTTTTTGTCGGTTCTCCACAGGTCAAACGGCTACAGCTATCAACTTCAAACTTTTTCTCATCATGGTTCCTCATCTAACTTAGATCTGTATAGTTTTGTGGCATTATCGGGTGGTAACTTTTATTTTTATGAATTTTAGAAATTTCAAAAATACCCATTAGAATAACACGGCAGAAAAAAAATTAAAAAAAATTTATTTTAAAAAAAATTGAAATTTTGTGTGAAGTTGAATAACATTTTGATACACATTTCTGGAAATTCTCAGCTTGATCGGGTCAGCCATTTATAAGAAAAAACATGAAATGTGCTAAATTGGTACCACTCGAAGCAGTTTTTGCCCATTTATAACTGAAATGTTACCCAATTGGCGAATTTAGGCAAAAGTTTGGCAATGAAGTCGACATACTATTATTTTATGCTCGTCTAACAACGCGTATATAGCGTTTTCCTAGTTATTTAAATTTATAAATTACTGGGGAACGTCCATAAATTACGTCACAGCTTAGGGGGGGGGGGGGGGGGGGGGTTGTCAAGATTTGTGACAAGGTGTTACGGGGGAGGGAAGGGGGGAGGCAACTGTGTGACGTACCATTTTTTTGTTCCATCTATTGGTGCCATTCTTATAGATTCTTATATTCATACCCACCCTAGAAACAGCAGATGCATATCAAATAATTATTAAGTTTAACTACTCAAAAAGAAAATATAAAGAAATGTATATTTTGATTTTATTATGTTATTGTACCTTTGCCGCCTGTTGATTTCAATTTTTTGTTAGAGGGGGGGGGGTATAAGAATTTGTGACGTATTTAAAGGGGGGGTGGTAATAGGTTTTGTGACCAACTGTGACATGGGAGGGAGGGGGGGGGTTCAAAGTGGCCTAAAAAAGTGTGACATAATTTATGGACATCCCATTATCTAAATTTGGGTAAATTTGGATAAATTCGGATAATGTAGCCGACTGACCTGGATTGTCGTGTTGGATACACTTGATGATGTACTCGTTGGCGTAACGCTTGCCGTCACTGGCGCAGACGTACTCCAGCGCCATCGGAACGACGCACGCGTACGGGGTCGTGAACTTCTCCACCACGACGTCTTCGTTGTCGTACAACTTCTCGATGTCGAACGTTTCGTCGTCGTAATACCAGTACTCGCTGTCGTCCATCGTGAGCTTGCTCACGATCTCCTTGTACACGTCGCTAGCTGCTTTCTTCTTGTCGTTCGGCAATTTGTTTCCCTTGTCGACCACTGTTTTAACGTCGTTTGTTTCCCTGGAGACTGCATTCAGGTCGTTAGATACTTTGTTCTCGTCGTTTGATGCTATGTTCACATTGTTTGTATCGTTGGATGGTTTGTTCATGCCGCTAGATGGTTCGTTTACGTTGCTAGATGGTTCGTTTACGTCGCTAAATACTTTGTTCCCGTCGTTTAATGTTGTGTTCAGGTTATTCACTTTGATAGATGGTTTGTTTACGTCGCTAGATGGTTTGTTCACATCGCTAGATGGTTTGTTCATTTCGTCAGATGGTTTGTTCACATCGCTAGATGGTTCGTTCATATCGTTATATGGTTTGTTCACATCGCTAGATGGTTCGTTCATATCGTCATATGGTTTGTTCACATCGCTAGATGGTTCGTTCATATCGTTATATGGTTTGTTCACATCGTTAGATGGTTTGTTCATGTCTTCAGATGGTTTGTTCACATCGTCAGAAGGTTTGTTCATACCGTTAGTTAGTTCGTTCACGCCGCTAGATGGTTCTTTTACGTCGCTAGATGGTTTGTTTATGTTGTTAGTTGCATTATTCTCAGATGTTTCGAATGTATCTCTGCTTTTGGGCACATTGTTCACGACGACTGGTGCTTTGCTCAAGTCTTTGGATACGTTGCTAACGTCTTGAGTTTCATTGTTGTTATATGTTTGGATTACATCTTTGTTCTTCGACCCAACATTCACGTCATTAGTTCTTTCGATCGCAGCTCTAGACACATTGCTTGCGTTGTTGTATGCTTTATTCACTTCGTTGAATGCTTTGTTCATATCGTTGAATGCTTTGTTCATATCGTTGAATGCTTTGTTCATATCGTTGAATGCTTTGTTCACATTGTTGGAAGTTTTGTTTACGTCGTCGGTTGTTTTGTTCACTTTGCCAGATGCTTCGCTTACTTCGTTGGAATCTCTGTTTTTAATAGCTTCGTTTCCGTCATTCGTCACTTTGCTCCTTTGCGTTTTCTCCGCGTCGCCAGATGCCTTGTTCACATCATTGGGGCTCCCGTCTCTCATCTCTTTCTTTTCTTTCTCCTTCTCAGTCACTGCACTCACAAGTTTACCTTTCAAATTATCTTTGTTTTGAGTAATTTTAGCTGGCGTGATTACATTTTTTCTATTCTTATTTTTATCATCTTTCAATAATTCGTCATGAACATTCGTTTTATTTTTAGTCACTCCAATTTTTTCCTTCAAAGTATTGGTATTCGTAAGAAATTTCCTTTTTGTATCAACATTGCCAGTATTCATGGATTTCCTCTTTGGCTTTGCAACAACAGCAATAACAGCTTTCTTTTCCATATTTGTTCTATTGCTGAAAACATCAATCTTTTCTGTTATGATTGTGTCAGAAACAATACCGGTAGTCTTGTTCCTATCGTCATCGGCCGTGACAACGTCTGTTGCGCTGTAGATCGATGTTTTGGCTGTGGGAATCCAGGCCACTTTGCCAAATGTTGTGTGTCCGTGCGACGCCATGACGAGCAGAGTAAGAAGAACGCTGCTGTTTCTGTAACCGTATAATAATATTCTGTGAAACGTTGCGAGTCAGCGGATCATTTTTATTCCACATTATACCCCGTTTACACTATGCCTACTAACTGCTGTTAAGCCACTAACTGACATCAGCAACGCAATGTGACTGGAACGCAGTTAGTGCTAACCGACATCAAGGCCTAACTACGTTCTGTAAACGCAATCATGGCTTGATGTTAATCAAAATCCACCGCACTTCCAAAAAACAACAAGATTCACGTCGTCACTGTGCTGTTACAAGGCAGTGGGATATTTTTAGGTTAAAATAGACAACACGTTAAACCGGTATCTGCCATTTTACTCGAATGATTTTACTCAACCTGTCTGCTCAGAGCCTGCTATACCATGGAAATCGTGCAGTAATATAGCAGTGCATGACGTCACTAACAACCATTTCATCGCTATCAGTGTGAACACCTTAACTCAGTTAGAACGATGTCACCCGTGATGCTTTGCGCCCAGCTAACCACTGTTAGCTAACCAGCAGTGACAGCTTTCTTTTCTATATTTGTATTTTATATTCTTTCCTATATTTTCTATATTCTATTTTCTATATTCTATATTCGATCATAGTGTGAACAGGATTTTATCATCACAGTCGACCACTTGAAAGCCGGGTTACAAAATGGTGGCCACGACCATTAATTAGTAGAGCGATAGGCCTAATTAAAACATTATAGGCCTATCACTAATTCAATTTGTCGATTGTGTATAATGATAAACTTTACATCTGCTGTCAATGGAAAGAAGTGATCATTGCCCAAGAGACTTAGTTCAAAGTGGAAGATATCAACATTCGTGTGTTTATACTGAAAAACTTTTATCTACGGCGAAAAATCATGGTCATAGACAGCGCAGTCCTGGTGTTGAAGATCATTAGTTTTAAATAATCAAAATGGGGTGGTAAGATCGCCCTTGTGGTGCCCCGTCCAAACGATCCCATCTTTCATCCTTGGTCTTAATTAGGGAACAATGATTTTGTATCAAGTTTCGATGTTATTAAAAAGAAAAAAAATGGCTACCATACCTCCCAGGCCGTTTTTTTTTCTCTGCTATCGCACAGATACTTGTGTTTAGATAGCCTTTCATTACATTTACAACAGAAACAGATGGTTTTATTGTGTTGGTATATTGTTGTACTTGATACGTGAAACAAGAAATTTGCCGATCTCACTTTTATTTACCGTTCAGAGGCTTGTCAGTTTGACACAATCAGCCTAGAACGATGTTTTGGAATAACAGCTGACTGTATTATATCATTTTCGGAAACATAAGCATACTGTATTGGCCAAAAAAATCTATAATCATGTTCCAATCCATCTTCCAGATGTCGGTACAAGTCCCATATGGATATGACGCCATTCTGTCGAGGTATTAACACTTTGTCTGGCATGCATTCCACTGTCAAAACTACCCTACTTGGCAGCCATTCCAGCTGTTTTATAAGGTTACACTAAATAATTCATTGCATCACTATTTATTTGTCTATCACTTTGAAACTTTTTGCAGTTTGTCAGTACAAGTCATTTATAATTGTTCTGCTTTCAAAGATATCATTTTCACTGTCACTTTTGCAAAACAATTCCGATTCAATTTGGTTTTGCGTTAGCCGCGGATTTCTAGACTCCATGTTTCATAACACTGCTTGTGACATTTTGTCTAATGTCACAGTAACCATTTACACCAACTTCAAGCAAAAAAATCTTCATTCAAACTTATTCATTCTGCGCTAGGTTAGCAAGTTTGAAGGTTTCCATTTACTTCCGAAAGATGGCGATAGCGTATGGTTTTCGACGATAAAATGAAAACCGATATATTGGTCGTTGCCAGGCAAAGTGTTAAATGAAACGATTTGGAATTTGTGAGGACGTACATGTGCGCCAGCGGCTTGGGCAGCACGATCGTTGCGAATGCGTATTTCCGCCAGCGTTCGTGGAGTGGTTAAATAAGCGGTATAACTAGAGACATGCAAAAATAGCAATTGCTATAAAAGCGATGAAATCTAAAAGTGCATTTTTTACATGTTTTTCTGATATTTCTTCATCTTTCAATACGTTTGGTCTAGTTCTATCATGTTTTTGAGAAGGCGACAGAGCGCTACAAACGTGAATTTGCTACGTTTCAATGTACTGGCGATATAGATGCTATATTCGGAATAGAAGCATTATAGATGCTATTTTTTACAAAATTATTTCAGTTGAGGTGTAAACGGGCGAATTTGGAAAAAAGTGCAGATGCAAATTCAGGCGGCAGATAAGGCGTAGGATTAACCTGCTTGTGGAAAAACACTATTTTTCTGAAAAATATCAATTGAGTGTTTCTCTTGTATGCTATTGCACGTTATCCAGTGGTTTTACCGTACCGTACTGTTGTTATGCTACAGAACTAATATAAAAAATAATTCAATTTAATAATATATATATATAATAAATAATAATATATAGGAAATATAATGAAATATAATTTGATACCAGTACTGGATAATTAAATGATATAAAAATGAGATAAAATTGAAATAATTTACGATTACACACAAAAATTATGACACTGATGATAATAGAAAGAATAAAATGAATGTAAATCTTGACGGATGATAGTTAGTTATATATAGAGACATGTAAACATAGCTTCTTATTTTTTCTTCTCGTAGCATTTAGAATTTGAAAAGTAGCATTTTGGTGCATCTATTATTTTGAAACATCGTGTTTTGTAGCTCACAACGTTCTGTAGCGTTACAACAGTACGGTACCGTTAGAATCATTGTATAACGTACAATAGTCAAACAAGAGAAACACCCCTATTGATACTTTTAGTCAAATAGTCTCCACAAGCGAGTTAAACCTACCCCTCATCTGCCGCCTGCATTTGCAACTGCAATTTTTTTTCAAATTCCCCAACTAACTTTACCCATTTACAGGCCTACCTCAATTGAAATAATTTTGGGAAAAATAGCATCTATAATACTTCTATTCAAAATATAGCATCTATATTGCCAGTACATTGAAAGGTGGCGGATTCAGACGTTTGAAGCGCTTTGTCGCCTTTTCAAAAACATGATAGAACAAGACCAAATCTATTGAAAGATGAAGAAATATCAGAAAAACATGTAAATGGGCACTTTAAAATTTCATCGCTTTTATAGCAATAGCTATTTTTACATGTCTCTAGTTATATATAGATGGTTTCTAAATATATTTTATCTCATATTTTAAAGAATTATATATAAAAACATTCACAGAAATCATTAAAAAAACTTCGAAATGTTCCCCGAGCATCAACAAACAGACCAATCACCTCGATCTCTTTCAAGTTATGGTTTTCCTCGGAGTGTTCAAGTACTCACTTGCTCATGACGTTGGCAGCAGTGTATCGCGCGAGAGAGCTGTGCGTACTAACTCCAGTTAACGACGCGGCGTAAACATCAGCATGTGATAACATTGTGTTGGGAGGCATTCGCGAGTCGTTAAATATCAACCCAGACAAATAACAGAACTGATGTTTTGAAATGGTTTGACGCTGGAACGAGTTTAATGAGAACTGGGAAGAGCTCACACTGGAATTTTCATTCTATTTTTCATCTCATTTCATTCATTTATTATTCCAAGTTGATAGTTACATTTCTGACTAACGTAAACATACAAGATCAGATAAATGCACCATAGGCCTATATGGCAAGTCAGGAATATCACATAAAATATATTAATTGATGAGCGTAGCGAAGTCTCCATCCCAATCTTATAGGGCTTTGTCTGTGTGTTTTTTTTTTTTTTTTTTTTTTGTTTGTAAGCACTCCACAGGTCGCAAGGGTTGACTGATCAACATGAAACTTTTTTTGTACACGCAAACTCACCCAACTTAGAACTGTATAGTTTTTGGGATGAATCGGTCGGACCAATTTTGAGAATCATCATCTCAAAGTTTCTAAAAACCACATAAGATTTGGCTGGGCAGAAAATGTTGAAAAATAAAATCTCTCCAAATGGGATGAAATTTTTCTCTAAATGTGTATACATGGATTTTACACATTATTACGATTTTTTAAGCAATTCTGATCAGTCGTTTTGGAGAAAAAAAAATAAAATGACTGATAATATTCATAAAATATATCATAATAATTATGACAGAATTAAGTTGTCGAGATTCACTGCTTTCTAGATTCAAGAGTTGACCAACAATGAAGTATTTTTTATATGCGTCAAGGTGTGTAGAATACCAGAGTCAATGAAGTGGCAAGAGTAGAACTACTTTAACGACTTTAATAGCTTATTCAGATATCAAGGTGTGTAGAATACCAAAGTCGATAAAGTAGCAAGGGTAAAACTATTTCAAGGACTTTCATACCTTATTCAGATATCTCGCTCATCTTACAACGCATATTTCGCGTTTGACTAGTAATGAACTATGTAATATAGCAATGAACGTGTTATTCCCACATATACTCTACAGTCAACACAAAAATCTTAAGTTTAAAAAAATTAAGCTCATTTCAAAAAAAATTTCATTGAATTTCATCAAATATTTGATCACACTTCATACAATGGCCACATGAGTATCCGAGCTCTCAGTGAGATTATCTCGTAGGGGAGAGAATGAGAACTGAATAATCATGGTTTATCCGTCGTGTCTTCTGAGGAATGAAGTAATCAAATCACATATTGCATCCAAAAATATACATTTTGAACCCTATTATTATTGTTGATTATAAAAATACATTTTGAACCTTTCTATTATTGTTGATTATAAAAATACATTTTGAACCTTTCTATTATTGTCGATTATAAAAAATATACATTTTGAACCCTATTATTATTGTCGATTATAAAAATACATTTTGATTTATTCTTCGAATTGTATTATCTTATTCACACTTTTAATATTTGTAGGATCGTCATTTCATATAATTGCACAGCTTGACTGACATTTTTCTCTTTATTTGTTCTCGTTAAATCAATGTGTAGACTAGGAATTATGTCAGGCATTTTTATTTCATATTTAGTTATTTTAATTTCCAATTCATTTACTGTTGACTTAATTGTTATTATTTTTTCACTGAGCAGTGAACCCTGCCTATGTTGAACTGTCATTATATAGTTACTAGGAAAAGGCTATATACGCGTTGTTAGACGAGCGGAAAGTAATAGTATGTCGACTTCTTTGCCAAATTTTTGCCTCCATCCGCCAATTGGGTGACATTTAAGTGAGAAATGGGTAAAAACTGCTTTGAGTGGTACCAATTTAGCAAATTTTATGGTTTTTCTTCGAAATGGCTCACCCGATCAAGCTAAAACATTTCAGAAATGTGTATCAAAATGTAAATCAACTTCACGCGGAATTTCATTTTTTTTTGAAAATAAAAATATTTTCTTTTTTTTCCGCCGTGTTATTTTAATGGGCATTTTTGAAATTTCTTAAATTCATAAAAAAAAAAGTTACGATCTGATAATGCCAAAAAACTATACAGATCTAAGTTAGATGAGGAACCATTATGAAAAAAAGTTTGAAGACGTTAGCTGTAGCCGTTCGACCTGTGGAGAACCGACAAAAAAACACAAAAACAAAAAAACAACATAAACACGAACACCAATTTTTTTCAGGATGTCAAATTGAATCCTCGCTAAAGCTCGTCTGATTATATTATACCTTATCAATCATATATTATTATATTATACAAATATCATTCAAATAAAGACATGCAAAACATTAAAGAAGTTGAAAGAAAAAAAAATTCTTTAAAAAAATAAAATACAACGTGTAAAATAAAATAGGCTACAGTCAATATGAAAGAATGAGATATAAAATAAGATGTAGGCCTTTGCATCCAGTAATTACTTGTCAGCATCCTCATATGTTAAATATTCCGTCATTGAATAAAAGGAATGTACTACAAGAAACCTCTTAGCTCTTTGAGCAGAAACTTCGAGCATTTCCAAGAGAAACATTCTCAGCCTAGATGCGGGCTCTCAATCACACTCACATTGTTATTGTCACCAGAGCGAGGAGTTTGCCGGGATCAGGCTCGGAGTGCCGAACTACCCGCGGCTCTGTGGTCTGTGGCTGAGCTGCTCCTGGACCCTCAGCCACGTCCTGGAACCGTTCCGGGACGACCTTGAGAGCTGCGTCGACTCCTGCGCCTCCCTCAGCGACTACCTGTGCAGCATGACTCATCTCATCGTGAGTCTTCTCCTCTCGCTCGACCAGATCACGACCCCAGGGCGGATCAACACCCCCCCCCCCTCCTTCCCCTCCCTCAAGTATTCCATTTCTCAGCTTCAAGATGATGTAACTCATATCGCATAACTGTCAAGCGCATAACTGTCTAGCGCATAACTGTCAAGCGCATAACTGTCAAGCGCATAACTGTCTAGCGCATAACTGTCAAGCGCATAACTGTCTAGCGCATAACTGTCAAGCGCATAACTGTCAAGCGCATAACTGTCAAGCGCATAACTGTCTAGCCCATAACTGTCAAGCGCATAACTGTCAAGCGCATGCAGATGAAAAAACATATTTCTTAGCTGTATACGCTTGACAGTTATGCGACATGACTTGAATAGTTATGACTTATATCATCTTCAAGCTATTATAATTATCTGTGTTTCTTGCGTCGTAGAATTTTGATATCATACCATTCAAAAGTTATCATTAAAAACTGATATTTCGCTAAATCGACCCGTGGACTCTCGAGTTGGTTCAGATCTGATTGTTCTGCCCGTTGTGCAATGATAAACGAGCAGATACGGGTTTAGTTCGGATCAGTTATATAATAAAGTTTAGGCCTATCACTGATTTTTTGTTTCCATTTTGTATTGTGATGAACTTTACATCTGCTGTTTGTTGATGGAAAGAAGTGATCATTGCCCGAGAGAGTTATTTCAAAGTGGAAGATATCAACATTCGTGTGTTTTGTTCACTCTTAATACAAATGCTGGTAATGTCCGGATATATCACAGAAACGGTTTTTACTTATAATGTGTTCCGGACTTTCGGAAACTGAAAGACTGTTATCTGCGGCGGAAAGTTATGGTCACCAACAGCACAGTCCCCTGGTGTTGAAGTTCATTGGTTATAAACATTTAAAATGGGGTGGTAAGATCGCCCTTGTGGTGCCCCGTCCAAACGATCCTATCTTTCATCCATAGCCTTAATTGGGGAACAATGATTTTGTATCAAGTTTCGATGTTATTAAAAAAAAAAAAAATATATATAAACCAGTTCAGACCTCGCTCAAGGCCGGCAGCCAACTATTCGATTCAATCTGTCGCAGGAGTCTCGCTTGAGCACGCCCGGCATCAGCTCGCTGCTGGGCACGACCCGCGTGATCCCGTCAGCCCTCCACGCCCGGCTGCTGGCCGCCCTGGAGCCGCTGGGAGCCGGCAACGTGGCCCGCGTGTCCGCCGGGCTGGACACCGTGGTGCTGACGGCTGAAGACGGGGCCGGCCGGACCCACCAGCTTACCTTGAGCCTGCGCGGCGAACAGGTGGAGCGCATCGCGGCAGACCTGCCGGCCAAGGCTGACCTCAAGCTGCTCACGGTGAGGGAGAGAGAGAGAGAGAAAGAGAGAGAGAGAGAGAGAGAGAGAGAGAGAGAGAGAGAGAGAGAGAGAGAGAGAGAGCTTGACACTCTCCAGTATCAAGTTGGATGATGTAAAATTTGTGCTTCTGTCTACGTTTGAAGCACGAAAAGAAAGGAATTGTTTTTTCATCAAGTGCGGTAGAATTGAGTCTGCTTCGTGTATCCAGTGCTTCATCCAATCCAATGTTTCATGGAGAACAACCTCGAGATGCGGTCTACTAATGTTCTCAACAACTCAGCCCTTGCCACAACTAACCTGAACTGCTAACAACTAAAACTAACTGACTAACCTAACCTGGACTGATTTATCATAACCCAGAACAATTCAATCCAAATCAACATACATATATATATATAGGGGTATGCGAATCTTTGTTTTTTTTATTTCGAACCGAATCCGAACCGAATCTTCATCAAAATTACCGAATCCGAATCTTTTCAACACGCATTGTGAAGCGTAATAATGGGACAAACGACACTGCTGATCAAGTTACTCTTGATCCAGGAAGTGAAAATCTCATCTCAGCATTCTCGTAATTACCCCTGCGTAAAACATTCTATGCAGCACAAGTCTAATCATTACAGCAATTGTTTGTGAGAATAGAGAATGCAATGTTGCCAACCGGCACACTTGCTTCGTGTGACCCGGGAGGTGAAGAAACATATCAGACCCGGTTCGATTCCCGCTACCGTCCATCTTTACAGGGGTCTTTCGTGGTTTCCCTCTGTAGTCTAGGCTGATGCCGGGATGGTTCCCACAATATAGGCCACGACCGCTTCCTTCCCACTATCCTTCCCACTACCCATAAAAACCTTCATCTCATCATCCCATCATCTCATTAATCATTCATCCGACGCCAATAGATCTTAGTAATCATTACAGTGCGTCTTTAAAACTCAATTAGGAGAAAAAAAAAAAATTCAATATTGCCACGCTTTTGGCGCCAAGACTCGAAATTTCCGAATCTTTCATGTTAGACCGAATCCGAATCTGAAAGTGGATTCGGATTTGATTTGAAAAACACGAATTTGTACACCCCTATTCATATACTAGATAACTGTGACCAATAGTGCTGTCTGTACTCCCCCGTATAGCCCCCCTCCCCCGTAAAGCCCCCCTCCCCCGTATAGCCCCCCTCCCCCGTATAGCCCCCCTCCCCCGTATGTCCCCCCTCCCCGTATAGCCCCCCTCCCCGTATAGCCCCCCTCCCCCGTATAGCCCCCCTCCCCCGTATAGCCCCCCTCCCCCATATAGCCCCCCTCCCCCATATAGCCCCCCTCCCCCGTATAGCCCCCTCCCCCATATAGCCCCCCTCCCCCGTATAGCCCCCCTCCCCCATATAGCCCCCCTCCCCCATATAGCCCCCCTCCCCCGTATAGCCCCCCTTCCCCGTATAGCCCCCCTCCCCCATATAGCCCCCCTCCCCCATATAGCCCCCCTCCCCATATAGCCCCCCTTCCCCGTATAGCCCCCCTCCCCCATATAGCCCCCCTCCCCGTATAGCCCCCCTTCCCCGTATAGCCCCCCTTCCCCGTATAGCCCCCCTCCCCCATATAGCCCCCCTCCCCATATAGCCCCCCTCCTCCGTATAGCCCCCCTCCCCCGTACAGCGCATAGTGTAATAGCCGCCCCGCCGAGCTGCACTCGAGACTGATGTGAGACTCGTACTCGTGTTCCCGCAGGGCGGGTCGATAGCGTCGTACTACCGAGCGTTCGAGACGCGTATCAACGAGCTGCAGCTGCTGTGGCAGGCGCTCGACGACATCGACGACAGCTGCTGGGTCGTCGACCCCGAGGTGCCAAACAGGTCGCAGACGCATCGCAGGATCATCATCGGTACGTGACGCAAACGCGGCTGTTGTGCAAATGTTGACTTCGTCACTTTTTCATTTATACGGTAATTTCTTATAAGAGCCATGGGAGTCAATTGGCCGATGTAGATCGTCCGCCCTCGTGATGTCACAAAATATAAAAACCAATCAAGTGGACAGTGAAGCAGGGGAAATAGGAAAATAACCAATCAAGGTATCTCAAATTTCCCCTGCTTCGTATAAGTCATGCCCATCTACAATGGTCAATTCAGTGAAATATCCGGTTTTTGGGTGAAAACTTCTGAGCGGTATGAGATATCAAAATTAAAATACAGAAGGAACTTGGATATTTTTAATACCTTCAAGATGGTAAAAGTTATAGCTATTCAAGTCATGTCGCATAATTGTCGAGCGTTTACAGCTGAAAAGTGTGTTTTCACAAGTTTTTTCAAAAGTTCTCACAAAAAAAAAAAAAAGATATTTCGCTAAATCGACTCCCGTAGACTCTTAATCATTGGAATGATGTTGAACAAAATAAACAACGTAACACAAACGAACGCTTGTTGTTCTCAGGAACGAACGTGTCCGTTCAGGTGACCTTGAGCCCGCTGAACGGAGCGTACCGGCCGGACATCAAGGTTCAGGGGTCACCAAACGTCATCGCACGGTACACGAGCGCCCTCGCGCAATACAACCTGGAGGTAACGTACCCTCGTACCATGTCACTCACATTGTTGTGTCGCAAATATCTCCGTTTTTACTCCAGAAGAATTATTAAAAGCTTACACTGTTCACGATGTAGTGATACCAACCTATTTTATCATGATATGAAGAAGTTGTACCGACTCCCATACTAATAACATGGACGGTATTTGTGGTTTCTTGCGGTCAGTTCAGAGCCAAAGGTCCTGATTGCCTGTCACGATTCAGCAGATTCCCTTGTGAACTAGATGTAGATAAGAGTGACTAACTCCCATACTGATAACATGGACGGTATTTGTGGTTTCTTGCGGTCAGTTCAGAGCCAAAGGTCCTGATTGCCTGTCACGATTCAGCAGATTCCCTTGTGAACTAGATGTAGATAAGAGTGACTGACTCCCATACTGATAACATGGACGGTATTTGTGGTTTCTTGCAGTCAGTTCAGAGCCAAAGGTCCTGATAGCCTGTCACGATCTAGTGGATTCCCTCGTAAACTAGATGTAGATAAGAGTGGCTAACTCCCATACTGATAACATGGACGGTATTTGTGGTTTCTTGCGGTCAGTTCAGAGCCAAAGGTCCCGATTGCCTGTCACGATTCAGCAGATTCCCTTGTGAACTAGATGTAAATAAGAGTGGCCAACTCCCATACTGATAACATGGACGGTATTTGTGCTTCCTTGAGGTCAGTTCAGAGCCAAAGGTCCTGATTGCCTGTCACGATTTAGCGGATTCCCTTGTGAACTAGTTGTAGATAAGAGTGGCTGACTCCCATACTGATAACATGTACAGTATTTGTGGTTTCTTGCGGTCAGTTCAGAGCCAAAGGTCCCGATTGCCTGTCACGATTTAGCGGATTCCCTTGTGAACTAGTTGTAGATAAGAGTGGCCAACTCCCATACTGATAACATGGACGGTATTTGTGCTTCCTTGAGGTCAGTTCAGAGCCAAAGGTCCTGATTGCCTGTCACGATTTAGCGGATTCCCTTGTGAACTAGATGTAGATAAGAGTGGCCAACTCCCATACTGATAACATGGACGGTATTTGTGCTTCCTTGAGGTCAGTTCAGAGCCAAAGGTCCTGATTGCCTGTCACGATTTAGCGGATTCCCTTGTGAACTAGTTGTAGATAAGAGTGGCTGACTCCCATACTGATAACATGTACAGTATTTGTGGTTTCTTGCGGTCAGTTCAGAGCCAAAGGTCCCGATTGCCTGTCACGATTTAGCGGATTCCCTTGTGAACTAGTTGTAGATAAGAGTGGCCAACTCCCATACTGATAACATGGACGGTATTTGTGCTTCCTTGAGGTCAGTTCAGAGCCAAAGGTCCTGATTGCCTGTCACGATTTAGCGGATTCCCTTGTGAACTAGTTGTAGATAAGAGTGGCTGACTCCCATACTGATAACATGTACAGTATTTGTGGTTTCTTGCGGTCAGTTCAGAGCCAAAGGTCCCGATTGCCTGTCACGATTTAGCGGATTCCCTTGTGAACTAGTTGTAGATAAGAGTGGCCAACTCACATACTGATAACATGGACAATATTTGTGGTTTCTTGCGGTCAGTTCAGAGCCAAAGGTCCCGATTGCCTATCGAGATTTAGCTGATTCCCTTGTGAACTAGATGTAGATAAGAGTGGCCAACTCACATACTGATAACATGGACGGTATTTGTGGTTTCTTGCGGTCAGTTTGGAGCCAAAGGTTTAGATTGCCTGTCGCTATTTAGCGGATTCCCTCGTGAACTAGATGTAGATAAGAATGGCTAACTCCCATACTGATAACATGGACGGTATTTGTGGTTTCTTGCGGTCAGTTCAGAGCCAAAGGTCCTGATAGCCTGTCACGATCTAGTGGATTCCCTCGTAAACTAGATGTAGATAAGAGTGGCCAACTCCCATACTGATAACATGGACGGTATTTGTGGTTTCTTGCGGTCAGTTCAGAGCCAAAGGTCCTGATAGCCTGTCACGATCTAGTGGATTCCCTCGTAAACTAGATGTAGATAAGAGTGGCTAACTCCCATACTGATAACATGGACGGTATTTGTGGTTTCTTGCGGTCAGTTCAGAGCTAAACGTCCCGATTGCCTGTCGCTATTTAGCGGATTCCCTCGTGAACTAGATGTAGATAAGAATGGCTAACTCCCATACTGATAACATGGACGGTATTTGTGGTTTCTTGCGGTCAGTTCAGAGCCAAAGGTCCTGATAGCCTGTCACGATCTAGTGGATTCCCTCGTAAACTAGATGTAGATAAGAGTGGCCAACTCCCATACTGATAACATGGACGGTATTTGTGGTTTCTTGCGGTCAGTTCAGAGCCAAAGGTCCTGATAGCCTGTCACGATCTAGTGGATTCCCTCGTAAACTAGATGTAGATAAGAGTGGCTAACTCCCATACTGATAACATGTACAGTATTTGTGGTTTCTTGCGGTCAGTTCAGAGCTAAACGCCCCGATTGCCTGTCGCTATTTAGCGGATTCCCTCGTAAACTAGATGTAGATAAGAGTGGCTACGGTACCGGTGGCATTTGTTCAACTCACCAAATCTATCATTCTTGTACAAAACCAATGCAACTGCTAACATGATACTGTATTGTCCTAAATATGAGCCGACCGCCCAAACTCTCAGATCAATAATAAAGAAAAGAGTTTTTCTATTTTTTCACGTAAATCATCACTCTTCCGAGGTGCAATTCGGTGGGCGATCCAATATTTCCAAGAATCATGTCGTGTCATGACATGTCGACATGTCGTGCTGTCGCTTTATCATGTCGTGTAATTGTGTCGAAATGTCGTGTTGTCGTGTCGCAGGACTGGTCGTTTGCGTGCAGCGCCGTATGCAACCTGCTAGACGCGCTGGGACTGGACTGCTTCCCGTGCCGGCCCGAGACGCAGCCGGGCGCGCACATGCAGCTCGTGCAGGCCAACGAGTGCGCCATATGCTACGTGTACAAGACGGACGACAACGCCCTGCCGGACGCAACCTGCGAGAACGATCGGTGCAGCGTGGCGTTCCATCAGCGCTGCCTCTATCAGGTGGGCGAGGTCAACGACACACTGGGGCGAGGTCAACGACACACTGGGGCGTCTTGACCCGCGATCATTAGAAATTTTTGTTTCCATTTTGTATTGTGATGAACTTTACATCTGCTGTTTGTTAATGGAAAGAAGTGATCATTGCCCAAGAGACTTGGTTCAAAGTGGAAGATATCAACATTCGTGTGTTTTGTTTACTCTTAATACCAATGCTGATAATGTCCGGATATATATCACAGAAACGGTTTCTACTTATAATGTGTTCCGGACTTTCGGAAACTGAAAGACTGTTATCTGCGGCGGAAATTTATGGTCACAGACAGCGCAGTCCTGGTGTTGAAGTTCATTGGTTATAAACATCTAAAATGGGTGGTAAGATCGCCCTTGTGGTGCCCCGTCCAAACGATCCCATCTTTCATCCATAGCCTTAATTGGGGAACATTGATTTTGTATCAAGTTTCGATGTTATTAAAAAAAAAAAAAAAAAAAAAATCTTTGTAACTTGATGCTTTCGTACATTAAACGAGCTTTCTGTATCGAGGAACTGGGGAAGGGAGAGAGACGCGTGTGCGTGTCTGGTTGTTACTACGACTCAACAACTCAGTCGCTCGGAGTCGGTCAGTCCGGTGCAACTGACATTGTGAAATGATGCGCGTTGTAATCATTCAGCAAGTTCTGTATGCAAAATCAAAGGGAGAAATGCAGAAACAAAACTTTTTCATGAGTTTATTGTTTATTGTCTTTTTTTACATTCCTTTACATACAGCTAATTAGAAACTAGCTACATAGGACATTAAAGACAGTCAGATAAAAAGTATGATATTAATAAATACTAAGTATTAACTAATAAGTTGATGAAATTGCAAAAAAAATATACATGTACAGATAAATACGAAATAGACATCATGATGATATCAGAGATATACTCATCGACTAACCAAATAAAATCAATCAATTAAAAATTATAATATTGGTAATAAGTTTTGAATATATTCATTATTTGATACCAATATGTTGAATGATAAAAAGATGACAAGTTAATTCTCGCTCGCTCGAAAACGTTCGAGACTCGAAATTTCGATCTGGAAAAAAATATTTCCGAGCGAGTTCGAGTCTCGCACAGCCCTAATGATAAATGTGCTGACGAGAAACTCACTGAAGAGGTTCCACTGTAACTTGATCGTCCTACGACGCGTATGCTGCATCTGCCTAGACCAGGACCCTCACCTAATAAACCACTTGAAACTTCGTGCTAGGGCTAGCTAGCTCCAAGATACTGGGACTTTTATTGGTTAATGATCTCTAAAAATGCTACCAACAATGACAATGTTTTATATAAACAAATCCATGGTCTCTTGGACTGAATAATTCCATCACATTTTGAAACCCATCTCATGAGCAGGGCTAGGATTATGTGCTAACAACAATGGAGGCACACAGAGACCAGACATGTTGCCATGACAGGTAGCTCTCCTAGTAAACATGAACCAATCAAAGTCCTAACATCTTAGAGCTAGTTGGCACTAGCACGAAATTTATTAGGTAAGGGTCCAGGACCCTTACCTAATAAATTTAGTGCCAGGCCTGGCTAGCTCCAAGAGGCTAGGACTTTGATTGGTTAATATTCACTAAAAAAGCTAACAACAATGACAAAATATAAAAAAAAAAAATCCACGGTCGGTCTCTTGGACTGAATAATTCCATCACATTTCGTGGCTCACCTCATAAGCAGGGCTAGGATTCTGTGCTTACAACAATGGAAATACACGGAGACCAGACACGTTGCCATGACAGTAAGCTCCCCTGGGAGATATTGCCCAATCAAAGTCTTGGCCTCTTGGAGCTAGCTGGCACTAGCACGGCATTTATTAGGTAAGGGTCCAGGGCTCCCCAACTGGCGGCCCGCGGGCCACCTCCGGCCCGGGGGCCCTTTTCAAATGGCCCCCGGGTATGATCCCTGTAATTCTGCATCACTCATAAATTCATAAAAAAACTCTGCAATTGAGTGTAATTGCGTAGTGTGTCGCTCAGTCTGTGTAGTCAGTTTGAGAATATATCTTGCATCGTTGTGCCCTCCCCTCCTATCGCCATACAGGTTACATTTTTACAAGGATACCTGATTGAAGACATAAAGACAAGACGTGCAGTGAAACCTCTATCCATCGTCTTTCAAGGGACCAGGACCCTTACCTAATAAATGTCGTGCTAGTGCTATCTAGCTCCAAGAGGCTAGGACTTTGATTGGTCAATATCTCCCAGTGGAGCTACCTGTCATGGCAACGTGTCTGGTCTCCATGTATTTCCATTGTTGTTAGCACAACATCTTAGAGCTGCTCATGAGGTGGGCTACGAAATGTGATGAATTATTCAGTCCAAGAGACCGTGAATTTGTTTTTTTAATATTTTGTCATTGTTGTTAGCTTTTTTAGTGAATATTAACCAATCAAAGTCCTAGCCTCTTGGAGCTAGCCAGGCCTGGCACTAAATTTATTAGGTAAGGGACCAGAAAAATGAAACCATCCATGCAGGAAAACGATCCATCCAGGAAAATTCAACATTGATTCTATGGGAGTAGGTTGAGGAAAAATAAATGATACAAGCAGGAAAACGATGTATCCGGGAACGGTGCACAGAGGTTTCACTGTAATTTAATCTTGATTTTTAAGAAAACACATTTTTGAAGCTTGAATGTACCAAAAATGTTATGTTTGTACACGGGCACACCATATCGAAAACAAGTGAAACATAAATGAGAATTATTGGAAAATCAACTGTGTGGCCCACTTCAGATTTCTCCATGAAAAAATGGTCCTCGGAGATATCTAGTTGGAAGGTCCTGGCGTAGACGATGGTTAACGGTCTAACCGGAACGTTGTTTTGCTTCCAGTGGTTGGACGCCCTAAAAAAGCCGACCGTCTACAATCGTATCCATGGCGACTGCCCCAACTGCCAATCGGTGAGTAATGATTTCGGTTGTCATTCGGTTGCGATGTTTTGAATCCAGGATTTGCTCGAATTGAGAGATGGGTACTCGGTCGCTCGCTCAGCGTTATGAAGAATGGGTGCGGTATTTCAGAATTAATTTAGACAGGCTTAATCCAGGTTCTCATGACGGTCTTTTCACGTCCCGTCCGTCAAAACTTTGGCCGACGGCAACTTTCAATCAATCACGCATAAGAGAATGCATCGGAGGGAAGTTACGATTTTTCCCCGTCCAAGTAGAGCCAACTTGAACTATTGACAGACGGCCCGGCACGGGACGCGGATGTCGTGTAGAGTACCAACAATCGAATGTAGGATCGCATCGTCGCATTACCGTTTTATTTCAATATTACTGTTATAATCGCAAGTAAAATCGAACGCTGTTTTATATTTCGAGTGTAATATGAACAATTATTCATTTTTAATGATCAGTTTCGATTCCGAAATGTTTATCAAGGCAATTAGAGAATATACCTGCCTAAGATAGTGTCATGCTGACTCGTTGATTTCGATGGTTGCCTTCGAAAAGTTCTAGTTTTTGCCGATAGAACGCATCACCTTATGTTTATGTGACAGGAAAAATACGGTATGGGAACATGACCTATCTTACACCAACAATACCGTTCGAAGTTTTGACGGACGTCACGTGAAAAAATCGTCATGTGAACTTGACTTTAGTATCTTCGAATTGCATTCTGGTTTCATTCATTTCATGGTTCAATTTCCATTCGCCGTACGTTTCTTTTCAGAAAATCTCGTGCGACATTTCTACGGTTTGACTTCTCGAGCGTCCCGGCCCAGAGCCCAACAGCTCGTCGTGATATCTGCATCGTGATAACCACAGCGTGATATTCTCAGTGCCAATCTTCGGAGACATGTGGAAATACTCGGCTATAGTATACGGTAAACCCTCGTTAATCCGAAATTCAAGGGACCCCAAAAAGTGATTTCGATTTATAAAAATTCGGATTAACCAAAAAACTCCTCTTCCACGAAAATCATCACATTAGAATTGAAGCAATTTCGTATTGAGCGCGAGAGAAAGCTAGACGCCACGTGCGAGGAACCGAATCACTGATCGTGTGTATTCTGCTATCTTCAACAGCAAACGAATGTTAGATGGCCAGCTTCCATTGGCGCTCGGCCGTTCCGAGTGATTGAGTGTTCCGAGCTTGCCGCTCGTCAAGGACAGACAGAGCGGCCAAAGACCTTAGTATCTAACCTAATGAAGTTAGATACTGAGGTCTTTGGAGCGGCCCGAGCGCACTCGAAGTCGGATGACGTATTCAGTGGCAGCGAACAGCTGAGCTGGCTTCGGCCTATTGTTACGTGTCAAATAAAAAGGATGGAATTTACGAAAATAATGATCAATTCAAGGAATTCACTCGATCTATTTCGGATTATCCAATCCGAAAACAGTGGTAAAGCAATTGAGGGGTCGAAATATTAGTTCGAATTACGGATTAGCCATATTCATTAACATTGAGATGCCCATACCTTCAGCCGGGGAACGACTTCAAGTTGGAAATATGTCAAATTTAGGATTAACCGAGTTTGGATTAACGAGGGTTTACTGTATCATCATACCATTTCACATGTCCAAGGACTAGATTAAACTGAAAACTGTTGAATCAAAGGACAGGAAATAAAACGGTCATGTTATGTTTCGTACAAACAATCTTTAATTCAACGTCTTTATTCCTGCATTCAATTATGTAACATTTCGTCAAAAGTGTTGTTTGAAACTTTACATTAAAATTGTGAAAATAATTGAACAGTTGAGAAACATTGTCATTTTCACGAGAACTATTACCTCTATATACCGTGTTCCCACTACGTTCACTAACTGCCTTCGAGAGTCCATGGGAGTCGATTTAGCCAAATATCAGTTTTGTGATAACTTTTGGACGGTATGAGATATCAAATTTCTGATACGCGAGAAACACAGATAATTATAATAGCTTCAAGACGATATAAGTTATAACTATTTAAGTCATGTCGCATAACTGTCGAGCGTATACATCTAAACAAAAACACATTTTTTAGCTTGACAGTTATGCGACATGACTTGAATAGTTATAACTTATATCATCTTGAAGCTATTATAATTATCTGTGTTTCTCGCCCATTAGAATTTTAATATCTCATACCGTTCAAAAGTTATCACAAAACTGGTATTTTGCTAAATCGACTCCTGTGGACTCTTACGCCTCAAACCGTCTTCAGCAGCGTAATGTGAACAGAACGGATTTACCGCTGGATGTCAGTTGATGGACATAGGGTAACTATAACTGTGTTTCTCTAGCACATGGCTCATACCTAAATATATGTATCAAAGCACTTTCAGATTTAATCCCTTCTATAGCAATTGACAACTCGCACTCTACGCCCCCTTGACGTCACAAATCATACCGTCCAATAAACAGGGCTGTTAGAACTTTTTTTTTTTTTTTAATAACATCGAAACTTAATACAAAATCATTGTTCTCCAATTAAGGCTAAGGATGAAAGATAGGATCGTCTGGACGGGGCACCACAAGGGCAATCTTACCACCCCATTTTGATTATTTAAAACTAATGATCTTCAACACCAGGACTGCACTGTCTGACCATAATTTTTCGCCGTAGATAAAAGTCTTTCAGTATAAACACACGAATGTTGATATGAAATGATATGGATCCAACTGGCCCACTGGTAAAGCCACACCCATTTTGAGTTGTCAATTGTTATTTTTACATGTATTCAGGAATAGAGTATTTCACGAGGAAATCACAATTCTAAAACTAGATTCCGATAAATAATGACAATACGCATTTTCCCAATCTAGGAGGAAACTTTTTTTTTTTTAAATCATCGAAACTTGATACAAAATCATTGTTCCCCAATTAAGGCTATGGATGAAGGATGAAAGGTATTATCGTTTGGATGGGGCACCACTAGGGCAATCTTATCACCCCATTTTAATTATTTAAAACCAATTAACTTTAGGAAACTAAATATAGTAAACTAAATATATAATAATAATAATAATAATAATAATAATAATAATAATCTTTATTCAGGGAACAATATACATTGTATAGAATGTGTCACATATAAAAATATCAGATAATTATAAAATGATAAATGAATAAGGGGTAATAGATGATGAAGGACATTACATTACATTAGCGACGTTTCATACATGTTCAAAATTAAACAGAATTAGGATTAGATAAGTATTCTTCTATTGTGTATGGGCAAGTTTGAATGAGGTAAGTTTTGACTTCTGACTTGAACTTTTTCTTGTTGATGGAGAGGGTATTCTTTATTATGGAGGTTAGATTGTTGAAAATTATATGACTGTAGTAGGCTGGGTTGTTTTTGCATAGCTTCAGATTGAGGTTTGGTATATGGAAATTATTTCTTGTTCTGGCACTGTGGTAATAGGTATACTAGGCAAACGCGTTATGTGTTTCCGCGTTGATGGATGAGCTGGAACATATCAACTTATCTTTGGATTGGTTATTATATATATATACACCTTGAGATCCAAACCATTACATCACTGCCATCTTATTTTTCATTAATAATTTATATGATAATGAAGAAGGCTTTGTTTTAATCGTTTACAATCAAGTGGTGACACTTGTTGCTTTGATTTAATAGGTATCTGAATAGCTTTGAATAATTATCACAAATAACATTATATATTTTTTTACATCGAAACGGCTGATCGGATTTGAGTGAAAGTTCGGAATGATGTGTATCATTATCAGATTGAAATTCCCTGAAAATTTGAATCCTCTCAGATGAAATATTTTCCACGAATGTTTTCCTCTGGGTTATTCTAATCGGATTTTTGAAAACTTTGGAATGAGTTTTCTCAGAAGTGGTTCAACCGATCACGCCTCAAAACTATACAGCATCAAGTCAGATAGGGGTTCATGTGTGTGCCAAGTTTCAACTGATTTTGAATTTTCGTCTGACCTGTGGAGCGCGAAAAAAAAAAAAAAAAAAAAAAAAAAACGCACTTTCTTTTTGGTATAGTGAAATTGAGTCTTCGCTTCGCTCATCCAATAAATAAACTAAATATAGGAAACTAAAAGTCATCATCTCAAATTCAGAAACTAATGAATTTGTTTGTCTTCTTGAAAGCATTACCAATTCTGTATGGAAACAGGTTCGAGTAGATGTCTACGTCACGACTCGGAAATAGTGCGGGGTCCTAAATGATTTCCAGTCTTTTCTAGAATTTAGTGGAAAATATCGTAATTATTCGTTGAAATCTAGTTTCAGGATTGTGATGTCCTCTTATATATTCTTGAGAGAATAGTTTTCATTGAAAATTAGAAAAAAAAGAATTCACTGATTTTCAGTTGCTGACAACCTCGGAAAACAATGCAAATAATCCATGTACGTTGCACATAGCGATATATTACGTAGCTTGACGATGAGTCTGAGTCAATGTTACACACAACTTGTTAACTTTCTTCTGAAAATAAATAAATAAATAACCTGTTAGCACCGTTCTTGAAACCAGTTCATTCATTCTAGGGATGACATCGATTCTCAAAATCGGGAATCGATTCTCTATGCTCCAGAATTGATTAAAAATCAATTTTGAAAAAAAAAAGATTGAAAAAAAAAATTGAAAAAAACGTTTATACTTAGAAAGGTAGTGTAATTTGAAACTTTTTTTTTCAACCTTCCCAAGGCGTTCACGTGAAAAATAGCTGCTAGAGACTTCTTAGAACTGTACTGTACCATTCGGGTATTTCCGTCAACGTTCGGCTGTCAGACGTAACCGAAGAGATAGCTTTTGTCCAGATAGTAATATCTCAACAATACAGAATAATATAGACAACGAAATGAGCACTTATTATGACATAAAGAAGTACAGCACTGAACCGAATTTTTTCATTTTTTTTTTGAAAAATCGTTTTTTTTTATTCGAGAATTGTTTTACATCAGAATCGATTCTTAATCGATTCTCGATTAATCGATGTTATCCCTAATTCATTCATAAGATACCAAATGGTTACTTAACCATTCGAACGACAAGGAACCTGAAGTTGCAAGCTCCCGCTCGAAACTCTTCAAATAATACGTAATGTTGTATTTTGATACTAGGGCTGCTTTTCAAAACCGCCAGAATCTACTGCGAGCGTACTAGATGCATTCCGAAATCTACTCCGAGTAATTTACTGAACGTTCCGGTACACACCGCGCCAGTAAATTCTGCGTACTGGAAACACTGGAGCTATTTGTCTCATAGTAAACCCAGTACAAGTAATGGCGACCTCCATGAATGGTGCGAGATTACATTAGTTCATTCACAGACAAATATGAGTGTGGACAATGTTGTGAATGAGGCAGAGAAACTGTTTCTGGAGAAAAGTTAGTTGATTCAAAATGTATTTGAGGTTGATTTGCGTATAAATTTTCCTTCACATTGTTTCATAACCTAACATTTTATTGGGAAATGAATTTGCTGTCCATATTTGTACTTTCGGATCGTTCTGAGTGCGTTCCGTTATTGAGGCCTACTGGATACAGATAATTGTACCGGCAAGTACTGAATTACAAGTAAAGCCAGTACGTTTCGGAATGCAACCTAGGACTGTTAGTTTGTCCTGAACTACCTGAACTAGTTCTTCAGTTCTTGCACTTTCGTGTTTGTTTGTAACCGTGGTGCTGCACCAAAGCTACACTCTCGTGTTTGTTTGTCCCAGTTCACTTGCACTAGTTCAAGTAGTTCTACATCAGGCACGAAGCTGTTGTGCTTAGTTCAGTTCAAGATGGCAGGCACTAAAATCAAATTGTAGGCGGACACCATGTTGGCTTACAAGTTGTTGACGCTTGAATACGTGCCGATGAGACTGAAAAATTATATATTCGAATTAGGGTTGTGATTATTCTCAAGCGAGTTGACACACAGAATTGTGCCTCCATGATTTTACCAAAATAATTTCACCCATTTTCAAAATTCGCGTCTAGGAATCGTTGAAATCGGTACCATCGTGTTTGTTTGTACCTCAACAATTAGGGATAATTTCCTGCACCAAACCTATAATATGACGCATTTCCTTCTTGCACCAGCAACACTTTGGTTCAGGTTGGTGCAACACAAACAAATAGGCCGATTATTCAGTTTGGTGAATGTTGATATCACCATAGGTTAGGTTAGGTTTGAAAATTCATCTTGGAAAATATTCAACTGCCCTGTTGAATAAATGAACATTCTCAATGCTTCAAGCTGAGTTTGATGGTGTTCAAAGGGGGTACGATCCCCCTCCACGCCCGCGTAGAGGTCAACCATAATATCAAAATACAAAATCACTACGTTATTCAAATAATTCATTTTTAAAATAGTTTCCCAAACAGGTTTATATTTGAAAACTTTTTTCGAACGACTTACTCAAAACACGTGTACGTGGTCACTGAGATCGTCGATGTACGAAGAAACATCGTCGTTGAAACTTTTGGTTCCACAAATCAACACCAGAACGTCATCTCGTTTCCCTCCCAACTCGTTTCTTATCTCGTCTCTCGTTATCCTTCCAATGACGACGTCTTCTCCGTACCTTCGTCGGCCATCTTGTTTTTCTTCCGTCACGTGAATCACCGCGGTGAAGTTCCAATTCTCTTTCATCGCTAACAGTTGGTCCCTCATTATGATGTCCTCGTAAGTTTTCACGGAGAACAATAACCTAACAAAAGTTTCGTCCATTTCGTCGTCGACGATAGTCCTAGCGATTCGGTACAACGGGGCCAAGCCGGTGCCGGCACAAATCAGTACGACCTTCTTGAAACTGTTTGCGGCGTAAGTAAAATCCCCGAACGGGCCTCGGAAATAACATATTTCCCCGAGGCTCAACGTACGGAAATATTTTGACATTTCGCCGTCGGTATAAAGCTTTACTAAAATATCGAAACGACCGGATGCGTCCGATATCGGTGTATAAGCGCGGGATACGTTCGTACCGTCGTCTTTCAAACCTTTCATTATCAAATGCTGCCCAATTTTCAAGTCCAATTCGTCGTGTTTCCTAACCTCACTTTCCGACGTTATTTCCACAGCTTGAAATGTGTAAACGTTGACTTGGCGAGCGTTGCCGACAATATTCTCCAGACGGAAAGGCGAGTAACGAACCTTGGATAGCGATGCGTTACGTTTGTCGAAAGATACCGTCGAGTTGCCGGGACGACCATTCTTTATTGCTTCGCACTTTCGTTGCCACTTTTTGAGGTTATCGGCGTGAACGTCGAAGATGCACGGAGAGCAACCGGAGCCGCAACAATCGGATTCCGACGGCTCTTCGGGGCGTGGCGGGTAAACATCATCACCAGCTTTGTCCGTCATTTCAAACTAATCGTGTTTATCGTAGTTTCGTTAAATGACCTCGCTGTCGATGCGCCTCAAAACCCTAATATTCATTCATTCATTCGTAGTTTCGTCCACGGCTATTACGACATTCTTTCGTTATCGCAACTTGTTCTGACTTGCAGAATTGTAATACTTCACCAATACATACGCTTTTACACTCACTTTATTCGTATTCATTCAATTATATCGCGGACTATACAACAGAGAATGATAAACGTCAATGAAGTGAAATGAAAGTGAAAGTAGCTTTGCAAACAATTTGAAATTAAATTAATACACAGTAAGTGACTTTTAAATTGCTGTAGTTGATTGATTGATTGGTGGTGTCTAGGTTTGTACAGTAGTTGCGTTACTGTTTCAACAATGGGCTACAAACAATAAGTACTCTGGATTCAAATTTGTCACGTTACAGCGAGTGTGGTAAAATACCGATACCGCGAATGTAACGGCCGAGGTAACAAGCCGTGAAACGTAACTTGAAAGGATAATCGTGAGCACAGTATATCATTGAATCAAGTTTTACGACGCCGAGCTCAATCTTAATACGGTGAATTATTACGTGAATGAAAGCTGGAATTATCAATGGAAATAGTTCCAACTGGCTGTATCCGTGGTTACTCGTGCGCTGAGTATAGCGCTAACAGGGCTTTCGTAGCACCGAGCACAGTTAAAATATGAAGCGAGTCGTGTTCAATCCAAAGTTTATAATGAGCTGAATTTCTTTTTGATAGCGTTAACCACAATTAGCTAGTTATTGACGTCACATACCAGCGCCATTTCACATTTTAAAATTAATAGTGTACATTTTAATGATATTTTTTAGACACTTCTCGTTCGAATGTGTCTAAGAATAGAATTGTGCTTAATTTGATCAATAATTGTTTTGGAGCAGCGTGTTAGTTGCTAGGCAACGGTTTTGCGCCGTCAACACGTTTTGCATCAAGAAGACTGTATTTGTAGAATCTAGAAGACTTGTTTTATTGATTTACTGATATCTAGACAACAGCTCATAAGAGCTGTAAAACCAGTCATTCAGTATATAACAGAAATATGCCAGTACGTCAATGAAAATTACGCCATTTTCTTATGTATTTTGACACGCGTCCAACGTTTACCTGGAATCTACCATTTTCGAAAAGAATGAGCCATCTAGCGGCGATCGTTTGAACTAGAACGTGATGTTAGTATGCGCGTTCGAAAGTCACATGCTGCCAATGCTATTTAGCACTATTGATTTTTCTTATTGTGCGTTACAGTGAACGTATTCACTTATAATATGATAGCAGTTTCAACATTCATATGTTTACTATATTACAAGAGATTTATACACTGTCAGAGTGCGTGAAATCAGAGATAATGCAAGTTATATATCTTGATGTTTTGCATTCAACCTTGTGTATAAGCGGGCTGACTTCTTGAATAGTACTAAAACACCCAGAATGTAATACCAGCGATCTCGGCTGCTAGGAGGCGGGACGAGCCTGCGCATTGAATTATAAAAATGGTCTATTTAGGCCTACTACGTTACAACGTTTCCATGCATAACAACCGAGAAGTAAATATACATTTTCTAGTAGTCTTATCGCTCAGTATTTTGTCTTTGTCCTTGCACGTCCAGAGATAGCCTAGTTTCATCAACCTTGGATGTGGATCTCAGCGAGGATTGAGAAAAATGATTTCACTTTCACCGCACCGGTTTATTTCTTTCAACCAAGCCGACATGTTGATTTCTCTTCTCTAAAATTATATTCATATAAATAAAATATCCATAATTTGTATATTAACTTTGTTTAATCTGAATAATTACATAATTTCATGTCTAAATCACTCGGGTTTGACTTATTTTCTCACCGACTGTCGCACGGAAGTACAACACTCATTTGCCTTAAGTAACCTTTTGAAATATCGGTAGTATCAATCTATACTTAAAAATGTCATGTCGTCAGAGTACCATATATACGGTAAACATCACAATATGACAATTTCAAAAAATTTCAATTTAAAATTAAAAACCCACCATCATATACTCAATTTACAAATTCGAATTCTCTACTCTACCGTGACCAAGGCAATAGCCGAAACGTCAGAATCTCGTGTGTACCTTTCATCTCTTTGTGTTCTATCAATGGGCTCTCCAATATAAGTAGGCCTTTCTATACTTATAAATCTCGGTAAGCTGCTGTTTTTCTTCACCTTTTACCCAATTCACAATTTTCAAATTGATTTTTCCTATGTAGGCCACCATGTATTGTACGTATAACAAACCTCAACGCATGTATAATATCGATCCATCGTATCTTTGGTTTAATCACGAAATACAATCCGAAGATATCTCTTCAATTGTTTATAACTGAACATTGATATATTTCACTATCTTTATCATTGGTTCGATGATATTTATCAATAGATAACATTAATAACATGATAAACTGACACGGACGTTTCCCTGGACTCTCAAATCATGAGATGAAAGTTTGATTCACGAACATTATAGGCATATGTTCATGACGTTCGGTGATCTTCAGAAGAGATATGAAGTGCGGTATGTGGTTGTGCGGTGCGGGATTTAGTTGTGTGGCGTAAGTAGTTGTGCAATGTAGGGTGTGGTTGTTCGGTGCAGAATTCAGTTGTGCGGCGCAGACTTCAGTTGTGCGGCGCAGGATTTAGTTGTGTGGCATAAGATTTAGTTGTGCAATGCAGGGTGTGGTCGTTCGGTGATCTTCAGAAGAGATATGAAGTGCGGTATGTGGTTGTGCGGTGCGGTGCAGGATTTAGTTGTGTGGCGTAAGTAGTTGTGCAATGTAGGGTGTGGTTGTTCGGTGCAGAATTCAGTTGTGCGGCGCAGGATTTAGTTGTGTGGCATAAGATTTAGTTGTGCAATGCAGGGTGTGGTCGTTCGGTGATCTTCAGAAGAGATATGAAGTGCGGTATGTGGTTGTGCGGTGCGGTGCAGGATTTAGTTGTGTGGCGTAAGTAGTTGTGCAATGTAGGGTGTGGTTGTTCGGTGCAGAATTCAGTTGTGCGGCGCAGAATTCAGTTTTGCGGCGCAGAATTCAATTGTGCGGCGCAGAATTCAGTTGTGCGACGCAGAATTCAATTGTGCGGCGCATAATTCAATTGTGCGGCGCAGACTTCAGTTGTGCGGCGCATAATTCAGTTGTGCGGCGCATAATTCAGTTGTGTGGCGCATAATTTAGTTGTGCGGCACAGACTTCAATTGTGCGGCGCAGAATTCAATTGTGCGGCGCAGAATTCAATTGTGCAGCGCAGACTTCAGTTGTGCGGCGCAGAATTCAATTGTGCGGCGCAGGATTCAGTTGTGCGGCATTGAATCAAGTTCTACTGCGAACGTCACGAGTGTCAAAGCAACGCTTCATGTCGATAAAACCGTTGTACCGATGAGTTTTTGCAACGAATGTCGTTCTGCTCGTGGATAATATCTCTTGAAAGTATCACGACTTTGAAACAGATTCTTCTCCGCGAACCTGAACCAACCTTCGATCTGCGCTCCAAATTCATTCACTCACTTTTGTTTTTAATAAGCGTCACTGAATTCAAACAAATCACAGTCGATTTTCTTTCGAATAGCATCTACGTTTTGCCGATAGATCGGGTACGTAACATGAACGTTTCAAAGTTATAATCGTAGTCTTTTGACATTCCAGTGTGGGAAATAATCCCGATCGTAGTTTGTCATCCGATAGAGAGTGGACATTCCACCGAGGGAATCAAACGCGCTGACGAGTTCGCACCGCCGTTGAGCACAGCACGTGAGTCGTAGCGGTTGGAGGGATATGAAGCACGCAGCTCTTGACTGACAGCCGGAGCTTGGCGACTCGAACGCTACTCGTATTCCTGACTCGTAAAGCCGACTCGTAGAGTACGAGCTGGCTAGAGTTTGTCGCAGCTCAAACCAAGTATATCCTGTCTCGGCTCGTCTAGACTCAAACGTAACGACTTGTTGGCAGGATTCTCATCCCAGTCAATCTAGGAACGAACACACAAACAAGAAACAACTTTAATTAAGCGTATACAACTAAACAAAAAAACACATTTTTTAGCTGTATACGATCGACAGTTATGCGACATAGCGTGAATAATTATAACTTATATAATCTTGAAGTTATTATAATTATCCGTGTTTCTCGCTTATTAGATTTCTGATATCTCATACCGTTCAAAAGTTATCGCTAAAAGACTGATATTTCGCTAAATCGACTCCCGTGGACTGTCAAGAGGTCATATAAACAAACACTGATATCTGTGCAGTGTAGCCTGAGAATTACCCGGCCCGGGAAGTCGGGTCATGACTCGGTAACCTGGCTCGGTAACCTGGCTCGGTAACCTGGCTCGGTAACCTGGCTCGGTAACCTGGCTCGGTAACCTGGCTCGGTAACCTGGCTCGGTAACCTGGCTCGGTAACCTGGCTCGGTAACCTGGCTCGGTAACCTGGCTCGGTAACCTGGCTGTCCGTGGTTAAGAGGCCGCAGGCGCTCGTATTTCACGCCGCAAACTCTCACGGCCGTAATTTTTGAGATATCAATATGATTGTTTTTGCATTCTGCTGATAATATTGAAAGAGGGAGGTTATCGCATTTACAGAATTTTGAACAACAAATTTGTAATTTTTCAAATTCTTCAAATGGAAAATGAAAAAATTTCTAGTTTACGGAAAAACCTAGATATATATATTTTTGAATACCGAAAAATAATATGGACTGTGAAATATATCAAAAGTGTGAGTAAGGGAATTAACGGCGTTTATGTGAATCTGAGTTCGGCGGGCTAGTCTATGGGTTGTGCCTAGCACAAGATGCATGTTAAACTCGAGTCCGAAGCGAGCGAACAACGAGCGCGTTTAGCGCGCCTGCGGCCTCTTAACCATCATTCATGCATGCATGATTGCCTTCGATCACGAATTCAATCACCCGTCCGAATGGTAACGTTCGACACGTGACGTGTTCTGACCTTGAAACGCGTCACCCTCGGGTTGGTAGCGAGGATGTTGCGATGGAGCTTGTCGAACTGCGGAACGCTCGGAGCCTGGGCCAGCTCCGGATCCGCGTAGTCGTTGTTCACGTAGTAGCCGACTCGGATGAACTCTTGACCTCTGGAAAACACAGGTCATACACATGTTATTGGTTGCTTAGCGACCCCACCAACAGCTGGTACAACAGCTTAGTAGAAGTGTTTTTGAAGGGGATCAAATCAGGTTAAAGTTATTCTGTCAGAGGGTTAGGGAGGTGGTGGGATAGGGGTAGTTAGGAAACTTGCCACCGTGCATTTACGTGCAATTGCAAGAGTTAAATAATAATAATAATAATAATAATAATAATACAGCGGTAAATTCAATGGTGAATGATAGTATATGAGATGGTGAGATGAAAGGTTGTTCTATCAGGTGTTTTGGATGGTGGGAAGGAGTCGGTCGTCGCCTGTTGTTGAGGAACCATCCCAGTATTGACCTGAACAACAGAGGGGAACCACGATGCACCCCTGTCAGGATGGTCGACCATGGCGGGATTCGAACCCCGGTCTCCCGAATGACGGTTCAGTGTGTTGACCACTCGGCCACGCGTCTCACTCAAAAATAGAATTATTATCATCATAACAAATAATGAAGCAGTAATATAAGGAAGGAAGTAGGAGTGGAAAGGTTATCATTTAAATTGGAAAGGGAGAGACTTAGGTGGTACGGGCATATGCGGAGAATGGAAAAGGAGAGAATACCGAGAGCTATATTGAGATAGCAGAAAACAATGGAGCTAAGAGAAGAGTTGGAAGACCAAGAGAAAGGTGGCAGGAGGGAGTCAAGTTCGGGGTAGTCAACCGAGGAGAAAAATGGGAAGAAGTGGAAGACGAGAGATGGTGGGAGAATAGAGAACGATGGAGGGAACTCGTAGGAAGAGAAGAAGAGATAGAGGATAGGCCTAGCAGTAGTGAAGAAGAGGAGGAAGAAGTCGGAACTGGCAGGAACCGATTGATATGAGAAGTCTGCCCTAGAAAAACTGGTGGAAACACTCTCTGGCCCAATTTAATTGGTTATCTGGGTTTGAGATATATATATATATATATATATATATATATATATATATATATATATATATATATATATATATATATATATATATATATATATATATTATCAATAATTAATTCATATCGAGTTCATTTGTGGAGATGTGAAAATTTAGCATTAATGAAATAGCCTATCAAATCCGAATATTTTCCAAGGATATGTAATCTTGACATTCTTCGTGTTTTGTGGTATTTCTCACTAGAAGTGACGTTTTCAAAGTATTAAGCAACATTCAGACATTTCGTGAAAATGTGCTCGATTTCAAAGATATTGAGCTAGATCACATGGAATATAATTTTCGAAACGTGTATTCAAATATAAATTAACTGGAGGAATTAAATGTCAAGTTGAAAAAAATTGTTACCTTTATCCTCAAATATCTCTCAACAGTAAGTGACCGGCACAGTAGCTGAGTGGTTAGCTCACTTGCTTCGTGTGACCCGGGAGGTGAAGGGACATATCGGACCCGGTTCGATCCCCGCCACCGTCCATCTTTACAGGGGTGCATCGTGGTTTCCCTCTGTAGTCTAGGCTAATGCCGGGATGGTTCCCACAATATAGGCCACGACCGCTTCCTTCCCACTATCCTTCCCACTACCCATAAAAACCTTCATCTCATCATCCCATCATCTCATTAATCATCCATCCGACGCCAATAGATCTTAGTAATCATTACAGTGTGTCGTTAAAACACAATATACAAAATAAAAAAAAAAAACAGTGAGTGGTATGCGGACAACTCCCTGCCTCAGACTGAAATGTCTGGAAGAATGTGTGATTTTCGTTGTTAAGAGGCCGCAGGCGCTCTACGCGGGCTCGTTGTTCGCTCGCTTCAGACTCGAGTTTAACATGCATCGATCGTGTGCTAGGCGCAACCCGTTGACTAGCCCGCCCAACTCATATTCACGTAAACGCCGTTAATTCCCTTACTCACACTTTTGATATATTTCACAGTCTATATTTTTTTTTTCGGTATTCAAAAATGTGTACCTAGGTTTTCGTAAACTATAAATTTCTTCATTTTCCATTTGAAGAATTTGAAAAATTACAAATTTTTTGTTCAAAATTCTGTGAATGCGATAACCTTCGTTTTTCAATTATTAACAGAATGCAAAAACAATCATATTGGTATCTCAAAATTTACGGCCGTGAGAGATTGCGGCGTGAAATACGAGCGCCTGCGGCCTCTTAGTCCCGTAGTTGTTGATCTAGAGTTGGCAGCTCTTGTTCTCAGCAGTCTGCTACAGAATACTACATTCACATAAATACAGGCTACCAAATTAAAAAAAAATATATATATATCCCTACAACTCCATTTATTTGCAAATACCGACACAGTAGCTGAGTGGTTAGCTCACTTGCTTCGTGTGATCCGGGAGGTGAAGGGACATATCGAACCCGGTTCGATCCCTGCCACCGTCCATCTTTACAGGGGTTTTTCGTGGTTTCCCTCTGTAGTCTAGGCTAATGCCGGGATGGTTCCCACTATATAGGCCACGACCGCTTCCTTCCCACTATCCTTCCCACTACCCATAAAAACCTTCATCTCATCATCCCATCATCTCATTAATCATTCATCCGACGCCAATAGATCTTAGTAATCATTACAGTGCGTCGTTAAAAACCCAATATAAAAAAATAAAAAAAATAACTCCAATCATTTTTCAATGATTGTTTTCTTCGACTCGAGGTTTGTTTGTTTGAAATACCTGTAAGAGCTTGTGAGGAGAACGACGGTGACCCCGACCGCGTCCGCCACTGGGATCTTCTTGGGGTCGGGGGGGTCGGCCTGGAACACAAACTTGTGCCTCCCCTGCGTCACCGGCCCCACGTACACCACGTCGAGCACCTGGTGGCGGAAACACACACTAAAACTAGCGCTCGCTGGCCTAGCAGACCTGTACATGGTGGCCTAGCCGGTTCAACCATTTTTTAATTTTTCTATTTTTCAAATTACATATTATATCTTTCCGCATGATTTTATAAGATTTGACTCCATAGAATTTTGGGCGATTATTCTCAATAATTATAAGTCAATTCCTAGAATGACAAATGTGGAAAGGTCCGTTATTTGTAACAATAACACTCGATATTTTGACCATCGATTTTCACCTTACCGCGTACTGTACGTACAAATAAGACGAAACTTATTTCAGGGGACCAGACTAAAAACATACGTATCAACGTAGAAAACTTATCAATGAAACTATTCAACATATGGAGCATATGGGTTGGATCAAATAATAAAACTGATGGATGTAATAAATGTATGAAGAAGAAACTTATAACAGAGATTCTATTGTATTCATTATGGATTGACCAAATTCTAGAAAATACTTTTCTAAATGGTGCGAACCAATTTCACTTTGATATATTCAAACTCAGAGTCACTACGATCGTTTATATATCACGCTGACACTGAAGAGTTACGTTGAACACCACTGACATGGTCGAACGCTTCGGAACCTATGTGGATGATAATTACTAAATCTATACTGAATATTAGGGATACCATCGATTAATCGAGAATCGATTGAGAATCGATTCTGATCTAAAACGATTCTCAAATCAAAAAATCAATTTTTCAAAAAAAAAGATTTTTTTTTTTTTTTCGGTCAGTGCTGTACTTCTTTACGTCGCAATAAGTGCTCGTTTCGTTGTCTATATTATTCTGTATTGTTGAGATATTACTCTTTAGACAAAAGCTATCCCTTCGGTTACGTCTGACAGCCGAACGTTGACGGAAATACCCAAATGATACAGTACAGTTCAAAGAAGTCTCTAGCAGCTATTTTCCACGTGAACGCCTTGGAAAGTTGAAAAAAGAAGTTTCTAATTACACCACTTTTTTGAGAATAAACTTTTTTTTTTAAATTTTTTTTTTGATTTTTAAAAAAAAAAAATTTCAAATTTTTTTTTCTCAAAATCGATTTTTAATCGATTCCCAATTCCCAAAAAATCGATGTCATCCCCACTAAATATGATACTGATACTGAATACTAAATCCCGAATACTAAATCTGGTGTAAAAAATTCCATCGAAAATGCTAATAAGTCATTTATTATTTAACAAATTTGGAAAGATCCGTTATTTGTAACAAAAACTCTCGATATTTTGACAATCGAGTTGACCTCGCCACAAACCATAACCTACAAATAAGACGAAACTTATTGGGAATATTCATCATAGATCAACCGGTTTCTGGAAAATACTTTTCTAAATGGAGTGAACCAATTTTCACTTCAATATGTTCAAACTTGAAGTCACTACGATCGTTTATATATCAAGTTGAAACTGAAAAGTTACATTAAAACAACACTAACCATTCATCATTCGAAAAGCAAATAAAATGGAAATAAAATATTAGATACTTTTTCAAAAAATGTAATTCCTGAAAATATAGGAATTTATTCCAACATGGGAAATACTCTCACTTTTGGAAATATTCCAAAGCGCCGATCACTAAACCTCACTGACCTGATCAAACGCTTCGCTCTCGGCCGAACCGACGTAGATGATCCGCCACTCCAAGTCCTCGATGAGATCCTCGACGCACTCGATCGTGATCTCGAACTGGAACGGGTTGAGGAACGCAGACGGGTTGTCCAGGACTAGCACGTTGAGCACTTGCACTTTAGCCATCGGACGCGGCGCCGGGCATATTTCGAGGTTATGTCTGATGACGCGCGAAAACGATCTACGCTCAAGCACATCGGATAATTCTTCGTTTTATTTGTTCGCGTTGTTTTATTTACTATTCTAGGGTTATTGTTAGCTCAACGATCCCACCAACGACTAGGTTATACGGGAGTTAGTCACATTTCAACAAGTTAAGAGGGAATTGTAATTGAAATTATTGTTTGTGGATCAGATCAACATCAAGTATTTAGTGTATAGACGACGCGTACTGATAAATGATCGACCAATAGGAGTGAAGATGAGTCAATGCTTGTGAAGTATGCTGGCTAGTACCTATCCTTACAATCACCAAATACTTACTCCATTATTTTCCAAGAGCGGAAATCGATTGAGCAAAGTGTCAGTTTTTTGAATGATAGTTTTCGTTGTAAACAATTTTACGAACATTAAAAATATCTTTATCTTGATCCTTACAGATAGAGCTAACCTGTCAGATGATGAAAAAATGAATAATCACCAGAAATATTTGTTTTTTGTATCTTTGATAACAAAACAATTTATAGAGATTCAATTGTTTGTTTACAATTGGTAGACGTGCTCCATCTTATCATTGTATTATTGTACGATCAACCTGGATCAATAAGAAATTATCTCTATTATTATTAATAATAATCAATGAAATAATAAGTTTCTATTTTTCGTTTTTTTTTTCGATTCCCGATGCAATATGAGATTGATTTTGTGGTGAATATTTATACCTTATCGACGATATTCATTCCGTCAACTGATATCTTTCCTGTTTCCAATCTGTAATTCAAGATCCAATCTACCGTTTGACCAACGTAATATCTCGACCAAACAGATTCTGATTGGCTAACAGATATTTGGCGATCTAGTGTACCAGTATAAATACAATTGCGAGACATGAAAGAACATGGAATGTTTGAAAATGTTAGTCAACTCGAATAAAATCCGTAACAATAGAACGTAATTACCCGTTCATTCGACGCATCGACTGCTACATCAGTTTCGATGTCATCGAAAAGAGATTCGTGAGGTAGAATGAAAACAATCAAACTCAGTATTTATGTCCGGTTTATATTTTCATCCAAATAACCACGACAGATCGAGCACGTAGATCTTTCGTTTATCCGTTCTCGTAACTTGGACTAACCAGACGTCGACTCAACGCCACAACACGTTCGGTCAGAACTTGAATTGCATTAAGCTGTAGATAATATATATTTAAAACCCTCGTATCATGCTATATTGTAATATTGTGAATATCCCCCTAAGTAGTCTACGGAGTGACGGCAAGAAGGCCGGCGTCCTATTGGTCGGAGGGTTTGTGCATGGTCCAAACGCAGGTCTGACCGACCCCGCTCATCGCGAGCAGCTTGTATCCCGTCGTCTCCAGCTTGTCCAGGACCAGCCGCGGTGGCTCGCTCACCGTGTACACCGAGCTGGAACAAGCGACCAATCGCGGGTTAGACGACGCCAAACGGTCCAATCACACATCAGGTGGACTGAAATGAAGGTTATAAGTAGAGACATGTAAATATAGGTTTTTTTTTTTTTTTTCGTGGCATTTGGAATTTGAAAAATAGCACTTTGGTGCATCTATTATTTTTAAACATCGTGTTTTTCAGCGCAACAACGTTCTGTAGCATGACAACAGTACGGTACGGTAAAACCATTAGGCCTATATAATCTACAATAGCATACAAGAGAAACACCCCAATTGATATTTTTCAGAAAAATAGTCTCCACAAGCGGGTTAAACCTACGCCTTATCTGCCGCCTGCATTTGCAACTGCACTTTTTTTCCAGATTCCCCGACTAACTTCACCCGTTTACATCTAAATTGGAATAATTTGGGGAAAAATAGCATCTATAATGCTTCTATTCCGAATATAGCGTCTATATCGCCAATACATTGGAACGTAGCAGATTCAGACGTTTGTAGCGCTTTGTCGCCTTTTCAAAAACATGATAGAACACCATCAAACGTATTGAAACATGAAGAAATATCATAAGAACATGTAAAAAAGCACTTTTTGATTCCATCGTTTTTATGGCAATTGCCATTTTTACACGTCTCTAGATATAAGACAAATGTTGATACGGTGATTTTATTGCGAAGATTATGATTCACTTTTGAATCTGGAGCACAGTTGCGAACAACGGAAAGATGCGATAGAAGTAGGCCTACAGGGTTTATAATTATTCTGGTTGTGAATATGCCGTATCGGTTCAGAATTACTCTGTGAACGATAAACATTTCCAAATGACATACAATTATCAGAAGTGAAATGGATACCGGTAATTAGCGTGACTAGCCAATGCCCGTCTTGAAATAACAAATACAATACACTGGCAATAACACTGGTTGATATTTCATTTTTGATACACAATATTGAAGACAATTGACCACTAGCGATAGGCATGACTAATCGCCAAAGCCACCTGGATCTATACTTCATGTGGGAATTTAGAGATACTCTGATAGGTAGGTGTGAAATTTCCCACATAACAAAGCCCATTTGATTGGATGTTCTGTTTTGTGAAGTTCATGGGCGGGTCAATTAATAGTCGTCCATTTGATTGGAATCATGAATAAAAATAATGATTTTGATGTTTATTTATTTAGCGTCAGTGCGCTATTCGATAGTCATAGTAAGTATAGTGTATTAATAAAAATGTGCAGCTATTCACATACATATTGATACAATTTTACTAAGGCCCGGTATTACCACGGCCAGTTAGTATTTATCTGACAGTTGGTGAAAACAAATAGCATGAGTAACCATGGTGATGACAAGTTTGAACTGTCAGATAAAGGCTAACTGGACTTGGTGATATCGGGCCTAAGTCAGTACTGGTACAGTAATAATAGTTTCTCCCAACTTGAAAACATTACGACACAATACAAATACAATACATACATACCTATGGTAAAAAAAGGCCTACAATAGGCCTATCTAATGATATCATCTCAATTCTTAACTATTTCACCATTTATAGTTAATTACTAGGGTTGCCGTTCGATTTCGATCGATTTTCGATTATAGGTTTTCGATTCGATAAGTACTTTTCGATTTTCAATTCGATCGATATCGAAAAGTTTTCGAAGATCGAAAGCGTACAACAGTACAAGAGTAGCGCGAGACGTCACGAGTAACGCGCTCGCTTCCATTGGTAACATTATACTTATATATTTATAGCGCGTGCGGGGTATATAAACATGGTATTCTGCTACCTAACACGTTTTTTTTCTCGATAAAAATGCAATCGATTTCGATTCGATTGATTTTTGATATTGTGAACTTTGATTTTGATCACGATTTTTTGATCGAACGGCAACCCTATTAATTACCGATTCTAATATTAATCTACTAATTCACAAGATTCCAAAAACAACTTTTTTCATACGGTTTTGGGATTAACGGATCATCTTCTATTAATTTAGGCCTACTACACTTTATTCTAAAAGTGGATACATTTCTTGAATCTCTTATTTCACTAGGGATTCTATTAGGCCTGTTTGTTTGTCCTGCACTACTTGAACTAGTTCTTCAGTTCTTGCACTTTCGTGTTTGTTTGTTACCGTGGTGCTGCACCAAAGCTACACTCTCGCGTTTGTTTGTCCCAGTTCACTTGCACTAGTTCAAGTAGTTCTACACCAGCTACGGAGCTGGTGTGCTTAGTTCAGTTCAAGATGGAAGGCGCTAAAATCAAATTGTAGGCGGACACTATGTTGGCTTACAAGTTGTTGACGCTTGAATTCGTGTCGATGAGAATGAAAAATTATATATTTGAATAAGGGTTGTAATTATTTTCAAGTAAGTTGACATGCAGAATTAAGTCTCCGTGATTTTACCCTCGAAACAACTTTTCCCATTTTCAAAATTCGCGTCTAGGAACCGTTGAAATTGGCACTATCGTGTTTGTTTGTCACTCTACATTTGGGGATCATTTTCCGCACCAAACCCGTAATATGACGCATTTCCTTTCTGCAACAGCAACACTTTAGTGCAGGTTGGTGCAACACAAACAAACAGGCCTGTTGTAAATCCACATTCCTTTGTGATATTCAATAATATATCACCGATACATGAACAAGACAGTACAGTTAAATGTGGACTTGATAATTGAATAGATAAAATGATAATAATAATAAATAATAATGATCTTTTTATTCTGTGGAACATAATACATGGTCTAGCATATGTTATAGAGATATAAGTATATAATAATATAAGATATAAGATGGAATAGAATATGATGGATTAGAATTAAATGTAAAATAAGAATACAAGCATTTAAGAATTTGACCTACAATGATAAAACTTGAACTTTTAACAGGGATCAAAGTCTTGTAATTCAATTAACGTCATGACACATCATCGATGGATGAATAGGCTTACCCGCAGTTGTCAAGACTTCATTCGGAAAAAATATTCTATAACTTCACTATCCAACTGAAAGTGTAAATATTTTGGTCCACAAATGTAAGTTGGGGGGGCTAGTCTAATTAGGCTTTACTCACAAATAATTGCCCGGCTCAGTATTTTTCTCAGCCCCCAAAAAGGACATCAATTCTGGGTTGGAAAATTCATCTCCAACGATTGTGGGTCCATTTTCCTGTAAAATATGACACCTATACCAGGTTTTTGTCTTATGTTAATACATTAAACAATGTCTTACATTTTATTTGATAACTTACTAATCGAATTTGAGTTGTTACTAATACGTATGGCATTTTAAACGTCAAAACCAACAAGTTCTTCCAAAATATATCCAACAGCTGTTTTTAAACTCGTGTGATAGATACAGGACTGAGTATTTTCAACAAGACAAAAATAAAAGTGAATCATGAATTTCAAAAAAATGATGATCACTCGTTTTTACTCATAACATGAGTACTATAACTCTATGATATGTGAATTCATATGACCATGATGAGTATCAAGATATTCTAATCTGATTAAAACACTTCTTTAATTTTCGATCATTGCTGATTTTTGCAGTTGGCAGTTTTGTCATCTATGGATATTATCTCTAGTTTCACTTTCGCACACTAGAATGCGAACAGAATTTTAAAATTATCTTTTGTCTGTCGACTGTCATTTCGCAAACGTCAAATCCATGGTCAAATTGAATTAACCACATTTTATATTCGCTTATCACCTGCTAGGCGGTCTTCAGTAGAGTTCTCTACGACGATGATAATAATTATTACATTTCTTAATTAGAAAATGAACTACAATTCAACCACCCCAGTTGCCGGCGTGAATTCAGCTTTCCAATTAGAAGAGCAATTTGGTAATATTTCAATAAGTAATGATGGGACGTATGAATACAGTGAGGTAGGCCTAGGCCTACATTCTGAAGAAATCTTCGTCCAACAAACTTTAAATGGCACTGAAGCTTATTACACGGAACAGTCGGCCATATTATTAGATTCCGGAGCTAATTCGAGCTGCTCAACTCTTTCCGGTCCTTGGGAATGTGTATCACCCGATACAAAAAGCTTGGACTGCGTCGTCGTAGATTTAGGACCTGAAGATGTGAGATGGTTTTATAAGTGCGATACCGATAAACGTTGGCTAGAGTTCAGCGGTTATGATTCGTTACGTATCGAATTCAAATACCGACAGCTCTTCCACGAATGGCAATATTTCAACGAGTCTTATTGTAATCGTGATAATAGTTCTACTTCCACATTGACTTCCGACAGTGTTTACTCTGCTGAAGAGTCGAACTTGCCTACTGCCGACAGTGCCTTATACTCGGACGCGAGTGTCGACGATACCGGAGCTGGGTACAAGATCAACGTTCGCGGTGGAATGTACGAAGTTGATCTTCACATATGGAAATGCAACTCCATTTATTGGCCAGGTAATCCTAGATTTATGTTCGTCGTCAGGCTTAACACTTGTATGCGTTATCTACTATACGTTGTTGAACATCAAGAGGTAATAAGTTGCCTCATGTTATCTCAGTACACTTACCACGGTATAAAGCTTATGACTTCACTTTCCGCTTTTTGTGAACTATACAGTCCTGGGGGGGCATTCATGTACGTCTAGCAAAGATGCTAGCGGTCGCAACTTGCGATCAACGAGAACCACCTCGCAAAGTTGATAGAAAATTGCCGCCATGACAGTACTTAGTTAAACAGGTTTCATGCCCTACTAGAGCTTGCTAGGCGTACATGAATGCCCCTCCTGGTCTGGTACTTTTAAAAATAATAATAATAATATCGGAGCGGCTATAGACATGACTTTCGTGAATCTTGAACATGAAAAACTATACGATACGGTAGGCCTACCGTACACACGAGTTTTCCAGAAGTTCAACTTCGTGAATTTATATAGAAAAAATTTATAGGCCCATGGCAACGTTGCGAATTTTCAAGGATTAAAAAAACTATGCACACAAAATTTCCAGAATTCCACGAAGATTCAGGATTTGGAATTTAGATGAACTGTGCCACTACTGTAAGAATTTTGTGGCCATATGCACCAAGTCGTGTATTTCGTGGGAAGTTTGGTTAGGTCAGTTGAGATTAGTTTCGTACAGCAAGAAACTAGATCAACGAATTTTTGTGGACCATCTTCCGTAAATTCAAGGTGAGGTAAAACTAGAGTTTGAGGCGTGACAACATCAACGTTTCTAACACGCCAGCCTTAACCCCACTTGTTGCAGGCGAGGAGTGTGCCATAACGCGGGGCTCGTGGTTCTACGACGGGTCGTGGCAGCCGCTGGAGCTGGACCAGAGCTCCACGCTCGAGACGGTTCACCTCCACATGTTCTACGGCCACAAGCTGGCGGACTACGCCGTGGATCCTAACAGCAAGACGCCGAAGACAGGTACGTTGGTACGGATACCAGGTCGCAGCGTCAACGACATTGAGTAATTAGGTCTGTTTGTTTGTGTTACCGTAACGATTCAAACACCGTAATGATTTTGTATATGTTTTGGTTAAGCTCTACGCGAGCGGGGACTACCAGGCGTAACGCTACCAGGGTCTGTAGACTGTTTAACCAGGGCTCTGCGTCTCTATCCCATGAGAATATTTAATTTGTATTTGTATTTGTATCTAACTTACTCATTACAGATTGCTTTTAGAACAGGTGGTAATGATTACTATCATGAAATCAAAGAAAAACTTTATAAAATAAAAATAAATACAAAATAAAGCTGTCTATATGAATTGGGTGAAAGGGAAAGAAAGAACAGCAGCTTACCAAGATTCACAAGTAGAGAAAAGCCTACTCATAGTGGAGAGCCCATAGATAGAACACAGAGATGAAAGGTACACACAAGTCTCTTTGTCATTCACTACCTGTACTAGTTCTCCAGTTCTTGCACTCTCGTGTTTGTTTGTCCCAGTTCACTTGCACTAGTTCAAGTAGTTCTACACCGGCTACGGAGCTGGTGTGCTTAGTTCAGTTCAAGATGGCAGGCGCTAAAATCAAATTGTAGGCGGACACTGTTAGCTTATAAGTTGTTGCCGCTTATTCGTGCCGATGAGAATGAAAAATTATATATTTAAATAAGTTACATATTTAAAAATTTTAAAATATGTTCACGTTGATTACGTACCGTACTTATTGTGACCATGTATTCATTGTCAATGATTTTATTTTCTGTCGAGGTCAAATACTGGATGAGTTGATTTAATATGTGTATACTAGAATCAGTTTCACATATTAATAATAAATTTGATAATGAATTAAGAATAAAAACACGAATTATTCTTTCATTCATTCTTATTTCATTATTAAAATTACGCTCATTCTCATTTTAATGTCTATTATCATTCAGTCTATTGCATTGAATTATGTTGATAATGTAAGTTCATTATCAGCATTGACAATCACAGTGTATGTTAGTGTTCTTGTTTTGATCTATTCAAACCACAGATGAGCCAGATATGGCTTAGTGGACGAGAGTTCACATTGTATTATACTAGGCAAACGCGTTATGTGTTTCCGCGTTGATGGAAGAGCTGGAACATATCAACTTATCTTTGGATTGGTTATTATATATATATACACCTTGAGATCCAAACCATTACATCACTGCCATCTTATTTTCCATTATTAATTCATACGATAATAAAGAAGGCTTTGTTTCAATCGTTTACAGTTAAGTGGTGTCACATGTAGCTTGAATTTAATAGGTATTCAATTTGTTTATATATTTAAACTCTTGGAAAGTGTAATCTATAAAGCGTTGACGACAGAATGGGGAGACATGCGATCTATTCTTGTCACAGGACGTCCTATCTCCTAATTACCACTGTATTGTTGCTTCCTGTCTCTCTCTATCTCTCTCTATCTCTCTCTCTCTCTCTCTCTCTCTCTCTCTCTCTCTCTCTCTCTCTCTCTCTCTCTTTTACTCTCTCTCTCTCTCTCTCTCTCTCTCTCTCTCTGTCTCCCTCTCTCTCTCTCTCTCTCTCTCTATCTCTGTGTCTCTCTCTCTCTCTCTCTCTCTCTCTCTCTCTCTCTCTCTCTTTTACTCTCTCTCTCTCTCTCTCTCTCTCTCTCTGTCTCCCTCTCTCTCTCTATCCCTCTCTCTATCTCTATCCCTCTCTCTCTCTCTCTCTCTCTCTCTCTCTCTCTCTCTCTCTCTCTCTGTCTCTATCTCTCTCTATCCCTCTATCCCTCTCTCTCTCTCTCTCTCTCTCTCTCTCTCTCTCTCTCTCTCTCTCTCTCTCTCTCTCTCTCTTGGTCTTCCGGTTGACTTTACCTCACGCCAGAAATGGACTGTGATCTCCAGTGATGCCATGCCTACTGACGTGTCACCTGGTGGCGCTGCCTGCAGGGTGTTGCATAAGTCGCGCGGTTCGACTGATCCACATGAAACTTCTTCTGTGCACCTGAACTCATCCAACTTGTTACTGTATAGTTTCAAGGTCGAAGTGGTTGAATCATTCTCGAGGACATCCATTTCAAAGTTTATAAATGACTCGTAAGATTTGGCCTGGCTGGAAAATTTGAAAAATAAAATCTCTACAAAATAGTTCAAATTTCTCTCAAATGTAAACACAAAATAGGTACACAATATCACAAATTCGTGTGCAATTTGGATCAACTGTTTTGAAAAAATGAATTCAATAAATGTTCTATAATAAGGCCCGGTTTTACCAATCTTAGTTGTGGTGCTAATCCACTAACTATTAATTAAAGTACGAAAATAACATATGTAACCAGTGGTGACAACAAGTTGATCCACTAACTATTGCTTGATCCAGTCTCGTAAAACCGAGCCTAAGAGCAATAATAATAATTTTATGATTTTATTATAATTTGATAATTGATTCACGGCTTTCTAGATCCGATATTTACCGAATGAAGTATATCGCCCAGAAAAACTTGCAGCTATGCTGTTGGTGTTGAAAATTGGAACTAGAGAAAAGTCACAAAATGAAGCACGTCCATATTTTCAACAATAGATTGCAATGTCACATTGTTGGCTGAACGTTTGTAACCATTCGTCAGCCATATTGAGGTTTAGAAACGTATTCTGTTAATTCTTTTCGTTTCGAATTTTATACGTGTCAATGTGAATTAAGTTCTCCATTATACGGTAAACCCTCGGTAATCTGGAATTCAAGGGACCCCAAAAAATGATTTCGATTTATAAAAATTCGGATTAACCAAAAAACTCCTTTTCCACGAAAATCATCTCACTTCCCGGTTAGAATTGAAGCAATTTCGTATTGAGCGCGAGAGAAAGCTAGACGCCACGTGCGAGGAACCGAATCACTGATCGCGTGTATTCGGCCATCTTCGACAGCAAACGAACGTTGGATGGCCAGCTTCCATTGGCGTTCGGCCGTCCGCTCGTCAAGGACAGACAGAGCGGCCAAAGACCTCAGTATCTAACCTAGCAAAGTTAGATACTAAGGTCTTTGGAGCGGCCCGAGCGCACTCGGAGTCGGATGACGTATTCAGTGGCAGCGAACAGCTGAGCTGGCTTCGGCCTATTGTTACGCGTCAGATAAAAAGGATGGAATTTACGAAAATAATGATCAATTCAAGGAATTCACTCGATCTATTTCGGATTATCCAATCCGAAAACAGTGCTGAAGCAATTGAGGGGTCGAAATATTAGTTCGAATTACGGATTAGCTGGAATTCGGATTAACCATATTCATTAACATTGAAATGCCTATACCTTCAGCCGGGGACTGACTTCAAGTTCAAAATATGCCAAATTTCGGATTAACCGAGTTTGGATTAACGAGGGTTTACTGTACCGCAGTCTATAAATGTTCGAAAGACTTCGTTTTCATTGACTCTGATTATTGATGAGCGTAGCGAAGTCTCCATCCCACTCTTATAGTTATAGGGCTTTGTCTGTGTGCTTTTTTTTTGTTTGTAAGCACTCCACAGGTCGCAGGGTTTGACTGATCAACATGAAACTTTTTTTGTACACGCAAACTCATCCAACTTGGAACTGTATAGTTTTTGGAATGAATCGGTCGGACCAATTTTGAGAAAAATCATCTCAAAGTTTCTAAAAATCCCATAAGATTTGGCTGGGCGGAAAATGTTGAAAAATGAAATCTCTCCAAATGGGATGAAATTTTCTCTAAATGTGTATACATAGATTTTACACATCATTACGATTTTGTGAGCAATTCTGATCAGTCGTTTTGAAGAAAAAAAATAAAATGACTGATAATATTCATAAAATATATCATAAAAATTGTGACAGAATTAAGTTGTCGAGATTCACTGCTTTCTAGATTAAAGAGTTGACCAATAATGAAGTATTTTTTATATGCGTCAAGGTGTGTAGAATACCAGAGTCAATGAAGTGACAAGAGTAGAACTACTTTAACAACTTTTATAGCTTATTCAGATATCAAGGTGTGTAGAATACCAGAGTCGATGAAGTAGCAAATGTAGGACTGTTATTATACCTTATTCAGATATCTCGCTCATCTTACAACGCATATTTCGCGTCTGACTAGTGTATTCAGGTATCTCGCTCATCTCACAACAGATGCCCAACGTTTGCCCAGCGAAATACAGAAGGACCTCTGTTATAAGTTTCTCGTTTATGCGTGTATTACGTTGAGGGGACAGTGAGGTGAATCTGAAAAGTCTCTCAGATAGGGCAATAGAAGAAAAATTCACTCTGGAACTCATTTGTAGTAGAAAAATCAAATTTTTCAAATTTAAAAAAAAAATTGGAAGGTGACATTTGAAATAAATCACTAGTCACTTCTTTCTCAGTTTTCATTTTTGTCGATTTTTTTTTTCAATTCATACCGCAATTAAAAAAACACAAAATATTCAGTTTTCATGGTAGTTTCACCTCACTGTCCCCTTCATAAGTTATATTTTCTGAACCAACCCATATGCTCCACATGTTAAATAGTTTCGTTAATAAGTTTTTCACGTTGAAGCATTTTTTTTTTGGTCTGGTCCCCTGAAAAACGTATAAAAGAGGTTCCACCGAATATACAACCGTGAAATCTCCCTGACAGAAAAACTTTGCCCCACGTTTTTGCTGTACTTGATATGTGGAACAAGATGTCACTTTTATTCAGCATTCAAAGACTTGTCAGTTTGACACATTTAGCCTAAAACAATGTTTTGGAATAGCAGCTGACTATATTCTACCATTTTTCAATACATAAGCGTATTCTATCGAGCGTATTCTATCGGCCAAAAAAAATTTCAATCTCTCTCCAAGATGTCAGTAGGCCTACAAGTCCCCTGTCAATATGACGTCATTTTGTTGAGAGGTAGAATGAAACGTTTTGGAATCTGTGAGGACGCATATACCGTATTTACTCGCATGTAAGTCGCATGTATATTTAGAAATTTGAGAATTCAAAACAGGGGTGCGACCAATACGCGGGTGCGACTTATACGCGCCGGGCACAAAATCTCCAAAAATAAAAGTCAAATGAATGTGGCAAAGTTTCAAATGAATGTGTCTGTGTCATTTGTAGTAGAAAAATCAAATTTTTCAAATTAAAAAAAAAAAAATTGGAAGGGGCCAACCGTGTGTATGTGACATTTGAAATAAATCACTAGTTACTTCTTTCTCAGTTTTCATTTTTGTCGATTTTTTTTTTCAATTGTTCATACCGCAATTAAAAAAACACAAAATATTCAGTCTTCATGGTAGTTTCACCTCACTGTCCCCTTAATAATTTCATTTTTTGAACCAACCCATATGCTCCACATGTTGAATAGTTTCGTTAATAAGTTTTTCACGTTGAAGCATTTTTTTTTTGGTCTGGTCCCCTGAAAAACGTATAAAAGAGGTTCCACTGAATATCCAACCGTGAAATCTCCCCGACAGAATAACTTTGCCCCACGTAGACTGACGTCCGGATGTGTCTGTGTTCCCAGTTCTCCACACGGAGCACTTCCCGGAGTTCCACGTGGACTGGTACTCCCCCGGAGAGGTCTACCTGTACAGCGAGGCGGCGCCCTCCAAGCTCGTACGCACTTTCACCTCCAAGCTCGGCTTCCACAAGTGTAAGTTGCAACCACCACGTTGATAATAAATAGCAGAGGCGAGCGGTCTGAGCTATGCGCAGCATAGCCAACATGGATACATAGATTGCTATCTGACCTCTATTTTAAGACATTATTTTCATTTCAGTTATTTAAAACAACTAGGCGTACACAAAAAATAACTTCGAAAAAACAGACTCAGCTTGCCTCAAAGTCTTAAAATTGCATCAACCTTAAGGTTATATGCGTTAAAATGTCATCATTGTGTACGCCCATGAGTAGCCTGTACCGCCGTACACTAGCCACCCATTCAACACACACACTGTACAAGTACCCAGGCCTGGCCTGCTTTGAAACGATAGCTACCTCGGGGTACCGATGGAGTTGATTTTCTCGCGCATCAAACGTCCTAATGTATGGACAATTTGCGGGGAAAGTGTGCAGAAAACAGTGAGTGAGTTTGCTTGGGTCCTTCAAGCTGAATCGTGAAAATAATCTCGGATCTCGAGTCGTCTGTGCGTATAGTCTCTAACGATCGGATGTTCGTTGAACACAAACACGGCGTATGCCGCTGCGGCCGCTGAGATGCGGAGTGGCATTACTCATAGATCTGCGAGAGTTGTTACTGCTCTTGTGCATCTTCTACCGATCGACTTGTCGACCTAATAGTAAATGCTCATTGGCATGGGCTTATAGCTAGATCTCTAGTCTAGCTCTCTTCCATACGTACCATCAAAACTCAACAAAAAACACCTAAAATTATGGTTTAAAAAAAATTACCTGCGGGGCTTAGAATGGGGGGCCTTGGCCCCCAAACCCCCCGCGGGTCACCGGCTTCGCACATACTACCCTGTATGGATTACTTGTTCTCATTAAGAGTAGCATACCCAGCTAAATAATCACCGCACACTACTGATGAATAGTATATATCAAATATTATGATTATTAATATAATTGATAAATAATAATTGATGATTGATTAATCAATATAATAATATATCAAATCAGCATGTTGTGCCCTTGTAATTGCTGATTGAACTCACCTAACTTTGTTAGAAAAAGTAATTAGAAATGAAAAAAAAAATTAATATATCATTTGAGAGTCCACAAGAGACGATTTAGTGAAATATCAGTTTTCTGGTGATAACTTCTGAACGGTATGAGATATCAAAATTCTAAAACGTGAGAAACTCAGATAATTATAATAGCTTCAAGATGATATGAGTGATGAATGTTCAAGTCATGTCGCATAACTGTCAAGCGTCGACAGCTGAGAAATGTGTGTTTTCAGCTGTAAACGCTTGACAGTTACGCAACATGAGTTGAATAGTCATAACTGATATCATCTTGAAGCTACGTATTATAATTATCTGGTTTTCTTGCATATTAGAATTAAAAACGAAGCTCAATTTTTCTTGGTATATGGAATGGAAATCTTTGCTACTCTCACCTAATTATATTTTACAATAGGCCTATGTAATGTTTGTGTGTGGTTGCCGTAGCGACGGGCTACCGCCTGTACCGCGGCTACAAGCACCAGGCGACGCAGTCTGACCGGCCGGTGGACATAACGCACCTGGTGTTTGTGATCCACGGGATCGGCCACAAGATGGACCAGGGCCGGATCATCAAGAACACGACGTTGTTCCGAGACTGCGTCTCCTGGCTGCAGCGCAAGTACCACGCCTCGTCCGACCATCGCGCAGAGTTCTTCCCGGTAGAGTGGCGCACTTCCCTCAAGCTGGACGGCGGTGAGTGTCTCTCTCTCTCTCTCTCTATCCCCTTCTCTATCCCCCTCTCTCTCTCTCTCTCTCTCTATTTTCTCACTCTCTCTCTCTCTCTCTCTCTCTTTATTTCTCTCTTCCTTAATCTCTGTCTCTATCCCCCCCTCTCTCTGTCTCTCTTCCTCTCTCTCTCTCTCTTTGTGTCTCTCTCATCCTCCCTCTCTTTCTCTCTCTCTCTCTTTTCTCACTCTCTCCATCTCTCTTTTCTCTCTGTCTCCATCCCTCTCTCTCTCTCTTTGTCTCTCTCTCTCTCTCTCTCTCTCTCTCTCTCTCTCTCTCTCTCTCCCTCTCTGTCTCTATCCCCCCTCTCTCTCTCTCTTTTCTCATTCTCTCCATCTCTCTTTTCTCTCTGTCTCCATCCCTCTCTCTCTCTGTCTCTCTCTCTATCTCTCTCTGTCTCTCTCTCTGTCTCCATCTCTCTTTTCTCTCTGTCTCCATCCCTCTCTCTCTCTCTGTCTCTCCCTCTCTCTCTCTCTCTCTCTCTCTGTCTCCATCCCTCTCTCTCCCTCTCTCTCTCTCTCTCTCTCTCTCTGTCTCTCTCTCTCTCTCTCTCTCTCTTGCTTACAGGCCGTCGACACACATATCCGCTCCTATACCTCATATTTGATATCTTGGCAGCCTCACCATTACATTGTGATCCACATGCCCGGAAGCGGGATGGCCACCTTAGGGCCATGGAACATTCTGTCCAAGTGACGCTACTGAGTGGTACCGTGTTGTTGCAGATATTGTCGAGGCGATCACGCCTCAGAAGATCCTGGGGTTCCGCACGCTGCTCAACTCCAGCGCCATGGACATCATGTACTACACCAGTCCGCTCTACGGCGCCGAGGTGAGACTCTAACCGCACTTGTTCTGTACGATAACCGCACTTATCTGTCATGTAACTAATTACTCATCACACATCAATTGATCACCTATTTTATTTGTTATATGGAATATAAATCTTTGCTACTCTCATGCAACAACTTTATTTCGCGCACGTTAGCGCGGGTGATGTAACGGTTCAACATAACCTCACTAATGCTGCCGCTGACAGTGAAACATAACCTCACTAATGCCGCCGCTAACGGTGTAACATAACCTCACTAATGTCGCCGCTAACGGTGTAACATAACCTCACTAATGCCGCCGCTAACGGTGTAACATGACCTCACTAATGCCGCCGCTGACAGTGCAACATAACCTCACTAATGCCGCCGCTAACGGTGTAACATAACCTCACTCTTGCAGGTGCAGCGCGGCCTGCGCACCGAGTTGAACCGTCTGTACGCGATGTTCACGCAGCGCAACCCGTACTTTGTTGCAAACGGCGGCAAGGTGTCTGTGATCGCTCACTCGCTCGGCTGCGTCATCGTGTACGACATTGTCACCGGCTGGAAGCCTTGGAGCCAGGACACGCCCGCCTCCGTGCCGCACCCGCTCGCCACTGGGCTGGATTTCAAGGTCAGACACCCTGCGAGCCCGCGTTTTTTGTTGAACGCTGTTTATTTTCTTCTTTTTTTCATTTTCCTTCTTCTTTTCATCTTTGTTTTTTCCCTCTCTTTCCCCTTTTTTTTCATGAAATTGTCTGCATGTCTACTTGCTGGCCCACTATTTTTTAAATTTTCTTTCATTGAACAAAAGAACAGGGACAAACATATCAATAAATGAACAGTCACGTGATGTCCACAAAGCCCTGAAGAGCTCGACTGTGGATTGAATATGAGAAATAATGGAAATAATAAATTGTGTAATGCGATGATTGAAGCAGAAGTATGCATAACAAGGTCGAATAATTACAAACTGAATTAAATATGTTTCAAATTGAACAAGGCGGAGTTAAACAGTGGAAGTGAATGATAAATATAAATATAATAAATAATAAGTGAAAAATTCGAAATGATGAGAATCACTATGAAAATGTTTTATACAACACTCTATGGTCAAGACAATTTATATCGACTTTATCCATAGATATATTATATTAAATTAAATCATATCATAGCATAGCATATTTATAACACCGAAATACGTTACTCAACAAGACGCCGCTTTGGAAACAAAAGCGAGACTGTGTTTTTCGTTGAACGCTACTTTTTACTTTTTTTCCCTCCCTGACAATCTCTCGACAATGTTATAAGGGAGAATAATTGCTTTTTGTTGAAGATTTTCCCTGTTAGTGAGATCGTTCTGAAGCATTGAAATTCAGAATAATGAAATGAAATTAATAAAAGAACTGAGATTTAGCTTATTTAGGCTTCATTTAGAATTTTAGACCTTGAATTTTAGACCACAGTTGACCAAATTTGGTCAGGGGTTCAAGTTAGGTTTGCCACCCAAGCCCGTATCACACGACCGAGTTATTTATAATACCTTGCCGTCAAGATTCATATATATCTACATAAGGAGTGAATTCAAATATAAATCCAAGAGGTTTCTCGTAATATCCAATGACGGAATATTTGACATATGTGGATGCTGACAAGTAATTACTGAATGTATAGGCCTACATCTTATTACCGGCACATGTAGCTGAGTGGTTAACGCAGCTGCTTCATGTGACCCGGGAGGCAGTGGGCATGTCGGACCAGGTTCGATCCCCGCCACCGTCCATCTTTACAGGTTTTTTTTCTTGGTTACCCTCTGTAGTCTAGGCTATGCCGGGATGGTTCCTACAATACATGCCACGACCGCTTCCTTCCCACTATCCTTCCCAATGCCTAAGGAACCTTCATCTCCCAATGCCTAAGGAACCTTCATCTCATCATCCCATCAATAATTCATTTGATCCCAATTGATCTTAGTTATCATTAAAGTGCGTCGTTAAAACCAATATGAAAAAAATAGGCTTACATCTTATTCTTTCATACTGACTGTATTTTATTTTACACCGGAACGTGGTTTTAACTGTCATGAATATATTCAATTATTAACTTTTATCAATTATAAAAAAATGGAGGCAGCAGAAATGAAGTTTGTGAGGAGCATAGCAGGAGTGTCAAAGTTGGAGAAGAAGAGAAGCAGAATGATAAGGAAAGAAGTGGAAGTGGAAAGGTTAGCATTCAAAATGGAGAGAGAGAGACTCAGGTGGTATGGACATATGCGGCGAATGGATAAGGGAAGAATTCCGAGAGTTATATTCGAGTTAGCGGAAAAAGATGGAGCTAAGAGAAGAGTTGGAAGGCCGAGAGAAAGGTGGCAGGAGGGAGTAGAATGCGGTGTAGTCAATCGAGGAGAAAAATGGGAGGTAGTGAGAGATGAGAGATGGTGGGAGGATAGGGAACGGTGGAAGGAACTCGTAGGAAGAGAAGAAGAAGCAGAGGAAAGTAGTGGTGAAGAAGAAGAGGAAGAGGTCGGAACTGGCAGGAACCGATGGAGAGATGAATCCTGCCCTAGATGAATCGGTGGAAACACCCCCTGGCCCAATTTAATTGGTTATCTGGGAAAGATATATATATATATATATTAACTTCTACAGTGAAACCTCTATGCATCGTTTTCCTGCTTGTATCATTTATTTTTCCTCAACCCACTCCCATATAATCAACGTTGAATCTTCCTGGATGGATGGTTTTATTTACCTGGTCCCTTGAAAAACAATGAATAGAGGTTTCACTGTACTGTTATTAGATATTTAGTTTTTAATACAATATTGATATTATCTAGGTGTCAATATTTCGTGTGTATATGACATAATGAACTTTTATCCCGATTCAACATTCGTTTTTACTGACGCAATATAAGTCCGTCGTTGATGCGCCGTTGAACCCCAAAATTCATTCATTCATTTTACGGAAAGTAGGCCTACTTATCATAATGACAATTTTTATACTTGCTTATTTGAAAAACATGTGTATGAGTGTACTGTATACAAAAAGCTAATGAAACTAAACTGAACGAAACACTTCACCCCGGTGTAAGCTCTTCAGGCGCATCATCGAACCAACACAAGAACCGCGTATCGTTCTCGTTGTCTATCGTTCCCTCTCGTTCCAGCTTGACAACATGTTCTGCCTGGGTTCTCCGCTGTCCGTGTTCCTGGCGCTCCGCTGGAGGGATCCGGAGAGCTGCGCGGAGGAGACCATCATCCCCCCGACGTTATGCAACCGGCTGTACAACGTGTTCCATCCCACCGACCCCGTCGCATACAGGTATCGTACACGTCGTATCATCACCTGTTGTTGTTGTTGTTGTTGTTGACCCCGTCGCATACAGGTATTAACCCCTTGCTTACCGAATCCACTGAACCTACTTTTACCATTCTAATAGTAATTAAAAATCATGAACAAGCCTGACATTTGACACAGGATCTAGGCCTACTTGAATCGCTTGAAAGACTATTATCATCATCATATTCGAACTGTGAACTAGAATCATCATTTTCATCATCACAATCGCTGTCAAATACTGCATTTAGAACAGTTTCACTGTTGTTTGCTGGTTTCTGATAGCCATTGTTGCTAATGACAGCTGCAAGGTCAGTTTGATGCGTCAGTAAACATCATTTACTCAAAGAGTTACTACCTTTATCGACATAGTCTGTGATTAGTTCAACAGTTCACTACAAGAGCTATCTTTGTAGCCATACTATGGCACATTCTGACTGTAACTTTGGGAGATATGGATTTAAACATGACGCGCGGTAATTAGCGGGCCTCACACGTCGTCGGTCGTGAATGCTAAGTCGCGTCTCGCGGGCGACACTCGTCAAAGATATTCAAGGGGTTAAGATTGTTTTTCAGAAAAATCGAATCAACGATTTTCGCATACAAATCGGAAGGTTTGGAAAATACCCCCAAAAATAACCGGGAGGAAAAACGCATTTTCAAATCAATCAAAACTATCGAGGAAAACCAATTAATTTTGAACAACCAAAATGAGTGATGAATGAAACAGAAGGCCCAAATAAATGAAATGGGTCTGAAATGAAATTATAAAAAATAAAATCCTAATAATAGGAAATAAATTGATAGAATAGAATGTTTTTCAGGGGATCAGACAAAAAAAAAATACCAGAGTGCAAAACTTACTAAAGAAACTATTCAACATGTGGAAGTATATGGTTGGGATCAAAAATGAAACGTACCAAGGTGGAAAATATACTAGAGAGAAATACAGTCGGACCCGCATATAACGAATTTCAAGGGGAATGAAAATCTGTTCGTAAAAACAGAATTTCGTTATAGAGATGTATTGCTTTTTTTCATAACAGCACTTGAATTTTAGAGATTTATAAAGATAGGCCTACATTTACGACTTAGGCCCTAGTATAGTACTGTATTAGGTGACATATTATCATCGCATCGTATCATCACTTGGTATGTTTGTAGAAAGTAATAGAAAACCACAATGTCCTTTCATAAAGAACTTATCATCTGCCATCACATGACACCACCACTCCCCACTTCTCGTGTTTTATTTCCTAGGTTACAGGACACTATCACGAATGGAAATGAAGGAATGTAAACAAAAAATAGATAAACAAAGTCATTGAAGATGTCACCATCACGTTATTATTTAGCGCGCGTTGAGCGAATGTTTGGGTATGGGCCGTTCCACTGTGCTTGGGACAGGGAGGGAGGGGGGTGCAGCAAGAGTTATGACCGCGTGCTGTACGCGTCACCAGCTGCTACGATGTACAGTCCGTTCAAAATAAATGTAACCTGAAAATAAATTCACGCAAAATGCTCCGATTTTCGAACATTTTGTTGGAAATAGCTGAAAATAATGAGCAAAATATGCCGAAAAGTGACAAAAAATTCGTAATAACCGAATTTTGAAATATAAATCACTTCGTTATGGGTCTTTATTTAACATTGTAAGGATAGGAGATTTGAAGGGGGTGATTAATTCGTAAAAACAGAAATTTCGTTAAAACCGAGTTCGTTGTGGGTTTGACTGTATACTAAAGAGGTTCTACTGCATTGTAGTTGTGGACGCGCCGTTGAAACTCAAACACACCTCAGTAAAATTCCAACAGGTGATATATGATATACAGAATCAACTACTACTACTAAAGAAGGTTTTCCATGGACGCAAATTTCGCGTCGCGTAGCGAAAGCGAATTCGCTTACCGAAAACGCGTCGCCATTTTAAATTCGCGTGGTGGTGCGACTTCTAGCGGTAAACTGGCGAGGTACAGTTCGGCCGAGTTCAGCACTCCATCGGTAGAATTTCAAAGCTCAATCAACCTCGTTTTTGCGGGAAAATGAGTTGTTGCAATTGGCTGTCACACTTTCGAGTTTGGAGATCGAGTTTCGATAAATCGATATATCGCCGGATGCAGTACGCGATCCTGGGATATTTATTAGGAACCCTAGCCTACTTCCGGCGAAATCGCTCAGCGTAGGCGAAAATATTGAATTTTGTTCAACTTTTGTCGCTCGTGTCGCAGTCGTCACCGATTGGACGAATTTTCAAAATGTCTGCCAAATAGTTCGCAACGCGAATTCGCTTTCGCTAAGCGACGCGAAATTCGCGTCCATGGAAATCCACCTTTACAGTTGATATGTCACACAATGAACAGTTGATATGTCCACACAATGAACAGTTGATATGTCACACAATGAACAGTTGATATGTCACACAATGAACAGTTGATATGTCACACAATGAACAGTTGATATGTCACACAATGAACAGTTGATATGTCACACAATGAACAGTTGATATGTCACACAATGAACAGTTGATATGTCACACAATGAACAGTTGATATGTCACACAATGAACAGTTGATATGTCACACAATGAACAGTTGATATGTCACACAATGAACAGTTGATATGTCACACAATGAACAGTTGATATTTTACACAACATACGGTTGATATAAAATGATACAGTTGGCACCTGTCGTTGACCTTGTTCGCCCGCAGGATGGAGCCGCTGCTGATCCGAGGCTACAGCCGCATCGCACCGCTGACCTTGCAACCGTACAACGCAGCCAGCCGCGTGTCTTACGCCGACATCCCCATAGAGCTGATCTCTCAGTCCGATAGCAAGGAGGAGGCTCCCACCGACTCCCCTGGCGGCACTCCCAGCAGAGGTCAGTAGCTCTCTCTCTCTCTCTCTCTCTCTCTCTCTCTCTCTCTCTCTCTCTCTCTCTCTCTCTCTCTCTCTCTCTCTCTCTCTCTCTCTCTCTCTCTCTCTCTCTCTCTCTCTCTCTCTCTCTCTCTCTCTCTCTTGCTCCCACCGACTCCCCTGGCGGCACTCCCAGCAGAGGTCAGTAGCTCTCTCTCTCTCTCTCTCTCTCTCTCCCTCTCTCTCTCTCTCTCTCTCTCTCTCTCTCTCTCTCTCTCTCTCTCTCTCTCTCTCTCTCTTGCTCCCACCGACTCCCCTGGCGGCACTCCTAGCAGAGGTCAGTAGCTCTCTCTCTCTCTCACTCTCTCTCTCTCTCTCTCTCTCTCTTGCTCCCACCGACTCCCCTGGCGGGACGCCTAGCAGAGGTCAGTAGCTCTCTCTCTCTCTCTCTCTCTCTCTCTCTCTCTCTCTCTCTCTCTCTCTCTCTCTCTCTCTCTCTCTCTCTCTCTCTCTCTCTCTCTCTCTCTCTCTCTCTCTCTCTCTTGCTCCCACCGACTCCCTGGCGGGACGCCTAGCAGAGGTCAGTAGCTCTCTCTCTCTCTCTCTCTTGCTCCACCGACTCTCCTGGCGGCACTCCCAGCAGAGGTCAGTAGCTCTCTCTCTCTCTCTCTTGCTCCCATCGACTCCCCTGGCGGGACTCCTAGCAGAGGTCAGTAGCTCTCTCTCTCTCTCTCTCTCTCTCTCTCTCTCTCTTGCTCCCACCGACTCCCCTGCCGGCACTCCTAGAAGAGGTCAGTAGCTCTCTCTCTCTCTCTCTCTCTCTCTCTCTTGCTCCCACCGACTCCCCTGGCGGCACTCCCAGCAGAGGTCAGTAGCTCTCTCTCTCTCTCTCTTTCTCTCTCTCTCTCTCTCTCTCTCTTGCTCCCACCGACTCCCCTGGCGGCACTCCCAGCAGAGGTCAGTAGCTCTCTCTCTCTCTCTCTTTCTCTCTCTCTCTCTCTCTCTCTCTTGCTCCACCGACTGCCCTGGCGGCACTCCTAGCAGAGGTCAGTAGCTCTCTCTCTCTCTCTCTTTCTCTCTCTCTCTCTCTCTCTCTCTCTTGCTCCCACCGACTGCCCTGGCGGGCACTCCCAGCAGAGGTCAGTAGCTCTCTCTCTCTCTCTCTTTCTCTCTCTCTCTCCCCCACCGACTCCCCTGGCGGGACTCTTAGTAGAGGTCAGTAGGCTAAACAGACTATCAAATTCAAATATTTACAAATGTGAACATTTTTTATATCTAAATTATTATTTTTTCGATGTTATTAAAAAAAAAAATTATATTCTTTGTGTTTCGTGATATTTCGATACATTTAACATCATATTTGATTTCACTATTTTTCACTATGAATGTCTTTTTAGAGTATTTAGCTACATTTAGCTTTTCATGAAAATGTGCACAATTCTGAGATATTGAGCTGGATTATATAAAACACTATTTTTGAAAAGTGTGTTCAAATATGAAATCAACTGGAGTAATCAAATGTCGTGGTGAATAGAATCGTTACCATTTTCCTCGAATACCAATAAAATATAAGTGGTATTCGGACAACTTCCTGCCTCAGACTGAAAAGTCCGAGAGAATGTGTAAATTCTCGTTGATAATCCCGTAGTTGTTGATCTAGATTTGCAGCTCCTGTTTTCAGTACTTGAAAATGCTATTTTTCACATGAATTTTTTATTTTTTTTATTTTAAATAACATCGAAACTTGATACAAAATCATTGTTCCCCAATTAAGGCTATGGATGAAAGATAGGATCGTTTGGACGGGGCACCACAAGGGCGATCTTACCACCCCATTTTGATTATTTAAAACTAATGATCTTCAACACCAGGACTGCGCTGTCTGTGACCATAATTTTTCGCCGTAGATAAAAGTCTTTCATAAATATAGACCACCAAACCCAAAAATGATTGCTCGAAAGTGAAACGTTTATCCATCGTTCCCGGATCCATTGTTTTCCTGCTTGTATCGTTTACTTTTCTCACCCCACTCATATAATCAATGCTGAATCTTCCTTGATGAATTATTCTCTGATTAGATTAGGTTGGATTCCTTTATTAATCAACATGATTTTCCATTTACAAAAATGGAAAATATATGGCAAGGTAATTCACATATAGTATGTTCTATACAATGTATAGGAAAATATACATGGATAATCTGAATTATCTAAATAAATGAACAAAATAATCAAAACAAAACAAACAAAAGAAACATAATAGAACAAAATAAAATAAAAAAATAAAACTAAATAAACAAAACATCTAAAACATTGGTTGAAATCAACCAACACTGTTAATATAAAGTAAAACTCAGTCATTATACATTGAAATATTTCATGCTATATACTAGTTTGGTAATAATGAAATCTTTCACTTGTTATTTGAACACCTTTATACTCTTTTGTATTTCCAATTTGTCAGGTAAATTACTAGGAAAACGCCATATATGCGTTGTCAGACGAGCGGATAGTGATAGTATGTCGACTTTTATGGCCAAACTTATGCCTACATTCGCCAATTGAGTGACATTCAATTCAGAAATGGGTAAAAACTGCTTCGAGTGGTACCAATTTAGCACATTTTATGGTTTTTCTTCAAAATGGCTCACTCGATCAAGCTGAAAGTTTTCAGAAATGTGTATCAAAATGTAACCCAACTTCACGCAAAATTTCATTTTTTTTGGAAAATAAAAATATTTCCTTTTTTCCGCCGTGTTATTCTAACGGGTATTTTTGAAATTTCTAAAATTCATTAAAAAAAAACGTTAACATCCGATATTGCCACAAAACTATACAGATCTAAGTTAGATGAGGAACCATAATGAAAACAAGTTTGAAGTTAACAGCTATAGCTATTTGACCTGTGGAGAACCGACAAAAAAACATGATAAAAAATAAAAAAATAAAAACAAACACCAATTTTTTTCAGTATGTCAAATTGAATCCTCGCTAAAGCTCGTCTGATTATAAAGTATCATACCCTTATACAAGCAGTCTTGTTCTTACATTACTGTATTATTTGAACAACCTAGATATGGATGGTTTTATTTTTCTGGTCCCTTGTAACACGATGGACAGAGGTTTCACTGTATTCGTACAAGTCTGGTTATACAGTGAGACGTTATTAGCGAAAGAACACGTAAGTGTCTGACGAGAGTGTCGTGTTTTGCGTTTGCGTCCAGACCGAGGTTGGAGCCTATGGGGGCTGATGCGGAGCAGCGCCAAGGCAGAGGCCGCCGTCTTGGAGCCGCCGCCCGAGCTCCAGAACCGGGTGGACTACGTGCTCCGCGAGACCAGCATCGGAGTCAGCTACCTGTCGGCGCTCACTTCACACACCACCTACTGGAACAACTACGACGTTGCCTACTTCGTGCTGACTCGGCTGTTCCCCGACCTTGAGACGACCGGCGCCGCGGGCTTGACCGACTCGCCCAGCAAGACCGTGTAGCTAGCTTCATACGGCTAGCAAGACTGTGTAGCTAGCTTCATACGGCTAGCAAGACCGTGTAGCTGGCTTCATAGGGCTAGCAAGACCGTGTAGCTAGCTTCATATGGCTAGCAAGACCTTGTAGCTAGCTTCATACGGCTAGCAAGACTGTGTAGCTAGCTTCACACGGCTAGCAAGACCGTGTAGCTAGCTTCATACGGCCAGCAAGACTGTGTAGCTAGCTTCATACGGCTAGCAAGACTGTGTAGCTAGCTTCATACGGCTAGCAAGACCGTGTAGCTAGCTTCACACAGCTAGCAAGAACGTGAAGCTAGCTACACATGGTTAGGATCCTTGGGAAAGTCAACGAATAAGAAATGGCGGTCAGATAATTGAAACAACAATATAGTAACAATATCAGGTTTACCGAGAGCCAGTTGATAGAACACAGAGATGAAATAAATGACCTCGCTGTCGTGTCTTAAAACTCTTAATATTAATTCATTCAACGAAATGTATATACGAGATTCTGACGTTTCGGCTATTGCCTTGGTCACGTTAGAGTGGACTCTCTACTCTTTTACATTTCATTTCATGTCTCTGTTCTATCAACGGGCTCTCCACTATGAGTAGACCTTTCTCTGCTCATAAATCTCGGTAAACTGCTGTGCCCTTTCACCCAATTCATATATTCACCCTCGGGCTATTTTCTTCTACAGAACAAGAATATAGTCAGGTATAGGAAAATGTCATTATTTTATCAGTAATTCATGAGAAATTAGAGATTTTCATATTCCCCAAATAACCCGACTGTTGGTGGGGTTGTCAAGCAAACATTGAGAGTCCACGGGAGTCGATTTTGCGCAATATCACTTTTTCAATGATAACTTTTGAACGGTATGAGATATTGAAATTCCAATACGCGAGAAACACAGATAATTATAATAGCTTCAAGATGATATAAGTTATAACTATTTGAGTCATGTCGTATAACTGTCAAGTGTCGACAGCTAAAAAAGAAAAAAAAAGATTAGAATTTAAATATCTCATATCGTTCAAAAGTTATCACCAAAAAAATTGATATTACGCTGAATAGACTCCCATGGACTCTTAACCTCATAGCACACCCTCGGTCAAATTCTTGTCCGATCGTGTGCTCGCCCATATCTCGGTTCATTAGGATTCATTCAAGATTCAATAATTATTAGGCCTAATGATTCATTAAAGATTCATTTATATTCTCATTCAGAATTATACCTTTCAATATCTTCGATTATTATATAATTATTACTGAAACATTGCCTCCATAACGACGCGTCACCTGTAAGAAGTGACGCGTCTCCTGGTGAGAGTGTTCGTTACCCGGGCGCGTCATTCGGACGAAAACAACTGTCCTCTCAACGACGCGCCTTCTTGCGATACTTGTCCATTACCCGAACGCGTTACTCCGCTAAACAACAACTCGTCGTCGACAAGTGAAGCTGTCGTCACCCTGACGCGTCATTCGGACAATAATAACCTTCCACTTATTAACGCGTCACCTTGTAATATTTGTCTTTCAATCAAACGCGTCGCTCGGACAAACTTTTGTCCGATCATCGACGCGTTACCTTGTAATATGTGTCCATTACCTGGACGCGTCCAATGCGACGTGTCTCGTATTATATGCGATCGGATCGTGTAGTCGTCGAACACTTGTTGATCAACCGTAGTCGAGCGTCGGTTGCTGATCCGCTAATCGGTCCATTTCAATACTTTTACATTCAGATCGTTGTCGTTGGTCGTCTTACGTTGACGCAACGACGGACAACGATATATTATAATAGTATTACATTGTATAAAGTTGGATGATCAACGTTGAAACGGTGTTTAATTCGATTTGAACGATGATTATTCGTTGATCGAATTGGCGCAGGGGGCCGCCCCCCCCGGAAGAAATTCAGGCCCACCACAGTGAAGCCCAGGGGGTGTATTCCTGTACAAATTAAACTCGGTGTTGATTTATTTAAACCCAAGTTCCAAAGTGGCTGTGACAATGCTGTTAGTATAGGCACGATGTAGTGATACCAACCTATTTCATCATAATATAAAGAAGGTGCTCCAACTCACATACTGATAACATAGAAGGCATTTGTGGTTTCATGCGGTTATTTCAGAGCCAAAGGTCCCGATTGCCTGTCACGATTTAGCGGATTCCCTTGTGAACTAGATCTAGATAAGAGTGACTACGGTACCGGTGGCATTGTTGAACTAAAAAACTCTCCGATTCTCGTAATCTAATGGGCCGTGTATAGCATTGTTGTTGCATATAGTTTGATATATAAGCGATAGTTGCGCTACAGGCAATTGGGACGGTGGACTCGGATTCTGACCCCGGAAATGTTTCACTTTCAAGACCCGAGTTGGGTCACCTTCTTTATATTATGTTAACATAGGTTGGTATCACTACATCGTGATGTAGAATAATATACTGCTTTTCTACTGTTTTTTTTTTTTTGGATATTATGTTCTAAAACAGTTTTAAATTGTACAGGAATTCCTTCCCTGTTGCGTCATCGTTTTCCCGCTCGTAGAGATGATTTTTACCGTTCGGGATTTTTCGATACGGACAACAAGACTTATAACGCCGGGTTGAAACGGCCGGTAGACGAACGTCACGTCCCGACTAGTTCCGCTCGGAAGCGCTCTTTGTTTCCGCCGTGTCGGTAGATCCGTAGACATTACGCAGCCTCAGAATGCAAACTCCATTTTCGACGAGCTGAGATATGAGCGGTTGAAATTAAGAAATTGTGCGGAGAATATAGATATAACAATGTGTTTGGTCAATTATCCAATAGATGGCGCACGCTACACGTTCTAAAATCTGGAGATGAAACAATCGAGTAGTGAAGAAAAAATAAATTTTCTTTTCCTTTTTTTTAATAACATCAAAACTTGATACAAAATCATTGTTCCCCGATTAAGGCTATGGATGAAAGATAGGATCGTTTGGACGGGGCACCACAAGGGCGATCTTACCACCCATTTAAATTATTCAAGACCAATGAATTTCATCACCAAAACTGCGCTGTCGGTGACCATAATTTTCCGAAAAAAAAATAAAAATAGAAAATAAAATGAAAAAAAATAAATAAAAAATAGCCCCGAAAAGTCCAAAAGTGGAGTTAGAAGGTTTGCATTCTGTTGCTGTGAAAGGTCATTAGAATGCCGCAGTGAAATCTTCGTCTACTGTTATTGAAGGGACCTTGTGAAAACGAATCCATGTGGGGAAATGACCCTAATAACACCTAGGCAGTCCTGAGGCACGCCCGATGTGAGTGACTCAGTACCTCCTCAGGAGTACTATAGTGTTCCCTAATAACACCTAGGCAGTCCCGAGGCACGCCCGATGTGAGTGACTCAGTACCTCCTCAGGAGCACTAATGTTATTAGGGTAACCATCGGTTACATAGGAGTAGAGTTGGACCAACCAGCTAACAACCGTTGTCCTGATTCTTGTCAACGAACGACATTGTATCTAGTCGTAGTGCAACAGCGATCACACATTCCTCGTGTACATGTGGCAACGTTGTCTGTGATATTCGTCGAGTACCGGTAGTCCTGAAAATGGCAACGTTGTCTGCTGTGATATTTCCAATAAGCCAGGATTACACCAATTATAGAGCGTACATTCGCGAGAGGCGACATCTAGGTGGCTGTGACCGTATCTAGGTGGCAGTGACTGACATCTAGGTGGCAGTGACTGACATCTAGGTGGCAGTGACTGACATCTAGGTGCCTGTGACCGTATCTAGGTGGCAGTGACTGACATCTAGGTGCCTGTGACTGACATCTAGGTGCCTGTGACCGTATCTAGGTGGCAGTGACTGACATCTAGGTGGCAGTGACTGACATCTAGGTGCCTGTGACTGACATCTAGGTGCCTGTGACCGTATCTAGGTGGCTGTGACGGATATCTAGGTGGCTGTGACGGATATCTAGGTGCCTGTGACCGTATCTAGGTGGCTGTGACGGATATCTAGGTGCCTGTGACCGTATCTAGGTGGCTGTGACGGATATCTAGGTGGCTGTGACCGTATCTAGGTGCCTGTGACCGTATCTAGGTGGCTGTGACGGATATCTAGGTGCCTGTGACCGTATCTAGGTGCCTGTGACCGTATCTAGGTGGCTGTGACCGTATCTAGGTGCCTGTGACCGTATCTAGGTGCCTGTGACGGATATCTAGGTGCCTGTGACCGTATCTAGGTGCCTGTGACCGTATCTAGGTGGCTGTGATGGATATCTAGGTGCCTGTGACCGTATCTAGGTGGCTGTGACGGATATCTAGGTGCCTGTGACTGACATCTAGGTGCCTGTGACCGTATCTAGGTGGCTGTGACGGATATCTAGGTGCCTGTGACTGACATCTAGGTGCCTGTGACCGTATCTAGGTGGCTGTGACGGATATCTAGGTGCCTGTGACTGACATCTAGGTGCCTGTGACCGTATCTAGGTGGCTGTGACCGTATCTAGGTGCCTGTGACTGACATCTAGGTGCCTGTGACTGTATCTAGGTGGCTGTGACCGTATCTAGGTGCCTGTGACCGTATCTAGGTGGCTGTGACCGTATCTAGGTGCCTGTGACGGATATCTAGGTGGCTGTGATGGATATCTAGGTGGCTGTGACCGTATCTAGGTGCCTGTGACGGATATCTAGGTGGCTGTGATGGATATCTAGGTGGCTGTGACCGTATCTAGGTGCCTGTGACGGATATCTAGGTGGCTGTGATGGATATCTAGGTGGCTGTGACCGTATCTAGGTGGCTGTGAGCGATATCTAGGTGGCTGTGATGGATATCTAGGTGGCTGTGACCGTATCTAGGTGGCTGTGAGCGATATCTAGGTGGTTCTGACTCTGGTAGCCAATGGAATGATTTCTCCCACCTGTCGCCTCAGACATGAATACACGCTCTCGATTGTCAATCACCTGTAAATATGAGTAGACTAGCTAATTGTTTTATAGGTACTTACTAGTTGATAGTTGATATTTAATCTATGATTAGTAGCCATTGTTCGGTGACGGGGATTTCCTTGCGATCGCACATCGTCTCTGGGAACAGATTCGCAACTGGGTTTGCCGTTCGATCGAGAATTGGAATTGATGTCTAATATGCCACATCAAAAACTGAACGGAAATATCGAAAAATTAGGAGTTCCGCTCGATATTGAATCGAAATGATTTTATCGATTATCAATCGAAAGTATTGAATTCGAACAGCAACCCTACTGAAAACCAAATTCCCGTATCGTCCCGAATATAAGCCGAAGGAGAGTTACCGGATCTTCCTGAACCGCAGGCGTGCGATCGCGAGGAAAACTCCCGTCATATTCTTCGGTAGAAAAAACTTTTCCATCTCAATCTAGGTTTAAGAATACGAATACAATAATGAAAGAAAATAACGCCAAATTAGAGCAATGTTTTTTATATAAAACTAAAAATATGGAATGATTCGATCTATTGTTGAATTTGATAAACTTGTACGATGTCGAGTGTTATTGTGTGAAATATTTTCGGGGGATTTTATTTCGATGTCCAGAATTTTTTTGTGAAATGTTTTTGTTTTGTAATGTTATTGTTGTTTGTAGGCCTGATATACTTGTCTCCACTCGAGAGCATTTTTACTACTCGCATTCTCCGCTCCATTGACGTCGCTAATCATAACAACCAATCGACGGGGCTGTTGGAACTGAGGTGAAATTCAAATATCCAATCAGGGTATCTCCAAGTAACCACAAATGATTTAGATCTAACTGGCCGACTGGTAGAGCCACGCCCATTTCGAGTCACCAACCAATGAGCTGATGACAATTCATTACAATTTGCTTCGAATAACATGTCAACATGCCTATGCATGACGGAGAGGGTGGATATTAAGAAATTGGCGACCATGATTTTGCCAGAAAGAAGTCATTCTCTTTCACAATTTATATATATATATACGCTCTTCTGGGATCTTTACTGCGACTGCCACTTAAAATAACAAACGTCATAATCAATGCAAAAAAATTAATACGTCATATTACGCGTTTGGTGTAGGAAATGATCCCTGAATGTTGAGGTACAAATAAACACGATAGTGCCGACTTTAACGATTCCTAAACGCGAATTTTGAAAATGAAAAAAGTTATTTGGGTAAAATCACGGAGACGTAATTCATGTCAACTTGATTGAAAATAATTACAACCCTTATTCAAATATACAATTTTTCATTCTCATCGGCACGTATTTAAGCGTCAACAACTTGTAAGCCAACATAGTGTCCGCCTATAATTTGATTTAAGTGCCTGCCATCTTGAACTGAACTGAGCACACCAGCTCCGTAGCCGGTGTAGAACTACTTGAACTAGTGCAAGTGAACTGGGACAAACAAACACGGTAGTGTAGCTTTGGTGCAGCACCACGGTTACAGACAAACACGAAAGTGCAAGAACTGAAGAACTAGTTCAGGTAGTTCAGGACAAACAAACAGATCTAATAATACAATACATACCTTTAATAATCGTACCTAATGATATCATTTCAATAATTATCAACTATTTTACCATTATAGTCATCTACTAATTCTAAGACACTAAACTAATCTACTAATTCACAAGATCCCAAAAACCACCTTTTTATACGGTTTTTGGGATTAACAGATCATCTTTGATTACCGGTAATTCACTACATTTTATTCTGAAAGTGGATGCATTCCTTGAATTTCTTATTTCACTAGCAATTCTATAAAAATTCCTCATTCCTTTGTGGAATATCGAGTTTTCTTCTGTGCATGAAAATTTCCTTTTCAAAAGCACAACCAATCAAAGTTCTAGTCTCTCGGAGCTAGGCCCAGACGTTATTCCAAGTGGCAGTCGCGGTAAGGGTCCCGGAAATAAGAAATACGTCTACCAAAATGACAAACAAAAAAGTATCTATTCGCACGCCAATACTTTGCAAATAAGAACCTAAAACGCTATTCGCAACGTAAAAAAATGGCCAGAAAATGGCAAAATGGCCTGAAACCCGCAAGTTATCTGAACAAAGCCAGGTTGTGGACAGTAGGTTAGTTTTTTGAGGTTAGGTTGGTGTCCAAACCTCGCGTACACCGTCAGCAGGCGGAACGGAGCCGGGTACTTGCCGCACAATTTACTTTGCGAACAGAGCGGCCATCACAAATATCACTATTATATTCGTATATCTGTGTTTTTTTTTTTGAGGTAATCATAATATTCCTAGCCAAGTTACACTTGTACGATGAGAAACGTAACTGTAACTTTCAAGACCGTTGAAGCCTCCAAGTTACGTTCCGCTGACGTAATTACGGCCATTTTGTCAGTATTCACTTGATGAACAGCCTTCTCCAGTGGAAACAAGTATAGCAGATGTTTGAGAGCTCAGTCAAGTGATGTATAATCGCATTCAAGCGAGTCGACGGTCCATGATTTGTAATTATGATTGTACTAAATTGTTTTTGATTGGATTATTTTGTCTGTTCGCAATGAGAATACTATATTATTCTGTTGGTAGCACTGTAAATGTATGGAGACGTGCACGGTGACTTTATTTATGTATTGTTTGTGAGTTGGCAGTAAACATCTTATATCGCTTTGTCGATGTTTGTCTCATTTCAATCCATCCTCCTTCCAGCGGCAGACTGGCCCACCCACCTGTAGTATCCTATATATCTCTACTTTGAACTGACTGCTTATAATTTATATTATTATTATTTCACATGAATGTAGTTGTATATTTGAGTGCATACTTATCTGCTCAGTAGCAAAGTCAGGAGCTAGACTTCAGTTCAATCTCGGAAGTCGTTGACCGTGGTGATGACAAACTTTTAATAAATACCATGTACAATAAAGCTGGATTCACAATGCGAACTAATGATTAGTGACTAATACTAAATACTAAAATTAAGAAACTGAGCATTCACATAGGCTGGAAATAAGAATTAATTTTCATGAGTTGTAGCTGTCTTAAGATGGCGGATTCAAATTGAAATCTACATGTTAGAAGGCTGTAAACGAGCGGGAAAGCTTCCTTTTGCATTGACTTTCTGTCGTTTCGAATTCACGACTTCTGATTGAAACTAATGATTAATACTAAAGTTGAAAGTTGGTTAACTTTCAAGGTCAGTCACTAATATTGAACACAATGTGAACGTCAACACTGATTCCGTATCTGCCAACTTTAGTTAATCACTAATCACTAATCATCAGTTAGCATTGTGAATACAGCTTAAGTCAATTACCATGTGTGGATTTGTAATTGATAATTCATCTTAGAAGTGTCCAAACGATCCTTTCTTTCATCCATAGCCTTAATTGGGGAACAATGATTTTGTATCAAGTTTCGATGTTATTAAAAAAAAAAAAGTATAAACACACAAATGTTGATGTCTTCCTCTTTGAACCAAGTCTCTTGGGCAATGATCACTTCTTTCCATTGACAGCAGATGTGAAGTTTATCATTATACACAATCGAAAAATTAAATTAGTGATAGGCTTATAATGTTATAATTAGGCCTATCACTCTACTAATGAATTAACCATCCATCCAGGAAAATTTAACATTGGTTATATGGGAGTGGGGTGAGAAACGAATCATACAAGCAGGAAAACGATGGATCTGGGAACGATGCATAGAGGTTTCACTGTATTTCAGTTTTAATCTCAATTGTGCTATTTTTTATGTTTATTTTTGACCTACCATATAATGACCCATCATTTATCATCTATTTATGAACTAGACTGTCGAGTCAAGATATTAGACAAGGATGTAATATATGCTCAATATTCCTTGTGTTTCATGGTATTTTGATTGATTCAATATCATATTTCATTTCACTATGAATGTCTTTCTCAAGAGTATTCAGCTATATTCAGCTATTTCGTGAAAACTTCCACGATTTTGAAGATATTGAGCTGGATTGATGAATACTAGTCAAACGCGAAATATGCGTTGTAAGATGAGCGAGATATCTCAATAAGGTATAAAAGTCCTTGAAGTAGTTCTACTCTTGCTACTTTATCGACTCTGGTGTTCTACACACCTTGATATCTGAATAAGCTATAAAAGTCGTTAAAGTAGTTCTACTCTTGCCACTTTATCGACTCTGGTATTCTACACACCTTGACGCATATAGAAAATACTTCATTGTTGGTCAACTCTTGAATCTAGAAAGCAGTGAATCTCGACAACTTAATTCTGTCACAATTTGTATGATATATTTTATGAATATTATCAGTCATTTTATTTTTTTTCTTCAAAACGACTGATCAGAATTGCTTAAAAAATCGTAATAATGTGTAAAATCCATGTATACACATTTAGAGAGAATTTCATTCCATTTGGAGAGATTTTATTTTTCAACATTTTCTGCCCAGCCAAATCTTATGGGGTTTTTAGAAACTTTGAAATGATGATTCTCAAAATCGGTCCGACTGATTCATCCCAAAAACTATACAGTTCTAAGTTGGATGAGTTTGTTTTGAAATGTTTTAAAAAACACAGACAAAGCCCTATAAGAGTGGGATGGAGACTTCGCTACGCTCATCAATTATTCTTGAAAGATTGATTCTACTGTAGGCCTACTCTTCAATAACGTGGTCAGATATGCTGGATGAATCTTCCGTCCCCTGGACGTCCCTACGTGAACAGATCACATATTACTTGAGCACGAAGCAGTGATACCAACCTATTTCATCATGATGTAAAGAAGGTGACACAACTCCCATACTGATAACATGGACGGTATTTGTGCTTTCTCGAGGTCAGTTCAGAACCAAAGGTTCTGATTGCCAGTCACGATTTAGCGTATTCCCTTGTGAACTAGATGTGGATAAGAATGGCTACGGTACCCGTGGGATTGTCGAACTCACAAAATCCATCTTTCTCGTAAAAAAACGAATACAATAGCCAATATTATAATTCTACCAAGCCGTGTATAGCATTGTTGTTTTATATATATATATATTTTTTTTATTGGGTTTTAACAACGCACTGTAATGATGACTGAGATTTTGACGTCGGATGAATGATTAATGACATGATGGGATGATGAGATGAAGGTTTTTATGGGTAGTGGGAAGGATAGTGGGAAGGAAGCGGTCGTGGCCTATATTGTGGGAACCATCCCAGCATTAGCCTAGACTACAGAGGGAAACCACGAAAAACCCCTGTAAAGATGGACGGTGGCGGGGATCGAACCGGGTCCGATATGTCCCTTCACATCCCGGATCACGAAGCAACTGAGCTAACCACTCAGCTACATGTGCCGGTTTGTTGTTGTTTTATATACAGTAGTTCGATAATATAAAAGTGATAGCTGCGCTACAGGCAATCGAGACCCTGGAGTAGGGAACTGACTTGGGAAATATTTCACTTTCAAACCACTCAGCTACTGCAGCACCCTCTTTATATTGTATTATGATGAAATAGGTTTGTATCACTACATCGTGCTGGAAGGAAAGGTATACTTGCGGTCATATAAACTGGTCTTTTCCAAACTTTCAACTCATTCAAATCAATCCTATGCCAGTTTTACTGCTACTTCTGTTATTAAAGGAGGGGGGGGGGGGGGGGGGGGTATGGTGCAAATCTCAATTTTTACCATTGGTCCATCTCATTATGTCATGACATAGAATGCCCTTTAAAAATAAATAGCTGAATTATAAATATTTACAAGAAAATATTTCGAAAAAATGAGCTGTGTTTGAACGTTCAATATTTGCTGAATATGATTTTATTTTGTTCAGTATTGTACCAACGTCTGTCAATGAAGTTTCTGACAATTATTGTGAATGAACCAATGTCCTCTTCCCCCCTTCAAACACCTGCCATCAAACTGTCATAGTAGAAATACGTTGACAGCTCAAGGTTATTGCTGGGACATTGGTAAAATCAAATCTGCAACAATGAAGCCACACGCCATGCGAGTTAATCAATTGAAATCATATGGCGGAAATAAGTAGCTATGTTATATATCAAACGAAAGATGACATTCGAGCGCAGATATTTTGTAGGAACACTTTTTCTCTACCTATCTTAGTTCTTCTACGTTCGTAGCTCAAAAAAGCGTTACATGTTATTCTCAATGAGAGAGATTTTCGTCAGGCCCGGTCGAAAATTATCGACTTTTCACGTTTTTTCTTCTCCATGTCAAATAGGGTAGGAATTTTTGCAAGGGCGTTTCCTGTCATAACATAATGAGACGTACCAATGGTGATAATCAGGTTTTGCACCTTACCCCCCCCTTTCTGTTATGGATTCTACAAGGAGTACAGGACACATTTTAATGTCGTCGGATCTAACACTCCAAGTGACCGTAAGTGCATATTATAACTTGGATATGAAGTAGGGATAACATCGATTAAGAATCGATTCTGATGTAAAACGATACTCAAATCAAAAAATTGATTTAAAAAAAAAAAAAAATTTTTTTTTTTGGTTTAGTGCTGTACTTCTTTACGTTGTAATAAGTGCTCATTTCGTAGTCTATACTATTCTGTATTGTTGAGATATTACTATCTGGACACAAGCTATCCCTTCGATTACGTCTGACAGCCGAACGTTGACGGAAATACCCAAATGGTACAGTACACTTCAAAGAAGTCTTTAGAAGCTATTCTTCATGTGAACCCCTTGTGAAGGTTGAAAAAAAAAGTTTCAAATTACACTACTTTTTTGAGAATAAACTTTTTTTCACATTTTTTTTTTCAATTTTTTTTTTCAAAATCGATTTTTAATCGATTCTGGAGTGCTCATAGAGAATCGATTCCCGATTTTGAGAATCGATGTCATCCCTAATATGAAGGTACTTTCACTCTCGTGCTTTGTGCTACGGGCAACATGCTTTGAGCAACAGGCAACAAAAGCTGACCAATCGGAGAGTGAGTTTGTCCTGGTTGCATGAACACTTGCTACATGTGCCAAGAGATGGGCTATTTTCATCTTTTCTAGAGGCAACATGCGCTGAGACCCACAATGCAACGAGAAGTTTTGTTTACTTGTCCAAACTGTCAGAACCAACTTGTCGATTGCTTTTCATGAACCGGTTTGCATGATGTATAATACAATTTTCGGCACTTTAATTTGGATAATTAATGGTTTAACAGTATTGAGAAGCTTAAATGGTTTGATTGGATACATTTGATGGAAGTTTGAAGAATTTCTCGTGGTAACATAACCACAATTTGAAGTTACTCGCTCGACAGTAAACGTATTCGTGCGCATGTTGCCAGTTGCTCAAACCACGTTGCACCCAGCACAAAGCAAAAGAGTAAACGTACCTTAATAATTCAAAACGCCAAAAACACATTTACAAATCTTAAACTATTTATTTATAAGCAAAATTATAATCATTGCCAATGTAGCTACTAAATTATAAGATATAGCGTTAATATTGACAATTGTAATCTCGAAACGTACGAACAATGGGTACTAACAACCGATACACGAACACGACACAACCTAACTTACCGGTAGTGCCTCGGAGAGCGTCCGAGATGGTCGAACATCGAAAAATTATTCCCGTAAATTCGTAATGAGCCGTGCCGATCTGTTTTGAGGTTATGTTACGTGATGATTAGTCGGGTGGGATGCAGTTTGAAACATATTATCAGTCTAGTTGTCCGACAAGACACAAACTTCACCCCGTCTCTATATAAAAAAAAAAACAATAAAAAAGATTTTAAAAAACCAACACTGATCACGTTTCGATAGAACAAATTGGCAAGGCTCATGACAAGTATACTGTTATTCCAAACAACGCACTTCTGGAGCACGTTTTAGATGAACGACCGAATGGAAATGCAATGATGCTTACAATTAGCGGCTATCCCCGTTCCCATCTTACACGGCTTCCGTTCGGAGCGTGCGAGGCAATACGTTCCGACAGCATTCAATCAATTACCGCGAAGCATTCACGGACTCTAATAAAAAAAGACAGAACTTTGTTTCGATGAAATGTAATTAGTAAGTAACATTCGTCAAGTTGTCATGATTTCAAAGAAAACCTGCGCACTTGGATTCCGATACGGGCAAACCGACAAGTTTTGTGCGGTCGAAACGCCAGATCTTCGAGTAGACACGCTCTCCCTCGTTATCCGCGACGGAACCAAAACTCGAAACTAGCACGATTCGATCGGGGTCAATCCGAGCAAGCCGCGTCGAACGGAATAACGTCCAAGTAACGACACGAAAGATAGACTTTTCGTTACACGAACGAAAACAAAAAAGCGAATAGTCGTCAATAAAATAATATACGGTATAACTAAACATTACGTGGAAAGGATATAAGGTATTGACAGCGTCGCGCAGGCGCGGAGAATTAGGCGTCGTCAGGTACGGGCGTGTGCCAGGTGAGCCGCTCCTCGTAGAACTGGATGACGATCTGCGGACACTTGCTGTTGGCCATGCGCGCGGGCACGAGGTCCGCCTCGTCCGTCCCTTTCCACTTCATCAGGAACATCAGCTCTCCGCTCGAATCTGTCGCGCCGATGATTCTCTCCGGGTCGAGGTTACGTTCGAATCCCTGCGGCTTTTTCTCCTCGTCGGCAGCCTTCTTCTTCGGCCCCGTCGCGCTCGTCGGTTTCTTCGCGTCCTCGGACGTGTTCCCCGACGACTTGCGCTTCTTCGATACGGTCGCGTCTTCCTTTTCCTTCTTTGCCGCCGCTTCCTTCTTCTTCCGGTTGTCCTCGAATGCGGATATCAGGTCCGGACAGTCCAGGTTTTCTTCCGGCTCCCATGTGTTGTCGTCGTTCGAGTAGCCCTTCCACTTGAGGTAGTATTCGACCTTGCCGTTCTTCATCCGACGGTCGAGGATCTTTTCGACGGAGAATTCTTCGCCGTCGGATTCTTCCGAGCCAATGCCGGCTTCTTTCTCGCCCTTGCCCTTGGTAGACATAATGGTGGTCTGGAACAAAGATGATGTAACAGTGAATATTCGTCATTTTTGTATTATTTTTATATTTCTATATTTTTATATTATATTTATATTTAATTATATATATATAATATTTTATATTTATATTATATTTATTGTATGACGATCTGCGTGATAGTCATTCATTCGTCTTCAAAACAAATCTTGAATTGCCACCCACTGGTTTACACCTTATAGATTAACGTTAAGCAAAGGAGTATCAATACACGTTATTTGTGTGAACTGTTTCATCCAATTTCAATTTCAACCCTCAATTCTGATCAAATTATAATCATATCATATTTTTATATTTCTTGGGGTGGTAAGATCGCCCTTGTGGTGCCCCGACCAAACGATCCTATCTTTCATCCATAGCCTTAATTGGGGAACAATGATTTTGTATCAAGTTTCAATGTTATAAAAAAATTTTTTTTTTTTTTTAATGTATTTCTGTTTTTACTGATAGTTTTTCATATTAGGTTACTGTGTATTACTCTCTCAATATAATCATCAAATGGAAATACGGTTTTATTAAAATTTCTTCGTTTCAGCAGCCACCAACCAACATGGCTGACCAAGAACATATTCTTTATTTGTCATCGCACTTACAGTGAGTACAGAAATAGTATCATGCGAAAATGTCAAAATATGTTTAAGTTTCAATAATTGTTACAACGAAATACATCACGTTGCGGCATTAATGTCCAAAAAATTGCGAAAATGGGCGATTTCTCCATAATCAATATTTTGTAATTGTAATTTGAATTTGTAGGAGTGAATTTATGGGTTTTAAAATGTTTGAATAGTAATCATACCGGTAATCAATTCAATTTATTGAATCGATTATTATTGACAAAACACCATTTTTTGAAATAATAAAGATGGTATTGTCATGAGCATTGGGCCTAGTAGGGTTGAGATGGAACATTGAAATGGGATAAGCCTCATGAGTTCATGCTAATCTCCTTATAGGCTTGTTGGATGAGCGAAGCGAAGACTCAATTTCGCCATACCCGGAAAAAAAGTGCCTGTTTGTTTGTTTTGTTTGTTCGCGCCCCACAGGTCAGACGAAAATTCAAAATCAGTTGAAACTTGGCACACACAAGTATCCTTATCAAATTCGATACTGTATAGTTTTGAGGCGCGATCGGTTCAGCCACTTCTGAGAAAACTCATTCCAAAGTTTTCAAAAATCTCAATAGAATAACCCAGAGGAAAAAATTCGTGAAAAATATTTCATATAAATATTTCATTTTTCATCAAATTCTCAGGGAATTTCAATCTGATAATGATACACATTATTCCGAACTTTCACTTAAATCGGATCAGCCGTTCCGATGTAAAAAATATATAATGTAATTTGTGTTAATTATTCAAAGCTATTAAGATACCTATTAAATCAAAGCAACAAGTGTCACCACTTGATTGTAAACGATTAAAACAAAGCCTTCTTTATTATCATATAAATTATCAATGGAAAATAAGATGGCAGTGATGTAATGGTTTGGATCTCAAGGTGTATATATATATATAATAACCAATCGAAAGATAAGTTGATATGATCCAGCTCATCCATCAACGCGGAAACACATACGGTACGGTAACGCGTTTGCCTAGTCAAGTAACAAATGACAAACAACAGTAACCATAGCAACACCAACTTAAGTTCTGATATACATGATCATGACACGAGGCAGAAAGGTCAATTGGTAACTTGGAAGCGGAAGACTCCACTGCTCGAGCAAGGCACTCATGTTAGCGGTACATCACTGTACAACCAGCTTCCAGCATGTATTAAACATGTTACAAGTCTTGAGCAATTAAAGAGCTCTTTGAAAAATGTAATCAAGGAAAATGTATTAAATATAGTATTGAGGAGTTTTATAAATGCTGCGAGCATACTAAATAATGTCATTTTGAAGTATTAAAAATATATGACCTTTATTTTATATCACTAGGCAAACGCGTTATGTGTTGCCGCGTTGATGGATGAGCTAGAACATATCGACTTATATTTGGATTGGTTATTAATTATTATTATATATATATATATATATACACCTTGAGATCCAAACCATTACATCACTGCCATCTTATTTTCCATTATTAATTTATATGATAATGAAGAAGGCTTTGTTTTAATCGTTTACATTTAAGAGGTGACACCTGTGGCTTGGATTTAATTGGTATCTTAATAGCTTTGAGTGATTCACAAAAATTACATTATATATTTTTTTACATCAAAACGGCTGATTCGATTTGAGTGATAGTTCGGAATAATATGTATCATTATTATATTAAAATTCCCTGAGAATTTGAAATGTCTCGGATGAAAATTATTTTACGAATATTTTCCTCTGGGTTATTCCAACGGGATTTTTGAAAACTTTAAAAGTAGTTTTCTCGGAAGTGGTTCAACCGATTGCGCCCTAAAACTTTACAGTATCGAATTAGATAATGACACTTGTGTATGCCAAATTTCAACTGATTTTGAATTTTCGTCTGACATGTGGAGAGCGAACAAAAAAAAAAAGTACTTTTTTTTCGGGTATGGTGAAATTGAGTCTTCGCTTCGCTCATCCAATGACCTTCATTTTATATCACAAATTGACACTTCAAACTTTAACCATCGACCAATTTACTTTTGACTTCTAACTTTTAATTCTTGCTTTTAATTAGGCCTTATAACCTTTTGATTATGATTTTAATGTAATTTTTATAGTGCGTTTTTTCTTATAGGCCTACTTGTCTAATTCCGTTACTTGACTTGGTAGTTGCTGGGTATTTATAAAAAATAGCATCTACCATTCATTTCAATTTTCATATATTTTCTTGATTGATTATTGTTTGCTCAACGACCCCACCAACGGCTAGGTTATACGGGGGTACAAATGAGCTGGTGATTATGAATGTATGAAGTGATGAATAGTGAGAGGACATTTACAAAAACCCATGCCTTATGCGGGATTCGAACCCACGCCTAACGGTGACTTCAGTTTCTGAAGCGGTGCCTCAGCTGACCGAGCTACCGAGGGTGGCGTATATTTTCTTGTTTGTTTGTTAAGTGTGTGATGCATTATCTTTTATTTTACCCTTGACTGTCCATATGATCAACTTAGGCCTGGTTTTACCAATCATAGTTAGCGTACTAATCCACTAACTATTAATTAAAGGTACGGAAATAACATATGTAACCAATGGTGATAACAAGTCAATCCGCTAACTATTGCTTAATGCAGTTTCGTAAAACTGGGCCTTAAAAATGTTCTATTTTGAATTGTAATCCACTTGGATGAAAATGAGAACAAATAAATAAATAAAACGGTAATCTTATCGTTCAACGTACCATCGCTAATTTTTGTCCGATATTCTTGTTTGAGGTGTTTTCTGATAGATCTTGTTTGTATGTATGATGTAGTGTTTGGACTTTTTGTGTTTTGTTTGTTTTAATATGGTTTTTACTCACTTGAATTTGATGCTTTGTGATCTGACTAAGACGACAAAGGTGGACAGTAGGTTAGGTTAGGGTCAGGTTAGTGTATAAACCTCGCGTATACCGCCGGCAGGCGGAACGGAGCTTATATACTTTAATAAAAATGAAGAAAAAACTGAAAAAAATTGAAAAAAAAAATGGCGTGGTACGTTAATCAGTAATTTTACCAATAAAACATAGTAAACTGGTGGACTAACAAATATACTGATTGGTCAATTCTAACTGATGGACATTGTTGTCTGTCTCTTTCAACAATGAGTGATGTCACTTGACAGAAGCTTATAAAGGGGGTCTTGGAAAGGATCGTTCTCATTGGCTATTGGTGATGTCACCAGGTAGGAATGGGTTTCTTGGAATGCATTAGTAAGGTATGCAGAGACATGCTTGGTACAAAAAGATCTATGAAAAGATCACCAAATGATGAGAAGTAGACGCGGGGGGGGGGGGGGGGGGGAGAGGGGGGAAATACCCTGAAATATGTCAGGAAATAAGTAAGTTCTAAATTGCCACTAGAATTCTACCAAACTCAAAGCCCATAAAAATATACAAAAATAATCCAATCAAAATATATAATCATTTAAGAGTCCATGGGGGTCGATTTAACGAAATATCAGATTTTTTGTGATAACTTTTGAATGATACGAGATATCAAAATTCTAATATGCGAGAAACACAGATGAGTGAAAACATTGAAAGACAATGAAATGTCGGTGTTGGCATCTGGTTTGTAGAATGTCACATCAAATGTCATCATACATATTCCAGCAATTTCGTCAAAAAAATGCCCGAGCCTAAATAGGCGTGTTCTCTAATATGCATATTTACAAGCATTTCCGTCACCTATATGCACTGTGCAATGCTGGTTAGGCCGAGCCTAGGTCCTAGGGCCTACCCAATATTTCTTGCCTAGGCCTAGGCTCAAGTCAAAGTGTCAATGAACCTAATCACCTAGGTCAGGTAATGTGCTTCATCAACATAAATGGGTTTATTGATGAATACTCAGTTATTATGGATATGGTACAGGTCCACGCGTACTGGAATAACATTTTAAAGTGTTAGTTTGGGGCTAAAACTCAATTTCTATAAACTAGGCTTAGGCCTACTTCCCGTCTTCCCGCTCGCTAAGATTCGAGGTCGTTGCAATCGAAAAATGGCGCCTTTAAAAGTGAGCCGAAATGAAATGATTCTACAAGGAAACGATAACACATGGAGACATGAACTACTCTTACCCTAGCTAATCTACTACTGATTGATCTAGAGATCAAATTATGGTTAGCCTAAAATAGAAAGCTACGCCAGACACCGGGTATTTACATACTTAATAAGAGGCCGCCAAAACAACGCCGACTTGGCCCTCCGCCTACCGAAAAGAGTAGGGCCTACAGCAATTGGTCGACCAATGACAAACATAAATATGCAATACAAGCATTACTTACTGTCGGTGTATGTGTTGTTTCCAATATATTATATCAAAACGTTTGATTCCTCAGATTTTTAATTCGCCGTACAAACTTAGTAACCACTTGATCTGCTATGTAACCGATAAAGAAATATAACCAAGCGGATCTCGGAGTGCCGACTTGCGAGCAAGCCCAAAGAGCTTTTGGAGCAAGCCAGCGAAAGAGCAAACGAGAAGGAAAAACATGAATGGAAGGATATCCTAGTTCCTACAACGTTAGCTGTCGATTGATTGATACGGTGGTCAAATACTATAAAACCCAAAACCTGAATATATAATTTATTTATACTCGATCATTTCATTTTATCCCTCAAAGTTTTTGTATTCAAAATGTAGATATATATATTCAACCTGATTGATGGTCACAGATTCAACCGACATGGGTATCATTATTTTCTCATAGTACTTGTAAGTTTCTTTATACATCTTTATATTTTCATCTGACTCGGGCCTTGTGACTTTCAATACGTAACCTATGACTATCGATAACGTAACGGGATAAGCAACACGGCATAAGTCCTATCCTTTTAACATTAGGCCGTTTTCACCATGATGGAATCAGCGCGCTTTCGTGTACATTTCTGAGATTCGCAATTTCAAATCAAATCGTACGTATTAGACTCGTATTTCAATGTATAGTACATAGTTGTACAATTGCATTGATTTCAATCTTTCTCGTAGATGATGAGTAATTATCCAGTTATCAAATGGTAAATATAGCAGTATAGGGCTCTTGACTAGGGGACTAAATGCTTTTACAGACGTATTTTAAATTTAGATTGGCTAATTCAAATGAAATTTATCCCAATATTGTTTAATGCAGTTGGAAAGAGCTGGATTCACAGATTGCATTACATCTATTACTTGTATAGATCAACACATAATAATACCAGCAAATCATCATAACATTTGTAAGGCGGCATCCCTTTGATATACGCATGGTACGAAAGGAAACCGCCATGTTGCTTATCCCGTTACGTTATTGATAGTCATAGACGTAACCAATAATTACGTAGTTGACAGTCATTTGACATATTGATTCAGCAAAACATTGTAGGAACAAGGTTAGCCAGGAAAGAAGCTATAAATGTGTATGCGTTTCTGAGTGCTTTGAACTTTGCAGCAATTTTACCAACATACCAGAACAATCCCATATAATGGCCGCCAAAATTCATACAACAATATTATCTTTGATTCAGTAGGCCCACTAGAATTACTTCGAAGTTGTGAAATGAATAGTTAATTCCCAGAGTAGGTCAGTGCAACAACTTGAAGAGAGTAGCAGAGTAGCAGAAATGGCTCCGAATCCTAATGATGCAGTTTTTAAATATCTTCAGCAGCAAAATCGTCCCTACAGTGCTAATGACATTCTCATGAATATGCACAAAGAATTTGGAAAGACACAAATACAAAAGTCATTAGACCAACTGGTTGAAGAAGGTAAAATTAAGGAAAAAGTGTATGGGAAACAGAAAGTGTATTCTATCACTCAAGACGATAGTAACACGGAAAACATGGCAAAGGAATTGCAAGAACTTGACGCTCAGTACAGCCAAACGACCGAACAATTGCGAGTGTCTGATCTCGAGTTTCGTGCAGCGGAAACCAAGCTACGGGAGTTGACATCCTTACCAACGACTCAAAACGCTATCAAAGAAGTAAATGAACTGCAATTGCGGGTTGATAATTTGAAGAAAAAATTGAACGAGTTGTCTACCAGCACCATACAGATTTCCGCTAAAGATAAAGAAAAGATTGTGAAAAATCACGAAGCGCAAACTAAAGAATGGCGTAAAAGAAAGAGACTGTGTATGGAAATGGTGAATTCCATTCTTGATGGTTATCCAAAAGATAAGAAGACTCTAATGGAAGAAGTTGGAATTGAAACCGATGAAGACGCTGGGATTGCTCCACTATGAACCTGAATATTTTGAAGAATTTGCGCCTATCCAACATCTTTTGTTTGTAATTATTTCTCGTGTAATACATTTTTTTAGTTTGTATATCAATATGCCATTGTATTTGTATGCTTACAACAATACCCAATAAATATATGATTTTGTAAACAAATGTTGACAGTTCGCTCATTTCCTAGGGATACTTATTGTTAAATCATGCAGGATGGCATTATTGAACCTTCAAGGTCAAGGTAAATCGTCTGCATGAAGGCCTATTTTATGAAATACGGTGATTGATGATGTAGTGTCTAGGCCTAGCCTAATTAGAGAAATCAAGTCGATTAAATTGATGATATTCAACCAACGCAAATCAAATAGGTCGCAGTGAGGGCATAGATTACACCCAGGCTAACAAGTAGCGCTAAAAATCAAGTATGACTCCTATGGATTAAGTTAAAAGTTGGGTTATGTTCGACATATTCACCCTAAAATCATCGACTTGTCAGGCCTATAGACGTACAAGATAATAATCGAGTGAATTAGAAAGAATTCGAAGCTTTCTTGTTCCTCAGAATAATGGATCAAAGGACTCGTGTGCTTTTGGCTGCTGTTGTGGGGGCTGGCGTCGTAATCGGAACGGCTGGCGTGTTCCTCTACAACCAATTATACAACGAACGACGGCGGTTGCTAGTACAGGAAAATGAAATACATAAATTAGATCAAACTGTAGCTGAACTCAAAGCTGAATTGCAAGCGGTGCAGGCTAAGCAGCGGAGTAAGAGAAGTACAAATTTGCGGCGGAGCAGAAGTAATACGACAGTGGATACAGAATCGGACTTCGATATGTACTCTGCAATTGGGACTGATGACGAGGACGAAGAGTTCTTTGATATTTCCGACGACGACGACGAAAAATAGTAAGTTACTTCATTGACATTCAAACCATGATTCCGTTGTTTGAACTGGAACTTTGATAAGAGTTGATTTTTGATCTGCAAGCTTTTTCAAATTTCCAATGCAAATTTTCCAATGGAAATTTTCAACATCTTTACTTATTTACTTTTTTCAATCAGGTCATTTTCAGAGGACTTTTCGAAAGAGGTACAAATTGAGTACTGGCCCCACCTACGGGTGATCGCCGAGAAGTCAACACATTCAGTTAGGATCTATCAATGCATGTTCACAAACTTCAAAAAACCAGTTAATATTTCATGTAGGCCCTACTCATTTAAGGTCTTGACAGTTTTGTTAGCAAATTCACCTTCAATGTGGTGGTTCAACAAATTGTTTCAGTATCACTGAGAGTGAATTCCAACTCCAGTTTCTTCTGCGACGACTTATATGCCATAAAAAAAATGATTTTTGAGAAAAATTGAAAATTTTCAAGCTCTCGAAAATTTTCAAAGAAAAAAATGTCATGAAAATTTACATCACTAATTGTGCGTGTGCGCAGCGGATCGTCGCCCGATGCCGTGGACGACCCGGTGCTGGCCCAGCTGTTTGCGACGTGTGACGTGCTGCTGTCCGGGCCGGCGGAAGACAAGAGAACGGCCCGGAGCGAGCTGATGGACCACCTGGAAGTGTACCCGGAATGCCCCGGACTGCTCTGGAGGCTGGCAAAGTCTGCGTCCGGTATGGCCACGGTGCACGGGCTGGAGGGAGACCTCGACAAGAAGAAGGAGGTCGTCACGCAAGGTACTGGTGACTCGGTGGCGTTTGTACTGTGTCCCGTGTGTCAGGTATATCAACTAGTGATGGGACGTTGAAAATTTTCAGAAAATTTTTAATTCATTGAAAATTTTCAATGCAAATTCATTGAAATTTTCAATGAAAATTTTCAGAAAACTTCTAATTCATTGAAAATTTTTGTGCATCTAATGGAATTGAATGAATTCATCCAATTCATCCTTATGGTTTTTTTTCTTAACAATTTTCAAAATAAAATGATTGGATTTCTTTCAATTTGTAAATTTTCAATACTGTATCTTGACTCATTTACATTTCAATCAGGTCATTTTCAAAAGACTTTTCGAAAGAGGACGGTACAACTGAGTACTGGCCCCACCTACGGGTGATCGCCGAGAAGTCAACACATTTAGTGAGGAGCTATCAATGCATGTTCACAAACTTCAAAAGTCAGTTATTATTTTATGTTGGCCTCTATTTCATGTATTTTATGTATTTTTTGTATTTTATGTAGATTGTATATGTGGAGACATCATGTGTATACAAATTAGGGATAACTTCGGTTAAATGAAAACTGGTTCCGGTTCTGAATCGGTTCTGAAATAGAGAATCGATTCCTTCTGTGAGGATTTTTTCAATTATTCATAAAGTTGATTGAGTAATTATGTATAATTAATTGGTGGATGTTTCTCAAGTGTGTTGTTGCAATATAAATTGTATAGATATAATTTACTAGTTCACGCGTGCATTATTTATTTGTCTTCTCTCCTCCATGCTCAGTAAAACCCAAAATGTGTCCTTCCACAGCTTTGTTTCGTCAGAAGAGATGTTGACGGGCTGAAAGATAACGGAATGATACGAAGAAGGCTAAAAATAAGGAATAAACTCGCGCCAATGTGAGAGAAAAGTAATGTGAGAAATAAAAGTTTCCTCTTATTTTCGATCAGAAAATGTCGAAGAATCAGCTGTAAATCGATTATCCGGCTCTGATTATAACCGTTCAGACATCTCGCTCATCTTATCTGAACGTTCTGCATTTGCCCAGTTTATTAAATGTTTTTTATTAATGAAATAGATGGAAATAATAGTAGAAACGTTGCTGAGATGCACGGGTTTCTGGACTCAATGGTCACCAAATGAAGAATAGACTGTATTTCAAATGAGTGGCTTGACCCAAGTGCGCTTGTCCAGGTGTGAACTTTGCGTCGCGCGCGCTCGCGCTTGATCCCGAGTGCGCGGAGGCCCACAAGTGGTACGCGGTGCTGGTCGGCACGAGGGGGGAGTTCCAGGGGATGAAGGAGAAGATCGAGGACGGGTTCGTCTTCAGGCAACACGTCGACAAGGCTCTCGCGCTCAATCCGAGCGACGCTTCTCTCTACCACCTGCTCGGACGCTTCAAGTACGAGGTGGGTACCATTCAGTGTCCGAGGACGCTTCAAGTACGAGGTGGGTACCATTCAGTGTCCGAGGACGCTTCAAGTACGAGGTGGGTACAAGCTAGAGTACGAGGACGCTTCAAGTACGTGGTGGGTACAAGCTAGAGTACGAGGACGCTTCAAGTACGAGGTGGGTACAAGCTAGAGTACGAGGACGCTTCAAGTACGAGGTGGGTACAAGCTAGAGTCCGAGGACGCTTCAAGTACGTGGTGGGTACAAGCTAGAGTACGAGGACGAGCAAAGTACGAGGTGGGCTCAAGCTAGAGTACGAAGACGAGCAAAGTACGAGTTTGAAGAACGTAACAACACTCGAACTAGATTCCAACAAATAATTACCTATGATATTTTAACGTTGAACCCTGAAACTGGTAAAGGTAACGGGTTATTACTAGGCAAACGCAAAATATGCATTGTAAGATAAGCGAGATATCTGAATAAGGTATAATAACAGTCCTACATTTGCTACTTTATCGACTCTGGTATTCTACACACTTTGTACTTCATTTGATTGCTACTTTATCTTCTCTGGTATTCTACACACCTTGACGAATATGAAGAATAGTTGATTCTTCGGCAAATATCGAATCTAGGAAGCAGTGAATCTTGGCTCATTTCCATATAGGCCTATTTGATGTATAAAAACAGTTATTTGAATTTTTTCCTTCGAAACGGCCGGTTTGAATTGCTTACAAAATGGTGGTTATGTGTATCATTTATGTTTGAATACTCAGAGAAAATTTTATTTTTTTAGAGAGGTTTCATTTCTTCAAATTTTCTCACCCGGCCTAATCTTATGGGGTTTTTATAAACTTTGACATGATATTTCTCAAAATCTAATCGACCGATTCATTCCAATAACTATACAGTTCTAAGTTGTAAAAGTTGGCCCGTACAAAAAAAGTTTCATGTTGATCAGTCAAACCCTGCGACCTGTGCAGTGCCCACAAACAAACAAACAAAAAAAAAAAACACACACAGACAAAGCCCTATGAGAGTGGGATGGAGACTTTGCTACGCTCATCTAATTATTTAAATTCTTGCAATTGCACATAAATGCACGGTGGCAAGTTCCCTAACTACCCCTATCCCACCATCTCCCTAACCCTCTGACAGAATAACTTAATTACCTGATTTCATCCCCTTCAAAATAGTGCTACTAAGCCCATTCCAGTCCCTACCTGTCCTATTCAAGAGAGAGAATTTACCGACATCTAATCTAGCCTTCTTTATGACTACCACTCTATCATGACCCCACCTACCTCCATACCCTGTCTCATTTATTCTCGAATTAACAACGCTAGTCAGATCATCTATATATAAATCAAATAATAAGGGACCCAACACACTACCCTGTTGAACTCCTGACTTGACCTCTTGTCCTGGTTCGTCTTGTCCAGGTGGCAGCACTGTCGTGGATCGAACGGAAGCTAGCCAGCACGCTGTTTGCCGAGCCCCCGAGCGCGACGTACAACGAGGCCATCTCGGACTTTGAGCAGGCCGAGAAGCTAAGCCCCGCCCCCTGGAAGGAGAACCGGCTGCTATTGGCCAAGTGTCATATCGGCCAGGGGGACTACTCCAGCGCTGTCTGCTGGCTGGACAAGGCGACGCAGGTGGCCGTCAAGACGCCGGACGTAAGTACGCGGCTGAGAGGCTGGAGTGAATATCGTATCGTCGAGAGAAAGCTTATTCTAGATATCATCACAGTGCATCGTTAAACCCAACACAGTAAACCATTTTGTATTTTGTATTTTGTATTTGTAAACATTCTTGCAGATGTGCTAGATGCACGGTGGCAAGATATTATTATTCTATTGTATTATTTTCTTGAATTCTAATAATTTCTTTGCAGTTCTTCCTCCTTCTTCCAGCTCATTCCGGTCTCTTATTGTCCTCTGGACTAAACCGTTTTTCCCTATATTTGAGTAAACTCTCTCCACCATTGTTGATCCGAATTGGAAGGGACCCCCAAAAATAGCTGAATGTAACTGAATGAGTAAAAGACGTTCATAGTGGAAGATAGTGAAATAGTATATGAATGAAAAACAAAGACAATGAATTTGAAAATATGTATCTTTGTGAAATATTTGGATTTGATTATCTATTTCATCAAGAGTCCATGGTAGTCGATTTGGCAAACTGTCAGTTTTTTTATGATAACTTCTGAGCGGTGAGAGATATCATAATTCTAATAAGCAAGAAACACTGATAATTATGATAGCTTCAAGATGATATAAGTTATGACCATTCAAGTCATGTTGCGTAACAAAAAAAAAAAAGGTAAAAAAACACATTTTTTAGCTGTATACGTTGGACAGTTAACTTATATCATCTTGCAACTATTATAGGCCTAATTATCTGTGTTTCTCGCTTATATTAATTTATTTTAAGACTAACAAACACCTTTTTTTATCTATCCTGACTTGGTTTTTCGTGGTTTCCCACAGTCCTCGAAGCAAATGCCTGGATAAAGTACTAATTGGCCACGACCATTAATTAGTAAAGCGATAGGCCTAATTATAACATTATAGGCCTATCACTAATTTAATTTGTGCATTTTGTATAATGATCAATTTTACATCTGCTGTCAATGGAAAGAAGTGATCATTGCCCAAGAGGCTTAGCTCAAAGTGGAAGATATCAACATTCGTGTGTTTATACTGAAAGACTTTTATCTACGGCGAAAATTATGGTTATAGACAGCGCAGTCCTGGTGTTGAAGTTCATTAGTTTCAAATAATCAAAATGGGGTGGTAAGATCGCCCTTGTGGTGCCCCGTCCAAACGATCCTATCTTTCATCCATAGCCTTAATTGGGGAACTATGATTTTGTATCAAGTTTCGATGTTATTAAAAAAAAAAAAAATTATTTTGATATCTCAAAAGTTTTCGAAAGTTATCATCAAATTTCTGACATCCCACTAAATCGACCCTCATGGACTCTCAACGCTAAATTCCCACGCCTCTAATTATAATCTCACGGAAACATTGCGCACAACAATAAACAAACGTAGCGAACGCGACCTTGACGACGGGTTTGTTTTGCTCCCAGGACGAGGCTGCCCACCAATAATAAACAAACGTAGCGAACGCGACCTTGACAACGGTTTGTTTTGCTCCCAGGACGAGGCTGCCCACCGAGAGGCAGAGAACCTGAGCAGCAAATACAGCAGCTACCGAGACAGCCTGTGACGGAACTGCCGACCAATCGGAAGCCTCGGCTACATTCCTTCGCGCGGCCGCTACGAGCTAGCCAATCCCACGGCCTGGCTATCCATAGAATCCTGCGCAAACTTCAATATCATTCTTTATTTTATGGTTATTGGAATGAATTAGACCGTCTGTGAAAATCACAGATGACAATCCCCCCCTCCTCTCTCTCTCTCTCTCTCTCTCCTCGCTCTTTGTCTCTCTCTCTCTCCCCCCCGTTCCCTTTGGAGTCGTAATATACGGTGACCTTCCCAGTCGAAACTGATGTATTCAATTCCTTGCGTTGTATATCTTATAGTCGTTTTCAGAAAGTAGGTCGTGATTTGACGAATATTAATTATATGATGATATATAATAATATAAATAATATTATAGATAATAGATAATATATATAATTATTAGGGATAACATCGATTAATCGAGAATCGATTCAGAATCGATTCTAGTGCCAAACGATTCTAAAAATCTAGAATCGATTATTTTGCTATTTTTTTTTTTGATCGAAACTGTACACATTTGTAGCATTTACGTCGACTGACGCACGTGTACCATCGCTCGCACATGTTCTTTGTAGCCCCTCCCATCTTTTACCTTCCCCTCCCGCCAAGTCCGGTCGAGAGTTTTCGTAATGAGACAAACGCCATTGGATCATTTACACGACAAAGGGCGTGGTTCAGCGTAGTGGGGAAGAATGTGTGTGTGTGTATCATGGAGGGGAGAAAGCTTCGTTCTTGACCTTGAAGGCGCCACTTCGACAGAGCGGTACAGTTGATATAACACGATGTGCAACAGTTTTAGCTACATGAAAACAGCGCGGGAATATTTAAACATGTAAATGTACACAGACATTTTTTTTTTTCAAATTTGAAAAAAAATCGATTCTTAATCGATTCTGGGAAGTACAGAATCGATTCTGAATTTATAGAATCGATGTTATCCCTAATAATTATATTATATAATTATAATTATATGAGAGGTGAATGACAGATGATGATACAGAGTGAGAGAAGCGAGTGATATGGGAGTAATGAGATGAGTATGGGTCGGAGGAAAAACACGGATAGGGCACAAAAATACACAGTATATACATTCCATCCATCGTTTCTCAAGGAACCAGGATAATAAAATCATCCATGCAGGAAAACGATCCATCCAGGAAAATTCAACATTGATTAGATGAGCGTAAGCGAAGATTCCATCCCACTCATATAGTTAAGGGCTTTGTCTGTGATTTTTTTTTTTTTTTTTTGTGGGCACTGAACAGGTCGCAGGGGTTGATTGATCAACATGAAACTTTTTTTTTAGACTCAAACTTATCCAACTTAGAACTGTATAGTTTTGGGGATGAATCGGTCCAACCGATTTTGAGAAATATCATCTCAAAGTTTCTAAAAACCCCATAAGATTGGGCTGGGCGAGAAAAATTGAAAAATAAAATCTCTCCAAATGGAATGAAATTTCCTGTGAATGTGTATACATGAATGATACACATTGTCACGATTTTGTATCCAATTCGAACCAGCCGTTTTGAAGAAAATAATTAAACCATCTGTTTTTATTTATCAAATATTATTACAACCATTATCAAATATTATATTATATATATTAAAACAGATTCAGGTTGCCAAAACTCACTGCTTTCTAGATTCGATATTTACCCAACAATGAAGTCTTCTTTATATGCATCAAGGTGTGTAGAATACCAGATTGCATAAAGTATAGCAAGGGTAAAACTACTTCAACGACTATTATACCTGATCAGATATCTCGCTCATCTTACAACGCTTATGTGGCGTTTGGCTAGTTATATGGGAATGGGGTGAGAAAAATTAATGATACTAGTCAAACGCGAAATATGCGTTGTAAGATGAGCGAGATATCTGAATAAGGTGTAAAAGTCCTTGAAGTAGTTGTACCCTTGCTACTTTATCGACTCTGGTATTCTACACACCTTGATATCTGAATAAGCTCTAAAAGTCGTTAAAGTAGTTCTAGTCTTGCCACTTCATTGACTCTGGTAATCTACACACCTTGACGCATATAACAGATACTTCATTGTTGGTCAACTCTTGAATCTAGAAAGCAGTGAATCTCCACAACTTAATTCTGTCACAATTTTTATGATATATTTTATGAATATTATCAGTCATTTTATTTATTTTTTTCTTCAAAACGACTGATCAGAATTACTTAAAAAATCGTAACAATGTGTAAAATCCATGTATACACAATTAGAGAGAATTTCATTCAATTTGGAGAGATTTTATTTTTCAACATTTTTAGCCCAGCCAAATCTTATGGGGTTTTTAGAAACTTTGAGATGATGATTCTCAAAATCGGTCCGACCGATTCATTCCAAAAACAATACAGTTCTAAGTTGGATGAGTTTGCGTGTACAAAAAAAGTTTCATGTTGATCAGTCAACCCCTGCAACCTGTGGAGTGCTTACAAACAAAAAACAAAAGAAAAAAAAAAAAAAAAAACACAGACAAAGCCCTATAAGAGTGGGATGGAGACTTCGCTACGCTCATCAACAAGCAGGAAAACGATGGATCCGGGAACGATGCATAGAGGTTTCACTGTACTGACGATGAGTGCTGGGAAGCTCCACAAGAATCAACTGACTCAAGTTTCTCACTACCTTTTCCATGGGCTCTGAAGAAGAAACAACCCTGCAAAAATCACAGAGACATTAATAACTAGGCAAACGCGTTATGTGTTTCCGCGTTGATGGATGAGCTGGAACATATCAACTTATCTTTGGATTGGTTATTGTATATATATACACACCTTGAGATCCAAACCATTACATTACTGCCATCTTATTTTTCATTAATAATTTATATGATAATAAAGAAGGCTTTGTTTTAATCGTTTACAATCAAGTGGTGACACTTGTTGCTTTGATTTAATAGGTATCTTAATAGCTTTGAATAATTAACACAAATAACATTATATATTTTTTTACATCGAAACGGCTGATCCGATTTGAGTGAAAGTTCGGAATAATGTGTATCATTATCAGATTGAAATTCCCTGAAAATTTGAATCCTCTCAGATGAAATATTTTTCACGAATGTTTTCCTCTGGGTTATTCTAATGGGATTTTTGAAAACTTTGGAATGAGTTTTCTCAGAAGTGGTTGAACCAATCACGCCTCAAAACTATACAGCATCAATTCAGATAAGGGTTCATATGTGTGCCAAGTTTCAACTGATTTTGAATTTTCTTCTGACCTGTGGAGCGCGAACAAAAAAAACAAAAAAAAAAAAAAAAAAAAAAAACAGACACTTTTTTTTCGGTATATTGAAATTGAGTCTTCGCTTCGCTCATCCAATGAACTGAAACTCATTCTGTGTTTTTTTAATATCCTACTCATTTATTTCCTCCAATCTGTACCCACCTTATTATTCTCATATCAATTGTTTCGCTCGCTCCGTATCGCCATTCGTAATTCATCTCTTATGTCGTCTATCACAATTTTTCATTCTCATAATCGTGCTTGCTTTATTATCTTCATGAATTCTCGTTTTCACCCGTTTGAGAGACCGTCTCACGAACTCTTAGTTGAGCGTTAATTATCTAATCGCTAGTTAAGGTACACAAATAAGATCCGTAACCGAGGGTGATTGAGATGCTGAGACGAAGGGAAAACTGGAATTGAAGTTTGAAACAAACACATGTGGTAATCTCAAGAGTGACAATATTCTTGGTGAAGTATTTTATTTTCTACGTTTTAACGAAAAACAATAGCTTTCTATGATGGATACGTGACTTGGATTTCTCCCATAGACTCCCAGCTTATGATCATCTCAGGTGCTGAGAAACTTCTCGACGCCACCTAGATACGCCATCGACGCCACCTAGATACGCCATCAACGCCACCTAGATACGCGATCAACGCCACCTAGATACGCCATCAACGCCACCTAGATCTCCCATATAAGATAGCTACAGTCTCTACAGGGCTCTGCTCCCTTATTCTCGAGATTATGAGATTATGAGATGAGTAAAATGAGATGAGCTTATTATCTCATCTCACTTTTTCATCTCACTTCTCACCGTTTTGCTATTTCCGAGTTGAAAAATCGTGAAATGTGAAATGAAATTGTTTTTATCATATGAGTGATACCCTTCGGTAGGCTAGCAGATTATGGTCAATAGCGGCCCGTGAAAATGTAAACAAATAGAATGCACTGCCTCCCCTGGTTAATTATCCTAGTGGCAGTGATACAAAGCCTTCTCGAGTGCTGTACACAATATTTTACAACTCACTTTGACATTTCACTAACCAAATGGGTGGCGAGATTTTCAAGTGAAATGTGGATTGCCATGAAATGTGAAATTAGTGTTTCGAGAATACCAATCAGCCATTTTCAGTGAGATTACCAGAATTCCACCTAAATAATCTCATCTCATAATCTCATAATCTCGAGAATGTAGGACCGTTTTCATAGCTCGCGGCAGGCGGCAAGCGGCAAGTGGTTAAAAAAAACGCCTGCCGTCTGCCATAGTCACATGGTCGCGTTTCTTTGCACTCACTTCGAGATTTGTCCAATTTATTTAAATATGTAATTCTTGTTCAATTCAGGCGATCAAGTGATTTCTAGTATTGTATTACGTGGCACGCAAGAACCATCATGGTGTATATCTGAAAAGTACTGTTTTGGAAGTAATATTCCGACATAACCCTACCACTTGTATGACCACTTGTAGGAGTGAGGGTATTTAACCGCGGCGTTTCTTTCCAAAGTTAAATTTATTCCATGTCTCACGGTAGAGAGCAACAAGTGCAAGCGGTAGGGATTTCGTTCATTCTGATTGGCCAGGAGAAAAAACGCCTGCCGCGAGCCATGAAAACGGGCCTTAAGGGTCCTGATGGTCAGCAATCAATGTGAAATCAGGTCGATGTCAAATTGGGCAATCAAAAAAAACAAACAGCATAAATAATTTCTGTCTTGAATAATAGGTGAAGTACCCCTACAAGTCATATGTTCATCAGATTCCTGTTATATCCCAGTTTCATTAGATCACCATATGTTTCTGTTTTTTCAATTGTGTGAGAGATAATCTACAAAGAATGAGTATATACGGTGTTCAATACCAAACATGGCCGCCTAGATCATCTACAAGTCAGCTGATGGCTGAGTAGTCGGTTGGTGGATCTGAGTGGCTTATGAAACCGGTTTCTTAGATCCAGAACCACGCCAGAGTCGATAAAGCAGTTCTACCTCCTGTACCTACAGGAGGTAGAACTGCTTTATCGACTCTGACCACGCTGAGCTTGTTTGCGTATCCATCGTAGATAGCTATTGTCCCAGGTTTTAATCTACCAACTGATTGCAACCTGCAAGCGACAACAACAATTCTCTGTTTGAAAACAGATCATATATAAATGTCATCGCAAAGATGAAATGTACTAAAGTAGTGAATACTGTATTAATTTCATTATGTTTATAATGACTTGGTGTATATAGGAAAATAGCCCGATTAAGGTATATTAATTGGTTGAAAGGGATAGGAAGAACAGAGGCTTACCGAGGTTTATAAATAGAGATACTCAAGGTTACACATGGTTCTTGGCTTGGAGCGGGTTATCAAGTTTTTCCACGATAACTTTCTGAACGTTTACAAATACCACAGTTCCAATAGGGTACGTTTACTCATCTGCTTTGAGAAATCGGCAACATGCGCTCAGCGCACGAATACGTTTACTGTTGAGCGCTGTGACGACTTTATAGTTAGACTTTAAATTGTGGTTATGTTACCATGGAAAATTCTTTAAACTTCGACCAAATGTATCCAATCAAACTATACGAGCTTCGTGATACTGTCGGACCATTGATTACCCAATAACATTGCTGCAAACTGGTAAAATATCTCGTGCAGACCGGTTCATGAATAGCAATCGACAAGTTGGTTCTGACAGTTTGGACAAGTAAACATAACTCCCCGTTGCATTGTGGGTCTCGGCGCATGTTGCCTCTGGAAAAGATGAACATAGCCCATCTCATGTCGCATGTAGCAAGTGTTCATGCAACCGGGAGAAACTCGTTCTCTGATTGGTCAGGGCACGTTGCCTGTTGCTCAAAGTATGTTGCTCGTAGCACAAAGCACGAGAGTAAACGTACCCTCACATGTGAAGCACAGATATTTCTACTAGGGCTGTGCAAGCAGAGTTTTTCAGAGTCGAGCGAGTTTGGCTCATTTTCAAGCAAGTTTGAACAGAGAGCCTAATTCGAGCGAGCGAATCCAATTCGATTCCAAATCAAATAGAAAAATGGAGGAACAAAAAATTTTGACAAGTTTCAGACACTGTATTTCTAAAACCAATCTGTTGTATGATGAAAGCATATCAAATTCATCCTTCCACTCCCGCTCGCTCGAAATAGACCCGAAAGAATTCGTAGATTTGAAATTTCAATCTGTGAAAATACATTTTCGATCGAGTTTGAGTCTTGATCTCAATCAAAAATCTCGGCTCTTGCGCAGCCCTACTTTCTACAAATAGTACTAAAACTAATATATACTTGGTTTGAATTGACAAAAGTTCACGATAATAAACTTTTTTTCCCACTGTTTGAAACCGACACTGCTCCCAACAGCCAACAGACCGCGCACAATAACCGGAGATTAAGAAGAACAGGAAATGCATCGCAAGAAACTTGACGACTTATCTTTCAGTCCGTTACCACTAGGTTAATTCCATTTGACTTGTAAACATGTATTTTCATTTAATTATAAATAAATAATGTTGGTGCCAAAGAGCTATGACTACTCGTGTTTACTAATATCTTGTTTGAATCTGAACTGTCCAGTAACGCTGCCTAGGTACTAGATGTTAAACTACAGCTCATATACAGCTAATAAACTATTGACTACTACTTAAAGAGTAGTATATCTGTTAAATTACAGGGTATCGGAATAAAGAGGTGTAGGAATCTAGCATCAATGAAATGGACTATCAAATTCAAATATTTTCCGAGCGTGGTTCAAATTTTGTTGTGGACCACTCCGTTTGAAAATTCAATTGAGTGTATTGTACAGGCTCAGGAATATTGTTAGGTCAAGAAGATTATTGAAATGGATAATTTTTCATGTCGCAAAACCAAAGAGTTCCGGTTACCTCTGGCAGAGTATTTTACGTTAATAATGTCAACACAAAGAAAAGTTGTGTCCGATCATAGATCATTGAGTATAATATAACACTATATGTAGTAGTAGTGGTATATTTATTAGCTTAATCAGCTGCAATACACTATAAAATACAAAACACATACACTATACAGAATTAATATACATTGACAATTACATCTTATTATATAAGTCTTGTATCTCTGTTTTTAAACTGAGAGGTAATTACTGACTTGAACCTGTAAATACACTTCAACTCCCTTGTTTCTATTGACAATTTCTCATACTCCTTTAAACCATTAACAAAGACAGATCTACTCCATTTCATTGATTGTGTACTCTTGAAAATTGAATTATATATAGGCCTACTCAATGCATAGATGTACATAATGGTTCTTCAATTTATGTATAATCTGTGTATAATAATATTATTGGTTGAAAAAATGATATAAAAAAAAATTATGAAAATAAAAAACAAATTGTAAAATGTCTAGAAGATGAGAATGGAATGAGTTTTGAATAAATGAATAAAAATAATAATTTTCATGGTCTGATATTTTTTTGGTACATTTAAGAAAACCGCTACAAAATGAAGGTGGCTGTGAAATGACCAAGGAATCAGGAGTTGAAAAGGCAGTGCTGGATTTTTCTGGAGAGAGAGATCTCAATAATCCTGAGTCAACTGTCAGCGTAGGCCCTATATTTAAGTTACTTTGTGAGCATAGAAGATATTGCGGGAAAAACAATCCATTCCGTACATTCATTAGTGACATCGTAAGTTCCTTAGTTTTCGTATAATAATTCACAATATAAAGGCCTGGATTTCTAGCTTCACGTCTTCCCCTGTTTGAAAGGTAGGGTTATGTAGGTCCTGGATTCTAAGAGTGACTGCCCAGGTTGTTTAAGCTTTGCCATTGAACCTTACTCATCCTGATACATGCATATAAGAAGTTAAAATCAGTTCTTAACTCGCTTTTTGTATCGATAACAAGGAAAATGTATTCACTAGTGAAGATGAAGATGATATCCTAGCTCCCGCAGCAATTCCTAAACCTATGGGCCTAGGCCTACTCAACCTTGGCCTAGGAAATGTAAATTTATAAAATTTTAATGATTCATAAATTACTCATCAAATTTTTATCACCCTTCTATTTTTTTTTCTTCTGTGATCCTTTTCCTGTGAATTGTCATGAAAATCATGGATAAATAATGATAGATGTAGCATCTGGAATCATTTGTACAAACTACTGTATTTTTGATAAAATAACTCAGCATAGCGTGCGTGTACAGCTGCTGTCAGAAAACTCGGCAGTTGAAAGGTTAATGAACCCACCAACATCTAGGTTTTACGGGCGTACGAATGATGGGGTTTACAAAAACTCATGTCTTAGTTAACTGCGGGACTCGAACCCACGCCCAACGAAGCAATTGGTGACTGATCATATTGTGAGCGGGGCATTACCTACGCCCCCATGTACTTTGTTCTGGTCTTAGGCCTATCTGGTGTGAATTTGATTGTCTTGTGTTTTCAGTACTGATTAGTGATGGCGGTGGCAGAGGGCGCTCACAGCTAGAGGGGGCTGTGGCAAGCATCGACGTCAAGACGCACGAGGTGAAAACCATGGAGAGAAACGGTACGTCAACGTCCAGGAAAAATCAAATCAAACGGAATCTCATGAGTGGAGATATGTGAAAATAGTAGACCTAATTGCTATAAAAGCGATGAAATCTAAAAGTGCTGTTTACGTGTTTTCTAATATTTTTTCATGATCAATATATGCTCGATGTTGTTCTATCATTTTTTTTGAAAAGACGACAAAGCGCTACAAACGTCTGAATCCGCTACATTCCAACGTATTGGCGATATAGACGCTATATTCAGAATAGAAGCATTATGGATATGCTAGGCCTACGAAAAGATAAAAAAATCGGCAAATGTATTTTCCCACATATCAAGTACAACGATATATCAATACAACAAAACCATTCCATAAATGTTATAATGAATGAATGAATATTATAGGGTTTTAAGGCGCATCGACGGCGAGGTCATTTAGCGCCTGTCAAAATAAGTTGCTGAACCAAAAGGTAAGTAGTGTTATATGAAGGTGCAAGTGAAATTTAGATGAGAACACCATGTGAAACTAAGACTAAACTATTACTAAAGACGTTATACACTGATTTGTTAAAACCGAACATGTGTGTGCTGTAAAGGGTCACACCCATGGGACTAGGATGAGAACGTTTTACTACTTGTTCTCAGTTCAAACTCGCGCTCAAATAGGAGCGGAGCAACGACAAACCATAATCGATATATGTTGAAATATGTTATAGTCGAGCCACATAAACGCAAGTATCCGTGCGATATAATCAGAGAATAACCCGGCTTGAGAGATAGAGTAGTCACTCTATAACCCGGCTGCCAAGTGGTTAATATCAAATATTACAATTAGATTAGGATTTGAAATATTGAAATATCGAAATCGATTTTGTTTTGATCCGATTCTTGTCGTAACGAAACCACAGTGAGTATATCTGTGCCTCTACGTCCATTTGAAAGCATAATTCCATATTAAATCACTCTTGAAAAAATAGTCAAAACAAGGAATATGTTGATGGCTGCCGTCAACATATTGCCGAGAATTGAACATGCGCTATTATCTCATCAACATGTTGACAGGTAATGTTGATCGGGTATGCAGTGTTTCAGGACTTTGATTGGTTTCTATTCACTAGCCTATATAGTAGAGCCAAGTACCACAGCAACCTGTCCACTTCTTGTGTATTTCCATTGTTGTCAGCACAAAAGCCTAGCCCTGTTCTTGAGGTCGGTTACAGAATAAGTGACATTTCCGCGATCCAAGAGACCGTGACTCTGTTATCATCTCGTAATGTTTGATTGATTGATTGATTGATTGATTTCTACTGTATTTAACAATAGTACACTTAAATACAACGTCAGTTAAAAGTATATGATAGTGAAAATGTTAATTGGGTGTGAATTAAGTTACAAGAAAATGTAAATTTTCTTGATGTTGATGTTTGAACTTGAAACTTGATGTTGATTTCTGAAAATTATTTTGAAAGAGTTGAAAACATATCACAAACTAAAGCTCTTCGAGCGAGCACGTATTGAATACTTGTGATTATTTAACCGAGAACTGTGTGTTGATACGATGATTGGGATTCTGTTGTTAACTTGGGTCCCGAACGTCTGCAATCAAGCCGGTGGGCAACTTGTGAAGAGGCCTCTTAACTTGGACTTGATTCGGAGCCTCGATTTGATAGCCGCCGCCGTCCATCTTACAGGGTTTTCCGTGGTTTCCCTCTGTAGTCTATAACTAGGCAAACGCGTTATGTGTTGTCGCGTTGATGGATGAGCTGGAACATATCAACTTATCTTTGGATTGGTTATTATATATATATATATATATATACACCTTGAGATCCAAACCATTACATCACTGCCATCTTATTTTCCATTATTAATTTCTATAATAATAAAGAAGGCTTTGTTTTAATCGTTTACAATCAAGTGGTGACACCTGTGGCTTGGATTTAATTGGTATCTTAATAGCTTTGAGTGATTCACAAAAATAACAAATTTACAATTAATTTACAAATACGAATTGATTAATCTACAAAAATTACACTTGTGTATGCTAAGTTTCAACTGATTTTTAATTTTCGTTCGACCTGTGGAGCGCGAACAAAAAAAACAAAAAACGGGCACTTTTTTTTCGGGTATGGTGAAATTGAGTCTTCGCTTCGCTCATCCAATAATTTCGGACTTCACATTATTTTTCTCTTTTCCACGCACTATAATTCAGTTCACATAGCTCAAATTACATCTTCCTAATGTTTATTTCATTTCATAATTTCTGAATATTCTTGATATAATTGTCTATATAAGTATGTAATTTGAAATAGAAATGTGGATAAAATGCATTGAAAATTGAATTGAATCAAAAATTGTTCCTACAAAATAGGCCACGACTGCTTCTTCGCACTTTTTTCTCATTGCCAACGAAACCTTCATCTCATCATCTTTTTTATTTTTCACCCGACGCCAATAGATCCAGTCTATCTTCACACTGAGGCATTGAACACGCGTGGCCGTGTACCGAGACAAGTGGTCGAGTGGCTAACACACTGAACCGTCATTCAGTAGACCGGGGTTCGATTCCCGCCATGGTCGACCATCCTGACAGGGGTTTTTCGTGGTTTTCGTGTCGTTCAGGTTGATACTGGGATGGTTCCTAAGCAACAGTCCAAAACCGACTCCTTCCGATCATCCAAAACACCTAATAAAATAACCTTTCATCTCATCATCCCACCATCTCATTCATCATCCACCGACGCCAATAGATCGTAGCCATCAGTATAGTGTGTTGTTCAAACCACTTTCACTTTTATGTGCTATTGTTTATAATCTCTCATGCTATGCTTTTTCTTCTAATTATTATTATTATCGGCATTATTATTATCATAACTGTTCATTTTTCAATCAAGAGTATTTTGTAAATATTTATTCTAATTGTTTCAATATTTGTTTCTGTCTTCTTTGTTAACAAAATAGATGTACTTATTTTACTCTTTTTATTATTTGCTTCATAGCCAACTCTTGTTAAATAATCATGAGTTATGTTGCACGCACACAAGAATTCGTTCTTATGCGGGCTTCTTATTATTAACCAACTTATTTCGCACTAATGGCAGTTTTTCTTTATTCTTCTTATTTACTGTTATATTCGTATTGAATTTATTTGTTATTATTCCCATATTATGTTTGTTATTCTATTTTATATTTGTCATCTGATTGTTTAATAAGAATAAAAAACATGTTGAAATTGAAAAAAAATTGAAACCCAATATAAAAAAAATAGAAAAAAAAAAAAAATGAAAGTAATAACTCTGTGTGATAGTTTGACATTGCTTTTTATTTATTTATTTATTCATTATTTGTCTTAATTCGACAGAGATATCCATGTAGTACAACAGTGGTTAAAATGTGTGACATATGGACCGTCATGGTAATTAAAACAAAAACACTCATAATTGAAATAAATATACAACTTATTGAAGAATGTTCTTGTTTGCAGTGGCTGCTCACATGACTGAGTGTGATCCCAGCAAGTGTGAAGTTCCGGTAACAGAGCAGTTCTTAGAGCCAGCAGCTTCACTGTATCATAGTCTCACCTTGTTCTTGTTTGCAGTGGCTGCTAACATGACTGAGTGTGATCCCAGCCAGTGTGAAGTTCCGGTAACAGAGCAGTTCTTAGAGCCAGCAGCTTCAAGCTTGGAGCAAGGAATGAGACAGGACAGGCTTCTAGTACCAAAACAGGAAGAAATGGATATCCCGGATGAATGTGCACACGAGCCGGAGGAATTGGACGAGATTGCTTTCGTCGCGGTCAAAGAAGAACCACTTGAAGAATGTAAGTGTATTTACAGTAAACTCTTGTAAATTCGAAACGCTGGGTCCTTATCTCGGCTGTCACTTGAAACGACGTCCTAGGCCTAGCTAGCTCCAAGAGATTTGAGTGAATGTTCGGTACAATGTGTTTCATTATTAGATTGAAATTTCCTGAGAATTTGAATTCTCTCGGATGAAATATTTTTCATGAATTTTTTTCTCTGGGTTATTCTTATGGGATTTTTGAAAACTTTGAAATTGAGTTTTCTCAGAAGTGGTTCAACCGATCACGCCTCAAAACTATACAGTATCGAATTGGATGAGGATACTTGTGTGTGCCAAGTTTCAACTGATTTTAAATTTTCGTCTGGCCTGTGGAGCGCGAACAAAAGAAAAAAAAAAAAAAAAAAAAAAAAAAAAAACTTTTTTTCGGGTATGGTGAAATTGAGTCTTCGCTTCGCTCATCCAATTTGTTAAAACCGAACATGTGTGTGCTGTAAAGGGTCACACCCATGGGACTAGAATGAGAACGTTTTACTACCTGTTCTCAGTTCAAACTCGCACTCAAATATCAGTGGAGGAACGACAAACCATAATAGATATATGTTGATTATATGTGATATCTGGTTTGATTTAAAATATTCCTCATGTCTATCCCAAGAGATCGGCATCAGGAATATCTCCTTTGGTCAGACAAGCCATCTCGGCCTCACTCCCTCTCAATGAAATATTGAAAAAGTAGAGAGAGTGCAACGGATAGCAGCAAGAAGAGTTACAGGTGGAGTTGAAAAGAGGAGAGCCGAGTTAAACAAGAGGAGAGAGGAGGTGATGGTTTGGGAAAGTCCAACTGAGATGATTAGTGAGCTGGGATGGATAACGCTGACTGAGAGAAGAAAAATTGATCGATTATGTAATTTCAAAAGGGCAATAGATGGGGTCAGTGGCTGGGCAGAATTGTGCGAGAAGATTGTGGCAGGTGTTGGTTGTGAAAGAGCTCGCAGAGGACATCAGTTTAAGGTCAAAGTTATGGGGGCAAGATCCGACGTGGGAAAATATTCATTTTTGAGAAGAACGGGTGATGAATGGAATGCTTCAAGTGCAGAGATGGAATCAGGGGGACAAAATTCAAGTGCAAAGGTTCTTAGAAGAAGATTGCTGAAAAGCCAAAAAGAACAAAGATAATAAATTATATTCTAATTTCTTCTTACCCTTCGTCATTCATCATTCTATCATTTTATATATATAGTTGTTCACATTTTTTGATAAGAATACATTTTTTTCCATATTTCGAGATTGTAATATTAGTATAGTGTGCTTATTGTAATTCAAAATGTTGTTGTCCTCGCCACCGTCTATGACATTCGTGAGAGTATGAAATGAATAAATAAATAAATAAATAAATACTGCCACAGGTGCTAAACGTAGTAGCTAGCTCAGTCCAAGTATTCAAATGTCGTTGGAAGATACGCATAATAAGTATGGGCCGGCCCTATTCGCAAAGTAAATTGTTTGACAAGCACCCGGCTCCGTTCCCCCTGCGGTATACGCGAGGTTTGTACACTAACTTAACCTCAAAAACCCAGCCTACTATCCGCAACCTGGCTTTGTTCAGATACCTTGCAGATTTTAGGCTGATTTGACATTTTTTGGCCATTTTTTACTTTGCGAAGAGCGTTTTAGGTTATTGTTTGCGAAGTATTACTGTGGGAATAGACACTTCCATAAGTATGAACAATGCATCTGATAATGGTGATTTATTTCCTCCACGTAGTGTCCGGTGACCAAGCAGACATAGATGTAACCAAGAACGAAATCACCGACGACTACACCGAGCAAGATCCTTACGCAGATCACCATACAACCACTCAACCACCAACATCATCTACGAGAGTGGACAATGTCATATATTATTCCAATACGGTCACCACGGTAACAAAGACAAAGTGTGTAGAATTCTCCAAGAACAACAAAAAAACAAAATCCAACAAGATCCTAGTTTCGAAACACAATTGCGCCGTGTGCGGTTATAAGGCATTCAGCCCGTCTCAACTCAAGAAACACATGATGAAACACACCGGCGAAACGCCATTCCAATGCTCGGAATGTCCGTACAAATGCCGACAATCCAGCGACCTGAAAAAACACACTTTAAAACACACGGGCGAACAACCCTTCCAGTGCTTGGAATGCTCTTACAAGTGCGGACTTCCGACCAGCCTAAAGAAACACATGTTGAGACATTCCAGCGAGCAACCGTTTCGTTGCACGACGTGTTCGTATAAATGCAGAACGGCCGGTAATCTGCGTAGACACTTGCTGACACACTCGGGAGCTAAGCCATTCCAGTGCAAAGAATGTTCTTACAGGTGTATCCAAGCCGGCACGCTCAAGCGTCACATGATGACGCATACCGGCGAACAACCGTACCAGTGCATGGAGTGTCTCTTCAAATGCAGTCAAGCGGGTAGCATGAAGAACCACTTGCTAATACACACGGGAGAGCAGCCGTTCCGGTGCTCGCAGTGCCCGTTCAAGTGCAGGTCGACGGGCGATTTGAACAGGCATCGGAAGATTCATACGGGGGAACGGCCGTATCGATGCGAGACTTGTCCGTTCAGGTGCAGTTTCTCGAGCAGTTTGAAGAGACACTTGTTGACTCATGTGCGCGCGATGCCGTTTCAGTGTAATGATTGTTCGTACGAGTGTCGACGTAAAGCTCATTTGATTGTTCACATGACGGCGGTCCACGGCGATAAGTAGTTGTGTGCGGCTTGGTGCGCGAGTGGAGATGTAGAAATTCAGCTTTTATTTATTCAGAACATTTTCATTTTTGTTCAAGTTCATTAGGCCTACAATATAAAATGGAATATTTATGAGTGAATCATCTTATTTATTTATCATTTTCATCCAATTAGGAATTACAATATCTCACATAATTCACATAGTTCATCACTCTCTACTCTACTGTGACCAAGGCAATAGCCGAAACGTTGAAACCTCATGTAACTTTCATCTCTTGTGTTCTATCAACGGGCTTTCCACTACGAGTAGGCCTTTCTCTACTCATAAATCTTGGTAAGCTGCTGTTCTTTCTTTCCCTTTCACCCAATTCATAAATTCAAAGTAAAAGTAAGGTTAAAATCTAATTCATATGGATTGTCAAATTAGGAAATTAAAACAGTCATAGTTGAAATACCGTAGTAATAAAAGTCATAGTTAAAATACCGTAGTAATAAAAGGTGTAGCTCATTTATAAATAACATTCAACCAAACATACATCACAATAAGATTAAATATCACAAACAAATATTTTTTGGATATGGATGGATATAGATGTATATGGATATAGATGTAGGAATTTGGCATTAATAAAATGGACTACCGGTATCAAAAACGAATATTCCACAAGAATATATATTTTTGATATACTAGTTGTGTTTCGTGGTATTTCGATACATTTAACATCATATTCTATCCCACTATTTTTGACTATGAATGTTTTCAGCTAAATTTACTTATTTGGTGGAAAATTTGCACGATTTCGAAGATATCGAGCTGGATTGTATGAAATATTATTTTTGAATGGTGTGTTCAAAATATGAATCAACTGGAGAAACCTAAATGTCAAGTCGGAAAGAATCGTAACGGTACGTTTTTCCTCGAATAACGATGACAAATTAGTGATATTCGGACAACTTCCTGCCTCAGACTGAGAAGTCTGAGAGAATGTGTACTTAAACTAATTTCTGTTGATAATCTGGCAGTTGTTGGTCTGGAGTTGGCAGTTTCTGTTTTTATAGTAGTTTGCTACAAAATACTATATTTCACGCACATATAGGTAGAGACATGTAAATATAGCTTCTATTTTCTTTTTTCATAGCATTTAGAATTTGAAAAGTAGCACTTTGGTGCATCTATAATTTTAAAACACAGTGTTTTGTAGCGCAACAACGTTCTGCAGCATAACAACAGTATGGTACTGGTAAAACCACTAGATAACGTACAATGGGCACACAATAGAAACACTCGAATTGGTATTTTTAGGAAAATAGTCCCCACAAGTGAGTTAAACCTACGCCTCATCTGTCGCTTCCATTTAAAAAGTTGCGCTTTTTTCAAACTCTTCCAGCTAACTTCATCGGTTTACACCTGAAATGAAATTATTTGGCCAAAAATAGCATCTATAATGCTTCTTTTTTGAATATAGCGTCCATATCGCCAATACATCGAAACATAGTGGATTCAGACGTTTGTAGCGCTTTGTCGCTTTTTCAAAAACATGATAGAACAACATCAAATGTATAGAAACATGAAGAAATATCAGAAAAACATTTAAAAAAGTACTTTTGGATTTCGTCGCTTCTATAGCAATTGCTATTTTTACTTGTCTCTACATACAGGCTACCAAACCTGGAAATGAATGTCATAGTCCTACAACTCTATCCATAGTCGATATAATGCAGGTTAGCCTGCATACACAGCTTTTATTTACAATTGAGTCTATATATCCCCCCTCTCTCTGTCTCTCTCTGTCTCTCTCTTGTACACGTCAATATAATATGTGATGACTTCTTTTCAAATATAGACCCATTTAATTAAGTAATGCTTCAGTTTTTAGTATACTCCCATTATTACATCTCTCTTGTCACCTTATTTTTGTTCGAAACCGTGATACCACTTTTACGAGTGCATTTCGGAACCTGGTAGCCTCACTAATAGTACGGTACTTTTTTTTTTTAATAACATCGAAACTTGATACAAAATCATTGTTCCCCAATCAAGGCTATGGATGGAAGATGGGATCGTTTGGACGGGGCACCACAAGGGCGATCTTACCACCATGGTAAAATGTTTATAACCAATGAACTTCAACACCAGGACTGTGCTGTTGGTGACCATGAATTTCCGCCGCAGATAACGGTCTTTCAGTTTCCGAAAGTCCGAAACACATTATAAGTAATAACCGTTTCTGTGATTTATATCCGGACATTATCAGCATTGGTATTAAGAGTAAACAAAACACACGAATGTTGATATCTTCCACTTTGAAATAAGTCTCTCGGGCAATGATCACTTCTTTCCAATAACAAACAGCAGATGTAAAGCTCATCATAATACAAAATGGAAAAAATGAGTGATATGCCCAAACTGTTATAATTAGGCCTATCACTCTACTAATTAAGGGTCGTGGCCAATTACAGTAGGCCTACTTGCCAGTAGAATAATCAGTATCCAGTGGGCCAAATAACGAAACGCACTCAGTACACTTCGAGAGTAAAGAGATGAACGGCATTATTGTTTCTCAATAAAATGTTGAGTTATGGATCAGTGTATGGGAAAATGTATACGCAAATCAGCCTTGAATACACTTTGAATCAAACAACATTTCTCCATATGCAGTTTCTCTGCCTTTTCATCAACAATATTCACACTTCTACTTGTCTGTGAATTTATAAACTAATGTAATCTCGCACCATTCATCGATGTCTTCATTACTCTTATTTATTTATTTATTTATTATTAACTCTTGCAGTTGCACATGAATGCGCGGTGGCAAGTTCCCTATCAATCCTATCCTATCGCCTCCCTAACCTTCTGACGGAATAGCTTCAACCCTATTTCATCCTCCTCAAGTATACTTCTACTAAGCCCATTCCAATCCCTACCTGTCCTATTCAAGAAAGAGAACTTACCGACATCTAATCTAGCCCCCTTTATAACTTTCACTGGGACAAATGGCTCCAGTGTTTCCAGTATGCAGAATTTACTGGCGCGGTGAGTTTCGGAACGTTCAGTAAATCACTCGGAGAAGATTTCGGAATGCATCCAGTAAATTCTGAAGGTTTCCGAACAAAGCCTATCCAACGAGCTATCGTATTAAAGTGAACATATATCCAGATTGTATCATGAGTATTGCCTCACTTTTCTATTATTCTGTTTAATTTTACAAATCTTATAAAATTATTGAATATTAACTCATTATATACCGGTAGTCATGATTTGATTAGGCATGATTTTTGGATTTCATTCAACTCAGAGGTGCATATATATATAATACTAGTCAAGCTGTTAATGCATACATAGATTTTACGTGAACAAATATTGGTAAAATGGCAGTCCTAACCACAACTGTGTGATTATATAATAATGTTCCTGGAAATATTGAGAGTGTAAATAGGATAATCCAATTAAAAAAATGTATCGAAATGTATTTTTATAATCGACAATAATAATAGGGTTCAAAATGTATATTTTTGGATGCAATATGTGATTTGATGACGTCATTCCTCAGAAGACACGACGGATACACCATAATTATTCAGTTCTCATTTTCTCCCCTACGAGATAATCTCACTGGGAGCTTGAATACACATGTGACCATTGTATGAAGTGTGATCAAATATTTGATGAAATGAATAAATAAATAACTTAACTTGTGCTTGATATTGTTTTAATATTCTGTATTTACCATGTACCGGTATTTCATTTTGTACCATGTAGGCCTACCCTACAAACACAAAACATTCCCTATGCGCGCCCTAGACATGCCCAAAGGAAATGGACATGGCTCACACGCGCCCTAGACACGCTCTTTCGGGTGAGGTTGGCAGTGGGCATTTCCAGGGCGGGTCCTGGGCATATTTATGAGGTCTCATTTCATCAGCTTCCCACAGGGCATTTCAGGGGCATGCCAGGGCACAAAATATGGCAACGCCTAGGGCATGCTCATTTGGTAACCTTTTCGGCATGCCTTTAGCATGCCCATGTTTGTAGGGCCATTCCTCAGAAGACACGACGGATACACCATATATGGTGTATATGGTGTATATATGCTATGATTATTGTGTTGATCCTGATCGATTCGTATCAGTCTTATCCTTTCCAAAACGTCATTCATTGTACGTAGTCGGACTGAAAAATGTGAATGAAAATGGTCGCCCGACAAGAACACGGCAAAACAGGCCTAGGCCTAGTACTTGAACTCGAAACGTCACTTTGGCAAATCCAATAAAGCTATACGAAGTGGTTTCGTAATCGAAGTATGTCTGGACCTAGTGCCGACTGTTTTGACTGATTTCCGGAGTAATGATGACATTATTCGATTTCATGATGTTAATTCTTCATTATCCTTAAATGTGATACCCCAAAATCCAAACAATGTCCAAGAAATACGGGTCTAAAACAAACCTTGATTGGTTGCCCTTTGCGTTATAATTACCACGATGTTTCATCTGTCAAACAGCTATAGGCCTGTATGGGGCGTGTTTTGACTCTTTGACGGTACCGGTAATGAAGAATAAAGTGATGATGTTGTACCTATGTAAGGTTTCCATTCACTCATATTAATTCCAAAATCATTAATGTGCGGTCTAGTTGTGGAAAATGTTAACGTTACGACCCGTGACCCGGGCCGTCTTTTTCGGACGAAGACCGCGTGATGTTTTGTGCTCAATTCTATTCCATCATGATGATTGATATTTTTCAATGGGCCTAGGTCTATAGTGCGAGACTAAGAAAATATGCAAAGATATATCAGCTACACTTTCAGAGATTTTGATGATCATTCAGCGAAGATTATAATCATTCATGTATGGTAGGGGGCCTGATCTAACGCGGTCATTTTGACAAGGCAGGCCTAGTTTGTGATGGCTGCCTGTCAGGTCAAACTGATGTCGGTGAACTGTCATGAAATATTCCAAGGGTAGTAGCAGTATCATTCGATTTCATATTACTTCTCATGATTCTTGTTCTTCATTGTCATGTAATTGGATGCCCTAAAAGCCATCCAACGTCGAAGAAAACTATAGTTCTAGATAGGTACTCATGCAGGCCTAGTAATGGAAGCCCACACGTAACTTGGTTGACATGGGCGTAATAACTACCACATATGTTTCAGTCGTCGAGTTGCTACATGACGGAATGACTGCTCTAAACTTCGTTGCAACCGCCATGGCTACTGGTCATTGTTGTTATTCTGAGAGTTAATAGGAATAAGATGCCAATAATACTGAACATCTGTGAGCTCTTTATTCATATCTGATCATGTCATTTCCTGAATTCCTGTAAAGTTGGTTCAATGTTGGGTAGAATTGTGAAAAGGCAAAACGTTATGTGCTGTCACTCTCATAAAAGGCCTACCACGATAGTTTGTGGTAGAGGCAAGATTAGTGTAAGAAAATGTAGTCCCATGGGTGTGACCCTTCACAGCACACACATGTTCGGTTTCAACATTTCAGTGTAAGACGTCTTAGTGGATAGTTTAGTCTTAGTTTCATATATTGAGGTGTTCTCATCTGAATTTCACTCGCACCTTTATATAACACTAATTAACTTCTTGTTCAACAACTTATTTTCACAGGCGCTCAATGTCCTCGCTGTCGACACGTCTTAAAACCCTAATGTTCATTTATTCATTCGGATGTTGATTTTGCACATTTTTAAAAATAATTTCGTACTCAAATGATGAATTCTGTCAAGTGTATTCATCATTCATGTACAAAATAATGAAAAGAATGTGCGAAATCAACATCCAAATGAATGAATGAATATTAGGGTTTCAAGGCGCGTCGACAGCGAGGTCATTTAGCGTCTGTCAAAATAAGTTGCTGATCAGAAAGGTAAGTAAAGTTATATGAAGGTGCGAGTGAAATTTAGATGGGAACACCTCAATATATGAAACTAAGACTAAACTATCCACTAAGACGTCTTACACTGAAATGTTAAAACCGAACATGTGTGTGCTGTGAAGGGTCACACCCGTAGGACTACATTTTCGTACACCAATCTTGCCTCTACCACAAACTATCGTGGTAGGCCTTTTATGAGAGTGACAGCACATAACGTTTTGCCTTTTCACAATTCTACCTAACATTAAACCAACTTCACAGGAATTCAGGAAATGACATGATCAGATATGAATGAAGAGCTCACAGATGTTCAGTATTATTGGCATCTTATTCCTATCAACTCTCAATATCACAATAATAACCAGTAACCATAGCGGTTGCATCAAAGTTTAGAGCAGTCATTTCGTCAAGGAAGCAACTTGACAACTGAAACATCGTGGTAGCTATTTCGCATATTACCAAGATTACGTGTGAGCCTTCATCAACTAGGCCTACGTACCTATCCAGACCCATAGTTTTCTTTGACGTTGCATGGCTTTTAGGGCATCCAATTGCATGACAATGAAGAACAAGAATCATGAGAAGTAATTGATGAGCGTATAGCGAAGTCTCCATCCCACTCTTATAGGGCTTTGTCTGTGTGTGTTTTTTTTTTTTTTGTAAGCACTCCACAGGTCGCAAGGGTTGACTGATCAACATGCAATTTTTTTTGTACACGCAAACTCATCCAACTTAGAACTGTATAGTTTTTGGAATGAATCGGTCACACCGATTTTGAGAAAAATCATCTCAAAGTTTCTAAAAACCCCATAAGATTTGGCTGGGCGGAAAATGTTGAAAAATAAAATCTCTCCAAATGGGATGAAATTTTCTCTATATGTGCATACATGGATTTTACACATTATCACGATTTTGTAAGCAATTCTGATCAGTCGTTTTGAAAAAAAAAAATAAAATGACTGATAATATTCATAAAATATATCATAAAAATTGTGACAGAATTAAGTTGTCGAGATTCACTGCTTTCTAGATTCAAGAGTTGACCAACAATGAAGTATTTTTTATATGCGTCAAGGTGTGTAGAATACCAGAGTCAATGAAGTGGCAAGAGTAGAACTACTTTAACGACTTTAATAGCTTATTCAGATATCAAGGTGTGTAGAATACCAGAGTCGATAAAGTAGCAAGGGTAGAACTACTTCAACGACTTTTATACCTTATTGGGATATCTCGCTCATCTTACAACGCATATTTCGCGTTAAACTAGTATGAAATCGAATGATATTGCTATTACTCTTGGAATATTTCATAATAGTTCGCCGACATCAGTTTGACTTGACAGGCAGCCATCACAAACTAGGCCTACCTTGTCAAAATGAACGCATCTGATTGGGCCCACTACCATACATGAATAATTATAATTTTCGTTGAATAATCATTAAAATCTCTAATAGTGTAGCTGATATAATATCATTGCATATTTTCTTGGTTCTCGCACTATAGGCCTAGGCCTACTGAAATATATCAATCATCATGACAGAATAGAATAGAGCACAAACCATCACGCGGTCTTCGTCCGAAAAAGACGGCCCAGGTCACGGGCCGTAACGTTAACATTTTTCACAACTAGACCGCACATTAATGATTTTAGAATTAATATGAATGAATGGAAACCTTACATAGGTACAACATCATCACTTTATACTTCATTACCGATACCGTCAAAGAGTCGATACACGTCACACACAGGTCCAGCTGTTTGACAGATGAAACATCGTGGTAATTATTTCGCAAGAGACAACCAAGTAACGTTTGTTCAAGACCCGTATTTCTTGGACATTGTTTGGTTTTTACCGCATCACATTTCGGGATAGTGAAGAATCAACATTATAAAATTGCATAATGTCATCATTACTCCTAAAGCTCGTCTAATAATTCATATTTTGTGAGATTTTTTTTTTTTGAAGTGAGATTTCCGTTTCAAAATTTTCCGCTCAGTCTAATATAATTTTTCTCTTCAGAAACTTTGTGATAGTGTTTCCCATACTTGGTTTGATGGTTGGTGCAACCGATTCGACTGAAAAAACTCCACAGTTTTC
>OZ023339.1:19214218-19279218 GCA_964007535.1 Brachyptera risi | reverse complement strand
CCTCGAACACCATGACAGATAGTGTGATGGAAACAAACTCTGATGTATCATGCACTAGAGAAGGGCAGATTTCTCCCTCACGAGAAAGTGAGTTGGCTAAAGCTGAGATAGAGCTAGCAATTATAGCCTATATGAGTGTTGGTTTGTAGTAATCCGTGACAATATATATAACTCAAGGTTTGATGCACGACAATTCCCTATTCTTGTTCTTTGTTTTTCTTTATAAAAAAACTCTTTTTCATATTATAATTACGTATGGCTGTACCAATACATCGTGCATCCTCTCAGACGGGATTGCTTTGGACCCTTACCTGATAAATTTCCTGCGAGTGCTTGCTAGCTCCAATGGACTAGGACGCCCATTAGTTAATGTAGACTAAAAAAGCTACCAACAATGACAATATATCATGAAAACCAATTCACGTTCACTTAGACTAAATAATTCATCACATTTCGTAGCTCACCTCAAGAGCAGCTCTAAGATTTTGAGCTAACAACAATGTAAATACACAGAGACCAGACGTGTTGTCATGGCAGGTTGCTCCCTCGGGAGATATTGACCAATCAAAGTCTTGGCCTCTTGGAGCTAGCACGGCATTTATTAGGTAAGGGTCCTGGTAACCTTCTTTGTCGCTCTTATAACGTGCCGCCAAGTATTGACATTTAAACTAGGAAAACGCGGGATGCGCGTTGTTAGACGAGCTTAGGGGTATAGAAATCTAGAATGAAAAATAATTTGTCAACCCAATCTACATCTACAGACCTTGGATCACTCCAAACGTTCAAAAACCTTACGAGAATCAGTTATGTCACGGCCTTCCTCTTCATTCATTTCAATCGTTTTGAATTAATTGGCGACACTTGTTGATATAGATTTAATTGATTCCCGTAATAGCCTAAATTGATGGGAAAATGCTTTATAAATGCGTTTTCTTCGTTATTTCTCATCCGATTGATGCGAAAAATCTCTCAAAATGTGCTTAATAGTTTCCTTTATATTCGGCGAAAATTTGAGAGGTCTTGAAAAATTTTGATTTTTCAAGTATTTTCCTCCGGGTTATTCTAATGGGGATTTTTGAAATTTCTAAAATTCATAAAAAAAAAGTTACCACCCGATAATGCCACAAAACTATACAGATCTAAGTTAGATGAGGAACCATGACGAAAAAAAGTTTGAAGTTGATAGCTGTAGCCGTTTGACCTGTGGAGAACCGACAAAAAAACATAAAAACAAAAAAAAAAAAAAAAAAAAAAAAAAACATAAAAACGAACACCAATTTTTTTCAGTATGTCAAATTGAATCCTCGCTAAAGCTCGTCTAATGACATTCATTACTCGAGGTCATCGTTGACGTTTTATTATCTGGGGTGATACCCAGGCTGGACGTCGCTGTGACAATATTTGTAACCCAAGATTCAATGCATGATAACTGCTTAATCTTGTTCTTTGTTTTTCTCTTCTTCAGTCTTGGCCGTTCCGATTGAAAACCCTTGCGAGCCATCACCTTGTGGTCCCAACAGTCAATGCGGCCTGAAGTCCGGTATAGCCGCGTGCACGTGCCTGATTGGTTACCTGGGAGCGCCGCCATCTTGCCGCGCATGCGCTCTCAACTCCGCCACGGACTGTGCCTCGGACAAGGCGTGCATCAATGATAGATGTGTCGACCCCTGCCCGGGTGTGTGTGGTGACAACGCTCAATGCAAGGTGGTCAATCACGTGCCCACCTGTAGCTGCCCTGAAGGATCTCAAGGCGATCCTTTCAGGAGCTGTTCCAAGATAGAGAGTAAAGGTACGTTTACTGTCGATATTTGTGCTGCTGTGGAAAATAGGTATCTAACGAGCGGGTGATCTCACACTTTCGAGGTCACCAACGCCGAACTTACATCTATTTTCTCATTGGTAAATGTACTTGGCTGTGAATGAGGGAGGATACTTGAGGCGTGATGATGGGTTCCAATAATTTAGGTATCCAGCCCAACCTAGAAGGATTAACAAATCAGGGAAGACTAAAAGTAAGCTATTTTATTGATAATGAAGATTATGCAGAAAAACAATAAAAGTGAAATATAATTTTGTACTCAGCCTCTCCATCACGGCCGATTTTATCACCGAGAAATTGGCATTGCCGATGTTTTGGCTTCTCTCTCTTCTCTCCTCGTCCGGCTCCTCTCACACCAAAGAACGGATCGATCCTCTTAGATTGGTAGTTGTTTAACGAGTTCCCATTCATCCGCCTGGCACCTCTCGTCCCGTGTAACTCCTCTAATTCTCTACACCTCCACTTCGTCCCTCTTCGCCAGATTACGATCCCGTGTCGCGATCTAGCTCTAGATAGTCTTAGGCCTGGTTATAGATCGGACAGGGTCGTGACACTACGAGCAGCATGCTTTGTTCAACCGGTAACATGCGCTCAGCATAGGAATACGTTCACTGTTGAGCACTGTGATGACGTCATAGTTAGACTTCAAATTGTGGTTGTTACCACGAAAAAATATTTGAACTTACACTATATGTATCCAATCAATCTATATAAGCTTCTTAATGATACTGGACCATTAAATACCCAAATAAGAGTGTCAAAAACTGATATAAAATCTCGTGCATGAATATCAGTTGAAAAGTTTGTTCTGACAGTTTAAAAAACAAACCTGGCCGTGATGAATATCGTGACGTATTTTTGGTCTGCTAGTGCATGTGAGGAATCATGCTTGGAGGCTAGTGGTTATCAGAGAGGTCAGGTATGTGAGGAATCATGCTTGGAGGCTAGTGGTTATCAGAGAGGTCAGGTATGTGAGGAATCATGCTTGGAGGCTAGTGGTTATCAGAGAGGTCAGGTATGTGAGGAATCATGCTTGGAGGCTAGTGGTTATCAGAGAGGTCAGGCATGTGAGGAATCATGCTTGGAGGCTAGTGGTTATCAGAGAGGTCAGGTTGCATTGTCCAGCCTTCCGGCTGTTATGATGCTGTAAGGTCATTAATTGGTTCGACATTCCGAGAGAAATGTAGAGAAGGAACACTGCAGAACACCACAAAAGATAGTGTGATGGAAACAAACTCTGCTGTCTCATGCGCTAGAGAAGGGCAGATTGCTTCCTCACGAGAAAGTGAGTTGGCTAAAGCTGCGATAGAGCTAGCAATTATAGTCTATATGAGTGTTGGTTTGCATTAATCCGTGACAATATATATTTAATTCAAGGTTTGATGCACAACAGTTCCTTATTCTTGTCCTTTGTTTTTCTTTATACAAAAAAACTCTTCTTCATATTATAATTACGTATGGCTGTACCAATACATCGTGCTTCCTCTCAGACGGGATCACTCTGGACTCTGGTTCACTCTGGACTCTGAACTCACAATGGGATCACTCTGGACTCTGGTAATCTACCTTGTCGCTCTTATAAGTGTCGCAAAGTATTGACATTTAAATGACATTCATTACTCAAGGTCATCGTTGATGTTTTATCATCTGGGGTGATACCCAGGCTGGACGTAGATGTGACAATATTTGTAACCCAAGATTCAATGCATGATAACTGCTTATTCTTGATCTTTGTTTTTATCTCTCTTTTAGTCGCAGCTCACTCCAACAGCCACCCATGTCAGCCATCACCTTGCGGTCCCAACAGTAAATGTGACCTGAAATCCGGTCACCCCGTGTGCTCGTGTCTGATTGGCTACTTGGGAGCGCCGCCATCTTGTCGCGCATGCGCCCTGAACACTGATTGTGCCCTGGACAAGGCGTGCGCCTTGAATAAATGCTATGACCCTTGCCCGGAGACTTGCGGTAAAAACGCCGAATGCAAGGTGGTCGATCACTTACCCATCTGTAACTGTCCTGAAGGACTTCTGGGCGATCCTTTTGTGAGCTGTTCAAAGGAAGAGAGTAAAGGTACGTTCATAGAAACACGTTATTTTCTGACTTCCGTCAATTTTAACGGATCTTTTGATGCGTCAAACTGTTGGTAACTTTCATACAATCATCCGGTAGAGTATTTGTCACGCAGCCGTTTGTATTTCTGCATTTTGGTTGGTATTTCTGAACTGTTTTTCGAGTGTCAGAAGTAGTTAAAATGGAAAGATGGCTTTTCCGTAAACATGCCACTTGAAAATTCCATCATTTTGCTGGAACCTGCGCATTTCTGAAGGAAGTTGGCGGCTAAAACGCTGAAATCACTGTTGATAGATCCATATCGTACAAGCAGTTACATCAAACAGGCAGTGAAATCGCCAACGTCACGCCCGTCAAATTTTCGGACGTGAAACGTTCAACTTCAACCAACTCTCAAGGTCTCGCAAAGAACGACAGATCCGTCACGTTTCTGATTGGTGCACGTGACTTAACGGACCGTCAAAAACGTCTTGAAGTGTCTGTATCAACGTGCCTTTATGATTCTTTACATTGATTTATCTCAAAATTCAAATTCAAAATTTGAATTCAAATTCAAATCTTGGTTATTCCGTGAAATTTTTATCTTGATATAATATAAATGATTCCTGGTGAAGTCCATGGAGTTTAGTTGTGACAATATATATAACTCAAGGTTTCAAAAATATGGGATAATTGATTATTCTTGATCTTTGTTTCTCTCTCTCTTTTAGTCGCAGCTCATTCTAATAGCCACCCTTGCACTCCATCACCTTGCGGTCTCAACAGTAAATGTGACCTGAAATCCGATCGTCCCGTATGCTCGTGCCTGATTGGCTACTTGGGAGCGCCGCCATCTTGCCGCGCATGCGCCTTGAACTCCGACTGTGACCTGGACAAGGCGTGCGCCTCGAATAAATGTGTTGATCCTTGCCCGGAGACTTGCGGTAAAAACGCCGAATGCAAGGTCGTCAATCACCATCCCATCTGTAGCTGCCCTGAAGGATTCCAGGGCGATCCTTTTGTGAGCTGTTCAAAGGAAGAGAGTAAAGGTACGTTCATAGATACACGTTATTTCTGACATCCGCCAATTTTAACGGATCCGTTAATACGTCCACTTGTTGGTAGCATTCATACAATTACGTTATCCGGTGAGGTAGACCTATTTATCACGCAGCCGTTGGTATTTCTGCATTTTGGTTGGTATTTCTGAACTGTTTTTCGAGTGTCAAAAGTAGTTAAAATGGAAAGATGGCTTTTTCGTAAGCATGACACTTGAAAATAGGAAGTTGGCGGCTAAAACGCTGAAACCACTGTCGATAGATCGATATCGTACAAGCAGTTTGAATATCAAACAGGCGGTGAAATCGCCTACGTCACGCCCGTCAAATTTTCGGACGTGAAACGTTCAACTTCAACCAACTCACAAGGTCTCGCAAAGGACGACAGATCCGTCACGTTTCTGATTGGTGCACGTGACTAAACGAACCGTTAGAAACGTCTTGACGTGTCTGTATCAACGTGCCTTTATGATTCTTTACATTGATTTATTTCAAAATTCAAATTCAAAATTTGAATTCAAATTCAAATCTTGGTTATTCCGTGAAATTTTTATCTTGATATAATATAAATGATTCCTGGTGAAGTCCATGGAGTTTAGTTGTGACAATATATATAACTCAAGGTTTCAAAAATATGGGATAATTGATTATTCTTGTTCTTTTTTTCTCTCTCTTTTAGTCGCAGCTCACTCTAACAGCCACCCATGTCAGCCATCACCTTGCGGTCCCAACAGTAAATGTGACCTGAAATCCGGTCGTCCCGTGTGCTCGTGTCTGATTGGCTACTTGGGAGCGCCGCCATCTTGTCGCGCATGCGCTCTCAACTCCGACTGTGGCCTGGACAAGGCGTGCGCCTTGGATAAATGTGTTGATCCTTGTCCGGGGTCATGTGGTACAAACGCCGAATGCAAGGTTGTCAATCACCATCCCATCTGTAGCTGCCCTGAAGGATTCCAGGGCGATGCTTTTGTGAGCTGTTCAAAGGAAGAGAGTAGAGGTACGTTCATAGAAACACGTTATTTTCTGACTTCCGTCAATTTTAACGGATCCGTTAATACGTCCACTTGTTGGTAGCATTCATACAATTACGTTATCCGGTGAAGTAGACCTATTTGTCACGCAGCCGTTGGTATTTCTGCATTCTGATTGGTATTCACGATCTGTTTTTTGTGTCAAAAGTAGTTAAAATGGAAATGTGCTTTTTTCGTAAACATGCCACTTGAAAATTCCATCATTTTGCTGGAACCAGCGCATTTCTGAAGGAAGTTGGCGGCAAAAACGCTGAAATCACTGTCGATGGATCTATATCGTACAAGCAGTTTGAATATCAAACGGGCAGTAAAATCGCCTACGTCACGCCCGTCAAATTTTCGGACGTGAAACGTTCAACTTCAACCAACTCTCAAGGTCTCGCAAAGAACGACAGATCCGTCACGTTTCTGATTGGTGCACGTGACTTAACGGACCGTCAAAAACGTCTTGACGTGTCTGTATCAACGTGCCTTTATGATTCTTTACATTAATTTGTTTCAAAATTCAAATTCAAAATTTGAACTCAAATTCAAATCTTGGTTATTCCGTGAAATTTTTATCTTGATATAATATAAATGATTCCTGGTGAAGTCCATTGAGTTTAGTTGTGACAGTATATATATAACTCAAGGTTTCAAATATATGGGATAATTGATTATTCTTGTTCTTTTTCTCTCTCTCTTTTAGTCGCAGCTCATTCTAACAGCCACCCTTGCACTCCATCACCTTGTGGTCCCAACAGTAAATGTGACCTGAAATCCGGTCACCCCGTATGCTCGTGCCTGATTGGCTACTTGGGAGCGCCGCCATCTTGCCGCGCATGCGCCCTGAACTCCGACTGTGGCCTGGACAAGGCGTGCGCCTTGAATAAATGTGTTGATCCTTGCCCGGAGACTTGCGGTAAAAACGCCGAATGCAAGGTTGTCAATCACCATCCCATCTGTAGCTGCCCTGAAGGATTCCAGGGCGATGCTTTCGTGAGCTGTTCAAATATACAGAGTAAGGACTTTCTTCGTTAATTTATCACAGAATTTGAACATTTTCAAATTTCGAATTCAAATTTGAATTTGAATTCATATTCCGTTGATTTCGTTGAAATTTTTCTTGATTCCATTCGAATGATTTTGGGGGAGGTTTATGGAATTTGGTTTGGTATTGATATTGAAATCAGCCCTATCCTTCGTCACGGACCGAATCCTGGGAAATTGGGGATGTGTTACCTAGATTACGTCTGCGATTGTTTCTGGGGGCGTCAAATGATAATTATACTAGCTTTAGCGAGGATTCAATTTGACATACTGAAAAAATGGGTGTTCGTTTTTTTTGTGTGTTTTTTTGTCGGTTCTCTACAGGTCAAACGGCTACAGCTATCAACTTCAAACTTTTTATTATCATGGTTCCTCATCTAACTTAGATGTGTATAGTTTTGTGGCATTATCGGATGATAACTTTTTTTTAAAGAATTTTAGAAATTTCAAAAATACTCATTAGAATAACACGTCGGAAAAAATATGAAAATATTTTTATTTTCCAAAAAAATGAAATTTTGTGTGAAGTTGAATTACATTTTGATACATATTTCTGGAGATTCTCAGCTTGATTAGGTGAGCCATTTTGAAGAAAAAACATGAAAAGTGCTAAATTGGTACCACTCGAAGCCGTTTTTATTCATTTATAACTTAAATGTCACCCAATTGGCAAATGTGGGAAATGGTTTGACAAAGAAGTCGACATACTATTACTTTCCACTCGTCTAACAACGCATATATAGCGTTTTCCTAGTACTAGGAAAACGCCATATATGCGTTGTTAGATGAGCTGATAGTAATAGTATATCGACTTTTTGGCCAAACTTTTGCCTATATTCGCCAATTGGGTGACATGTAAGTTGTAAATGGGTAAAAACTGCTTCAAGTGGTACCAATTTAGCACATTTTATGTTTTTCCTGCAAAATGGTTGACCCGATCAAACTGAGAATTTCCAGAAATGTGTATCAAGATGTAATTCAACTTCACAAAAAATGTCATTCTTTTTTAAAATAAAAATATTTTTATTTTCTCCCGTCGTGTTATTCTAATGGGTATTTTTGAAATTTCTAAAATTTATAAAAATAAAAGTTATCACCCGATTATGCCACAAAACTACACAGATCTAAGTTAGATGAGGAAGCATGATAAAAAGTTTGAAGTTGATAGATGTCCGAAAAAAAACATAAGAAAACGAACACCAATTTTTTTCATTTATGTCAAATTGAATCTCCGCTAAAGCTCGTCTGAATATTCTTCCCCAACGCTTTATTCTGATATAATAATCGGGTTACAGAAGTTTTGATGATGTATGATATCATACTAAAACAAGCACAAATAAATTCCAGTGAAAAATATTTTCGAAGTGAATTTTAACAATTTCGATTAGTATTATTGGATTTGATTGTAATCGAAACATTGAGAATATATATATGTTTTCTTTTGTTCCAGTTTGAGGATCTCAATGACCTTGGAGTGTTGAAGAAATTACACAGAGCTGTGGTGACGTCATTCGAATGTATCATGATATTCTCAAAGCTCAACTTTCAGTATGATATTCTCACTTCATGAAGTATTCAAGTTCAATTCCGAGAAATATGGAATAAAATAATTAAAATATGCAGAAAAAATCCAAACAAGAATTCAACAAAGTAGATAATAACGGTACAGAGACAAAGGAGGAGTAAAACAGGAGAGAAATCGAGGATGAGAAGAAAAAGAAGATGGAGAAAATGATCCAGAATTATTCTCTCTTCAAAGCAGTTTGAATTGTCCAATAAACCTGAAATTAAAATCTAGAAATCATTTGTTGTTGACTTGATATTTTGTTTCTTATTCATTCCTTGGAAAAGTGAGATTGCCTTCGTGGTTTTCCTAACAAACTATCCTGCCTTCACCCACAGCTTTGATTGACGCACGGTGGTTCTGTATCAATTGCCGATGTTACTAGAAAGAGAACAATGTATTCTAAGAACCTTCCTTTCAACAACGTAATTGCTGTACTATTACTTGTTTTAGGGGAACATTTGAAGCCCTATTCCTCACATGCTAAAAAATCAAAATTCATGTACCATGATCTCAGAAACTACATCACTCAGAGTATTATTTTTCTCATACATGCACCTTGTGTTTGTATACACTGACAAGATTTCATGATCACGCTGTAAAAAGGCTGACAGTAGGGAGAAAATGAGGATTCGGGCACAGGAGCAAGATGGCCGCCAAGGTCAATGACCTTTGACCCCGTAGGGGTATGGATATGTCCGTATGGCGGACGTTATCCAAGTTGGCAGACATCATTCAAGACGGTGGCTATGATCAAGATGGCGGCCATTCTCATTTTCAAAGTTCCCGCTTCTTTTTTCAGGCGCCATTTTTAATTTTGAATTGACTTGAGTGTGCTCTAGTGGCGAATTCTCGAACTCGATGTAGGCGCGCTCTAGTGGCGAATTCTCGAACTCGATGTAGGCGCGCTCTAGTGGCGAATTCTCGAACTTGATGTTGGCGTGCTCTATTAGCGAATTCTCAAACTCGAATTAATTAATAATTATTTTAATACAAATTGGCCTACTGGTACGATTCGAACGCGGGGGGTTCGTATTATGAGCTCGCCATCTTGACCACTAGACAGTAAGAATTTCAAGTGTTATTATTCGATATAAGCTGAAGTATAGGCCCATGCCGTATGCGAGACAAGTCCATACATGTCATCAGACAGCTGTAAATGACTGCCTTATGAGATGACTGATTATTTTAACATCGTTTCAAAATGTATATTGATTCAAATGCATAAATAATTTTACCAATTCAATATTTCAATATTCGATTGAATTCCACTGATAAAAATATATTTCTATTTTCAAATGAATAATTTCACCGATTCAATATTCTGATATTCGATTGATTATTACTGATGAAAAATAATTTCCTGACCCATCAAAATTGATTTTTCCAATCTTTTACCCAATCAATATATTCTTTTGTTTTTCAAAGAACTATTTCTTCAAATTCTCAATAATTTTCAACTTTGACTCTCAACCTATAATAACTTAATTGCTTCAGTTCACCTATTGAATCAAATTGCTTCATTCTACCAATTCAAACTAGAAGTATTTCATTAAGATTATGAAACATGACTTACATAGAGGTTTTAAAAGATGCCAAAGGGATAAAATAATAAGAGTTGAAATATTCACAAAGAATTTGTTCATGTTAGCTTAGGGCCTGCTCAGTGCTTATAAGTAGTCGAAAATGAAAATATCCTAAAAATATCCACATCCAACCAAAATCGAGACTGAAATAGGAACAAAAGAACACTGACGAAAGATCTAGAGAAAAAAAGTGTGAAAATGTCAAAATTGTTGATTTATCAGTGCAAGGTATACAAGTTTGTTGAAACAACCATGAGATGTTACTTCAAACTTATCCCGCTAATTCTGTTATCCTTCGCCCCAATCGAGAGACAATCATTGCAAATCCAGATTAGGATGCTAATAAAATACAAAAATATTCAATGCTTATTAACACAATATTACGCCGACAATCTTAGCCTCAATGAAACGAAATCTCACATTGACAAACACGAGTCGTCCCCTCTCTCTCTTGCACACAGCCGTTCCCACCTCTTCTCTCTCTCTTACACACACACAACTCACACGGTGTGTAATATTGATCTGTACACCGAGCAAGGCTGTGAACTTGAGTTGACAAATAACACAGTCAACACGGGCTGAAAGTGGGGTTAGGGAGGACCACTATATAAGAGATACGTCAGCTGTGAATGTTATCAGTTACCATAGCGACCACAAGCAATAATAAACATGGCGTCTTCAATGTTATTCAGCGCTCTTCTCATCTGTTGCATGGTAAGTCATTACATTTATAATACCATATATGTATACCTTCAACAGCTTCACTGTAACTTTTCCAAATTATGACCCAAACTCCAATCCACTCACCAAACAAGAACGTTTCGTTCATTGTGATTCATCTCTAAATTAACCTTTTGTGTAGTTTTCATAATCTTTTTCTTCTATTGTCTATTGTATTTCTATTCTTATTAATTTCTTCCGATAATTTGTCGTTCTTTTTTATGTATTGCTATTAGGCTATATATTTTGTCCTATATTTTATTCTCCATTACATCGCACTTGTGAAATACCTGTATTCTGTTGACAATGAATAAATAATAATAATTATTATTATGATAATAATTTCTTATGGCCCAGTTATTTGACTGATAAAACCACATGGATGAAACTCCACAGAAATTGGAGTCATTTCTTGAGTTTCGATCTCAATCTCACTTTCAATTTCGGAAAATTAAAATACTGATTATACTTTTCTCCGGCGCTCTCACTTGCAAGATCCATCATAACAGAAAACATATCACATATGACGAAAGCGTAATATATATATATATATATATATATATATATATATATATATATATATATATATATAATATATATATATATATATATATATATATATATATATATATATATATATATATATATATATATATATATATATATATATATATATATATATATATATATATGTTAGTGTGTGTGTTTCATGATTGAAACACAGGAAATGCTCCACTGGAAATGAAAGGGTTGACTATCAGCTGATCTATTGGGTGGACTCTTCACGTATCACTTCCAGTAGAGCCCTTGTAAGATGGCCTCTTTCCAAATGATTGTTTGCATCACCAATTGAATACAGTTTGGTATCTCTGCAATATATATATATATATATATATATATATATATATATATATATATATATATATATATATATATAAATATATAAATATATATATATATATATATATATATATATATATATATATATATATGTATATATATATATATATATATATATATATATATATATATATATATATATAAATATATATATATATATATATACATATATATATATTTATATATATATATATATATATATATATATATATATATATATATATATATATATATATATATATATATATATATATATATATATATATATATATATATATGCAGAAACTTCATGTAGCAAACCAACAAATGTTGATCGAATATTGAATGAGTGAATATTCATCCAATGATATCGTACATTCAGTTGTAACAATGCTCCTCCTATAATTTCAGGCGCTGCTCACCGCAAGTCATCCGGCAGACATCCCTGGTGAGTTGAAATCCCGCTCCCTCACGTGACAGGATGTGATTTTCTCATTTATTGCCACATGAAAATAATATCGAAACATACAACACACTCAAACTATTCTACAAGGCCTCTGAAGCCTTGTCTGTAGAATGATGAATTGAAATATCGATTCAAACGAACACAAACGACTGGTGGTGAACAATAATAATGATAATATATTATACTAGGAAAACGCTATATACGCGTTGTTAGACGAGCGGAAAGTAATAGTATGTCGACTTCATTGCCAAACTTTCGTCTAAATTCGCCAATTGGGTAACATTTTAGTTATAAATGGGTGAAAACGGCTTCGAGTGGTACCATGCAATTTAGTACATTTCTTGTTTTTTCTCCAAAATGGCAGACCCGATCAAGCTGAGAATTTCTAGAAATGTTTATCAAGATGTTATTCAGCTCACACAAAATTTCAGTTTTTTCGAAAATAAATTTTTTAAAATTTTTTTCCCGCCGTGCTATCCTAATGGGTAATTTTGAAATTTCTAAAATTCATACAAATAAAAGTTACCACCCGATAATACCATAAAACTATACAGATTTAAGCTAGATAAGGAACCATGATGAAAAAAGTTTGAAGTTGACAGCTGTAGCCGTTTGACCTGTGGAAAACCGACAAAAAAACATAAAAAAAAAAACATAAAAACGAGCACCAATTTTTTTTAGTATGTCAAATTGAATCCTCGCTAAAGCTCGTCTGACTACATTTTATCAAATGACAAATTAATTAAAAGTAGAATATGAAAAGAAAGAAAATTATACCAATTTACAGAAATACTGCTCACTAAGAACGAAAATATGGAAAGCAAAATTAAAAACCGGAATTATAATACAGGGGAGAATAATTTATCACATCAAATGGGAAAGATTCAAAACTCATCGACTCAAATTATTCAGCAACCATTGTCTTAAGTCATGTTCTACTATATCATATTCATCCAGGTTAATAATTAGTTGGGAAGAGTATTGAATATTGATGGGACCTTTACACATAACTGATGTTTTCCATAATTATTTGTATAACGTGAAACTTCATAAAGAGCTTGATTTTGAGGCCTTGTATCCACCGAACGTATGGTTTCAGATTCAAAATTGTTATCAAAATGATATGTCAAAATCAACTCTGTACTGTACCAATGAGGCTGTTCATAAATGATTCCACACGATTTTGGGGTACAACACCCCCCCCCCTCCCCGTTTGTCTGAGATTGTCACAGATATGATGTCTCCCCCCGCCCTTTAATGATGTCACTATCCACTCATAATTCACAACCCCCCCTATAAAAATTAATTATCTAAATTCGAAAAAACTGGGATATGGATGATATGCGGTTGTCTCACTGGGATATACGGGAAGATATTCCCTCGATCCTCAGTTATTGCACTTTATCCAGAAATAACTCGTCTTGTATGACATTTTTCGTATCAATGTGGATTTGGTACAAAAAGCAAGGGTCAGGACTCCAGGACATTTTCAACAAATATGATCTCTACACCAAAGCAATTTCCGTGTGAGAGCAATAAACTTCCAACCTAAACCAAACTAAACTCAACTCTAAACCAAACTAAACCAAACTGAACTTAACTCTAAACCAACCTAAATCAAACTGAACTTAACTCTAAACCTAACTAAACCAAACTGAACTTAACTCTAAACCAACCTAAACCAAACTGAACTTAACTCTAAACCAAACTAAACCAAAACAATTTCCATGTGAGAGCAATAAACTTCCAACCTAAACACAACTAAACTCAACTCTAAACCAAACGAAACCAAACTAAACTCTCAGAACTCACAGTTCAAGCGAAAAAAAAATCAATCAATCACAAAGATTAAAACTATTCAGTCACCTAAAATTGAATTGAGATATAATTTCATTCCAATTATGTGGTGCCAAATGATTCTCCTAAATATTAAAAGAAATGGATAATATGTAGTGTAAATATGGATGTCACATAGTTTATACCCCCCCCCCTTCCCCTTGTCAAACATTGTCACATGTTTTATGACCCCCCCCCTTCCCTCAAATCGTGGACGTCATTCATGGACAGTCCCCATGTGCTATCGTTTTTACAATGTTGTTGTATTCATCTTCAGGAGTCGGCTTCCAACATCCAGCGACTGTAGTTGCCGACGTTAACCGGGCACCGGCGACAGATGGCGCTGTTGTCACTGCACAAGTGGTTGCTGCCTTACCGACCGAGCCACTGGAGCCCCACCACGTGACAGATGGCGCTGTTGTCACTGCACAAGTGGTTGCTGCCTTACCGACCGAGCCACTGGAGTCACACCACGTGACAGATAATACTGGAGTGGCTGCTAAGCGAGAGAAGAGATTCATCAAGGATAAGATAGATTGGCTGAGGAATAAGTTCTCATCGAATCCCAGGGTGCATAATAGCGTACGGTTCTAATACCAGACACTCTTTTCTCATCGGGCGGACAAACTGATGGGACATGTCCGACTTCTTACACATTCAAATTTTTTCTTCAACCTATATAACAAATTCTCATGCCATCTTGAAATCAAACATTTTTACTTCTTCTATAAATATCCTCTCCCACACACAAGCACTGCTTATGTGGTTATTCCATTACCTATCTCATATATATTCTGAATTACTATTATTTTAGATCACTACTATAATTTACTGATCATGTACTATGCAATACGTTTTTTATAATTATGTAATAATATTTGATAATCATGTAATTTTCATTTGGAATAAAAAAAATTGAATTGAATTGAATTGATTTATATCTGAGCTGGTGGGACACGTTATGTGTAACATGATCTTGAAAGACCTGGAAAACAGTATCGTCGAGACTGACATATGAGGGACAGAATGAAGAAACACATCACGTGACGTCATAGAATCATATACCCAGTCCGTGTGAAGGTGAACAATGAATGAACACAATTACGCACCGATATTGTCAGCTATACTTGGGCGGTTGGTGTTGGAGAGGGGAGAGGAGTGGAAATGAGGAAGAGATGTCTCGACAAACCGCGACAAGGTGCGCGCGCAAGATGCGTTTTGATAATACATATATTTTTTTTTCAATATAGTAATGTTACAAATATATTGATTTCCACTAAGCTTCAAAAGCAGATTGTCAGCAGAAAATACAATAGATTAAACACATACATCATTCTCGTGACTCATCGAGCACAGATATGTGATGATTGAATAATGGAATAAACAAATATATACAAACATAACATTAGTAATAATAATAATAATGAATTTTCATTCAGAATAACATCTAATCAATGCCACTATGCTATACAACGCAGTTCCTGAACGGTTCAAGACGTTAAGCCAAAATGCATTCAAAGCTGCAGTGAAGAGACTACACACAGATCGGATGTGTATGGCAGATAAATAGCAAAGTGAAGAAAGACTAACAGTACAGCTGTATGTAACAGTCAGTTCTAGTACACCGTATTTCATACTGTTTTATTATTATATTCATTCATACCATATTGTTTGTATCCCATCATATCATTTTTCATTCATAGCTCATAAGTTAAAATATGGAAGAGCAGAATATTTTAGCCATACTAAAATCTGAATATCGCCATTTTTTGTATCAATAAGCAACAAAAAATAAAGAAAATTGAAACTGTGATGATATGTATCATTCAAGTGTACACATTCAGAGAAAAAAAACATTTCGCTAGTTTTTTCTCTAATTTTCTTGCCCATCATAATCTCATGTTTTTTATTTTTAATTTTGATATAATATTCCTTATAATTGGTCCAACCAATTCATCACAGAGAATGAAAACACACAGACAATGCTTAAACTTATACTGAAAAATAAAAGGAATTTTAACTTCAACTTCAATTATATTTATTATCATGATCCATACACTTGAGTCTCTCAATACACAGGATGGTTCAATCTCCACACATTGGAGAGCTCCTGAGGACACTGATAAGAAGATTCATAGAATACTTGTAGTGGGTTATTCAACCACATATGAGTTTTCCACCACACAGATTGACGTGATCTGTGCATCCGTCTGTCCGTCTGTCCGTGTGTCACAATATCTGAGGGATGTGGAATCAGACGCAGCTCAAGACGTTCCTGAGGACACTGATAAGAAGATTCATAGAATACTTGTAATGGGTTATTCAACCACATATGAGTTTTCCACCACACAGATTGACGTAATGAACATAGTCTCTGAGATCTGTGTATCCGTCTGTCCGTGTGTCACAATATCTGAGGGATGTGGAATCAGACGCAGCTCAAGACGTCCCTGATGGCAAGCTGCTTCTACTCGACAACTGAGTAGGCCTACACTTATGTATAAAATCTAATCTCATCATCTATTATTAGTTCCTTTCTTTTTATCCGACATATCATATAACTATGTACAGATGTTATTCTGAATAAAACTTTATTATCATTATTACTATTGCCATGTATGTATGTATATATATTTTTTCTTCTCTTATTCAATAATCACATATCTGGGCTCAAGAGTCGAGAAATAATGCATGTGCTTGCATGATCCATTGTATTTTCTGCTGACCAGCTGATTTTGAAGCTTAGTGGAAATCAATATATTTGTAACATTACTATATTGAAAAAATATATATATTATTAAAACGCATCTTGCGCGCGCACCTTGCCGCGGTTTGACGAGAGACCTCTCCCTCATTTCCACTCCTCTTCCCTCTACCCACCAACCGCTCAAGTATAGCTGACAATATCGGTGCGTAATTGTGTTCATTCATTGTTCACCTTCACACAGACTGCGTATATGATTCGACAATGTCACGTGATGTGTTTCTTCATTATGTCCCTCATATGTCAGTCTCGACGATACTGTTTTCCAGGTCTTTCAGGATCATGTTACACATAACGTGTCCCATCAGCTCAGATATTAATCAAGTCAATTCAATTCAATTCCATTTTTGTTTATTCCAAATGTAAATTACATGATTATCAAATATTATTACATAGTTATAAAAAATGTATTATATAGTACATGATCAGTGAATTATAGAAGTGATCTAAAATAATAGTAATTTAAAATACATATAAGATAGGTGATGGAATAACCACATAAGCAGTGCTTGTGTGTGGGAGAGGATATTTATAGAAGAAGTAAAAATGTGTGATTTCAAGATGGCATGAGAATTTGTTAAGGTTGAAGAAAAAATTTGAATGTGTAAGAAGTCGGACATGTCCCATCAGATAGCAGCATCAGTTTGTCCGCCCGATGAGAAGAGAGTTTCTGGTATTAGAACCGTACGCTATTATGTACCCTGGGATTCGATGAGAACTTATTCCTCAGCCAATCTATCTTATCCTTGATGAATCTCTTCTCTCGCTTAGCAGCCACTCCAGCATCATCTGTCACGTGGTGTGACTCCAGTGGCTCGGTCGGTAAGGCAGCAACTCCTTGTGCAGTGACAACAGCGCCATCTGTCACGCGGTGTGACTCCAGTGGCTCGGTCGGTAAGGCAGCAACTCCTTGTGCAGTGATGACAGCGCCATCTGTCGCCGGTGCCCGGTTAACGTCGGCAACTACAGTCGCTGGGTGTTGGAAGCCGACTCCTGAAGATGAATACAACAACATTGAATAAACGATAGAACTTCCAACTGAAGTTGTTTCCCAACCAATGAAACGCGTCTAGCACACGGATTCCTAAACATCTGATCTGAATTGTGGACTGAAAATGGCGTCCATGCAAGAGATATTTCAGTAGCCAATAGAAAACAGTCACCTAGCTGGCCACTCTTCAAGAATGTAGTATATATTGTCATATTTATTGTTCACCACCAGTCGTTTGTGTTTGTTTAATTCGATATTTTATTTCATCATTCTACAGACAAGACTTCGGAGGCCTTGGAGATGTTTTTGAGTGTGTTGTATGTTTCAATATTCTTTTCATGTAACAATAAATGAGAAAATCACATCCTGTCACGTGAGGGATCAGGATTTCCAACTCACCAGGGTTTTCTGCTGGATGACTTGCGGTGAGCAGCGCCTGAAATTACAGGAAAACATTTTTACAACTGAATGTGCGATATCATTGGATAAATATTCACTCATTCGATATTTGATCAACATTTGTTGATTTGTTAGATGAAGTTTCTGCATATATATATATATATATATATATATATATTGCAGAGATACCAAACTGTATTCAATTGGAAATGCAAACAATCATTTGGAAAGAGGCCATCATACAAGGGCTCTACTGGAAGTGATACGTGAAAAGTCCACCCTTTAGATCAGCTGATATTCAACCCTTTCATTCCCAGTGGAGCATTTCCTGTGTTACAACCATGAAACATACACACACACACACACACACACATATATATATATATATATATATATATATATATATATATATATATATATATATATGTGTGTGTGTGTGTGTGTGTTTCAATCATGAAACACACACACACATCACACACACATATATATATATTTATATATATATATATATATATAAATATATATATATATATATATATATATATATATATATACATATATATATATATATATATATATATATATATATATATATATATATATATATATATATAAATATATATATCACTTCCGTCATCTGTGATATGTGTTCTGTTATAATGGATTTTGCAAGTGAGAGCGCCGGAGAAAGGTATAGTTGGTATTTGAATTTTCCGAAATTGAAAGTGAGATTGAGATCGAAACCCAAGAAATGACTTCAATTTCTGGGAAGTATCTTCCATGTGGTTCCATCAGTCAAATAACTGGGTCATGAGAAATTCTTATTCTTATTCTTATTTATTTATTGTCAACAGAATACAAGTATTTCACAAGTGCAATGTAATAGAGAATAAAATATAGGACAAAATACATAGCCTCATAGCAATACAAAAAAAAACGACAAATTACCGGAAAAATTCATAATAGAAATACAATGGACAATGAAAGAAAAATATTATGAAAACTACACAAAAGGCTAATTTAGAGATGAATCACAATTAACGAAACGTTCTTGTTCAGTGAGTGGATCGGAGTTTGGGTCATAATTTGGAAAAGTTACAGTAAAGCTGTTGAAGGTACACATATATGGTATTATAAATGTAATGACTTACCATGCAACAGATGAGAAGAGCGCTGGATAACACTGAAGACGCCATGTTTATTATTGCTTGTCGTCGCTATGGTTACTGATAACATTCACAGCTGACGTATCTCTTATATAGTGGTCCTCCCTAACCCCACTTTCAGCCCGTGTTGACTGTGTTATTTGTCAACTCGCGTTCACAGCCTTGCTCGGTGTGCAGATCATTATTACACACCGTGTGAGTTGTGTGTGTGTAAGAGAGAGAGAAGAGGTGGGAACGGCTGTGTGCAAGAGAGAGAGGGGACGACTCGTGTTTGTCAATGTGAGATTTCGTTTCATTGAGGCTAAGATTGTCGGCGTAATATTGTGTTAATAAGCATTGAATATTTTTGTATTTTATTAGCATCCTAATCTGGATTTGCAATGATTGTTTCTCGATTGGGGCGAAGGATAACAGAATTAGCGGGATAAGTTTGAAGTAACACCTCATGGTTGTTTCAACGTACTTGTATACCACGCACTGATAAATCTACAACTTCGACATTCTCACACTGTTATTTTTCTCGATCATTTGTCAGTGTTCTTTTGTTTCTATTTCAGTCTCGATTTGGTTGAATGTGGATTTTTTTCCACATTGTTGCATTATTCGAAAAAAAATAATTACAATGTTGATTATTGAATACGGACAAAACTTGCAACAATGCATCTCAGTTTTCTTCAACATTGGAATGCTTATTTTAGTCTTATTCTGCTTCTAAGAAATCATTAGACGAGCTTTAGCGAGGATTCAATTTGACATACTGAAAAAAATTGGTGTTCGTTTTTTTTTTTTTTTTGTAATGTTTTTTTTTGTCGGTTCTCCACAGGTCAAACGGCTACAGTTATCAACTTCAAAATTTTTTTCATCATGGTTCCTCATCCAGCTTGGATCTGTATAGTTTTGTGGCATTATCGGGTGGTAACTTTTATTTTTTATGAATTTCAGAAATTTCAAAAATACTCATTAGAATAACACGGCGGGAAAATATTTGAAAAATTTTATTTTCCAAAAAATTGAAATTTTGTGTGAAGTTGAATAACATCTTGATACACATTACTGTGAATTCTAAGCTTGATCTGGTGAGTCATTTTGAAGAAAAAACATGAAATGTGCTAAATTGGTACCACTCGAAGCAGTTTTTACCCATAACTAAAATGTTACCCAATTGGCGAATTTAGGGAGAAGTTTGACAATGAAGTTGACATACTATTACTTTCCACTCGTCCGACAACGCGTATTTAGCGTTTTCCTAGTAGAGTGAAATTGTGAAGGATTATAGTACTGTGACTACTAAAAGTATTTTATTCAAATTTTTACATGTTTGTTCATTTTTTCTTGAAGGCCTACTTTTCATGCAACATTAATCAAGATGACGAATAAAAATCTCACATAATACAGATTGTATTTATAATTATCCTTCATACTATTATCCTCTTGTGATCAAGGAATATAACTACAAACAAATTAGCCTTCAAAACCGACAAAAAACATGAAAAAAACAAACAAACAAAAAAAACATAAAAACGAACAACATTTTTTTTAAGTATGTCAAATTGAATCCTCGCTAAAGCTCGTCTAATTATTCAACTTTGTTCGATGTTCATTTGATTGTATCGTTGTAATATCCATTTATTTTTATTCCATGAAACATGTTATTTTGTATTAGTTACATAAGTAGTAGGCCCAGTAATCAAATATGGAACTCAGATACTGTATAATTTAATGCTGATCTGTTTTAATGGATGGAATGTGAATGTAAATATAATTCTTTTCTCAGATATATTTTGTCTGCCTTGAGATACGAGTTGACACTATATTTAATACCAGGCTCAGAAAACTTGGAAATGGTGGAAGAGGATTAGAATACGCAATTTTTCAAATATGTTATGAAATACCTGTTGATTCGAGGAAAATGAATATCCAAGCTCAAATTATCTGACGAGCTTTATCGAGGATTCAATTTGACCTACTGAAAAAAATTGGTGTTCGTTTTTATGTTTTTTTTTTTTTCGGTTCTACACAGGTCAAACGGCTACAGCCATCAACTTCAAACATTTTTTTCGTCATGGTTCCTCATCTAGCTTAGATCTGTTTAGTTTTGTGGCATTATCGAATATCAACTTTTTTTTATGAATTTTAGAAATTTCAAAAATACCCATTAGAATAACACGGCGGAAAAAAATATAGGAGTTTTATTTTCAAAAAAATTGAAATTTTGTGTGGATTTGAATTACATATTGATACACATTTATGGAAATTCTCAGCTTGATCGGGTGTGCTATTTCGAAGAAAAAACATAAAATGTGCTAAATTGATATCACTCGAAGCCGTTTTTACCCATTTATAACTAAAATGTTACCCAATTGGCGAATTTAGGCAGAAGTTTGGCAATGGAGTCGACATACTATCACTTCCCGCTCGTCTAACAACGCGTTTATAGCGTTTTCCTAGTTGAAGAAATTGAAGCTTCCATCTTGAAAACAGTTGATTTCATCCAATTCTTTATTCACGTTAATTACTCATATTGACCGTATATATTCATTGTCAATGTCAATAATTTTCCATCAAGCTCAATTATTACTGAATAAGTTGATATAATATGGAAATACTAAAATTAGTTTCAATTTGGTTGCCTTATGTAGGGTCTACATGATGAACATTAATTATCCTCTCATTCATTCTTATTCTCATAACTGAAATTACGCTCATTTTCATTTTTATGTTCATTATTATTCAACCTGTTGCATTGAATTATGTTAATAACATAATTCATTATCATTCAACCTGTTGCATTGAATTATGTTAATGGACTAAGTTCATTTTCAGTATTGACAATCACAGTGTATGTTAATGTTCTTGCTTACATCTATTCAAACCACAGATGAGCCAGACATGGCTTAGTGGAAGAGAGTTTAAATTGTAACCTGATAATATTGTATTATATATAATAATAAGGTTCATTCATCATATCAATAAGTAAATTGATATCGAATTAATTGACATTTGAAAAAAAATTAAAAATGACAAAGCAGTGGAAATAATAAACTTTGTCAACAAGGTTATACAAATTTGGAAATATGCGGTATTCACAATCACATAAATCATTATAATCTGAAACACAAATAAAAAAATCAATCATCGCACCATTAAAAACTACCGAATTCATTGGGTAGTTTTTATAAACTCAAAATAGTCCTTAACTGTGTGAAAAGCGTGAGATAAGAGAATACTTTTGATTTTTGATTTGGAAAGACTGTTTTTTTGAATACATTCTATACTATTTGGGAGAGAATTATATAATGTTGAGCAAGCATGCACGGGACCCTTTTCATAAAAAAAAAATATTAAATTTCCCGGCATATGCCCGACATATATACAAACTTGTGAGAATAGAAAAAGTCAATGAGTTTCGAAATATAAATACTATTGCCCAACACATGGATATATCGAGTGAACGCTTTGACTGTCTAGATTGAAGCAATTGATAGCTTAAATCAATAAACATTCCAATAACCTAATTGATCGCTTCAATATTTATATTTCATTAGTTTCAGAGTATGAAACGTTTCATACACAATATTCTTTCTATTATTTCCCAATATTTAATCCACAGTCAAGCTTTTCAGGGCTTTGTGAACATCACGTGACTGTTCATATGTATGTTTTACCATGTTCTTTTGCTCAATATTGATTGGATGAGTGAAGCGAAGACTCCATTTCACCAAACCCGATTTTTTTTTATTCGCGCTCCACAGGTCAGACGAGGATTCAAAATTAGTTGAAACTTGGCACACACAAGTATCTTTATCTAATTCGATACTGTAAAGTTTTGAGGCGCGATCGGACGAACGACTTCTGAGAAAACTCATTTCAAAGTTTTCAAAAATCCCATGAGAATAACCCGGAGAAAAAAATTCATGAAAAATATTTCATCCGAAAGAATTCAAATTCTCAGAAAATTCCAATCTGATAATGATACACATTATTCAGAACTTTCATTCAAATCGAATCAGCCATTTTGATGTTAAAAAAATATTTAATGTAATTTTTGTGAATCATTCAAAGCTATTTAGATACCAATTAAATTCAAGCTACAAGTGTCACCACTTGATTGTAAACGATTGAAACAAAGCCTTCTTTATTATCATAGAAATTAATAATGGAAAATAAGATGGCAGTGATGTAATGGTTTGGATCTCAAGGTGTATATATATATATATATATATATATATATATATATATATATATATATATATATATATATATATATACACATTTATATATATATATATATATATATATATATATATATATATATATAAATATATATATATATATATATATATATATATATATATATATATATATATATATATAATAACCAATCCAAAGATAAGTTGATATGTTCCAGCTCATCCATCAACGCGGCAACACATGACGCGTTTGCCTAGTATATACGTTATTACTATTTCATGATCATATCAAAGCAGAGCAATCCATCAGTTGGGAATATTGAAATGAATTCGTCGCGTTTCTCAATGTATATAGAACTTATTATGATTGTTTTCCAATAGTCCAATGAAGCGTTCCGAATAATATCAATGAATGTTGTATTTGTTGAAGACGTGTGCTGAGAGAAGGTGAGCAACTCTTATATTATATAATCAGACGAGATTTAGCGAGGATTCAATTTGACATACTGAAAAAAATTGGGATTCGTTCTTATGTTTTTTTTATGTTTTTTTGTCGGTTCTCCACAGGTCAAACGGCTACAGCTATCAACTTCAAACTTTTTTTCATTATGCTTCCTCATCTAACTCAGATCTGTATAATGAACGAATATTGGGTTTTAACGGCGCGTCAACGACGGGGTTATATTGCGCCGGTCCACATCTGTATAGTTTTGTGGCATTATCATATGATAACTTTTTTTTATGAATTTCAGAAACTTCAAAAATACCCGTCAGAATAACACGTCGAAAAAAAAGAAAATATTTTTATTTTCAAAAAAAAAAAAAAAAAAAATTGCATCAAGTTGAGTTACAATATGATACACATTTCTGAAAACTTTCAGCTTGATCGGGTGAGCCATTTTGAAGAAAAACTATAAAATGTGCTAAATTGGTACCACTCGAAGCTGTGTTCACCCATTTCCAACTTGAATGCCACCCAATTGGCGAATGCAGGCAAAAGTTTGGCAAGAGAGTCGAAATGCTATTACTATCTGCTCGTCTAACAACGCATATACGGCGCTTTCCTAGTGTATATCAGAATTCAAGTTAAGCAGGTGTAAGTGCTTTCTTGTATGTACCATTAATTTACTAGGAAAACGCTATATACGCGTTGTTAGACGAGCGGAAAGTAATAGTATGTCGACTTCTTTGCCAACTTTTTCCTACATTCGCCAATTGGGTGACATTTAAGTTAGAAATGGGTAAAAACTGCTTCGAGTGGTACTAGTTTAGCACATTTTATAGTTTGTCTTCGAGATGGCTCACCCGATCAAGCTAAAAAATTTTAGAAATGTGTATCAAAATGTAAATCAACTTCAGGCGGAATTTCATTCTTTTTGAAAATAAAAATATCTTTTTTTTTTCCGCCGTGTCATTTTAATGGGCATTTTTGAAATTTCTTGATTTCATATAAACAAAAGTTACGATCTGATAAAGCCACAAAACTATACAGATCTAAGCTGGATGAGGAACCATTATGAAAAAAAGTTTGAAGTTGATAGCTGTAGCCGTTTGACCTGTGGAGAACCGACAAAAAAACATAAAAAAAAAAACATAAAAACGAAAACCAATTTTTTTGTCAAATTGAATCCTCGCTAAAGCTCGTCTGATGGATGTTATGCGAGCTAGTAATGCGTTATTCAGTGTAATACGTGCTCCAGAGTTAGATATACGTGGGATGTGTCATTTCAGCATTCAAGTGCTGATATCAGTACTTTTTTTTTTATCAACATCAAAACTTGATACAAAATCATTGTTCCCCAATTAAGGCTATGGATGAAAGATAGGATCGTTTGGACGGGGCACCACAAGGGCGATATTACCACTCCATTTTGATCATTTAAAACTAATGGTCTTCAACACCAGGACTGCGCTGTCTGTGACCATAATTTTTCGCCCTAGATATAAACACACGAATGTTGATATCTTCCACTTTGAACTAAGTCTCTTGGGCAATGATCAATTCTTTCCCTTGACAGCAGATGTGAAGTTCATCATTATACACAATCGACAAATTAAATCAGTGATAGGCCTATAATGTTAAAATTAGGCCTATCACTCTACTAATTGATGGTCGTGGCCAATTAGTACTTCATCCAAGCATTTGCTTCGAGGACTGTGGGAAACCACGAAGAACCAAGTCAGGATGGAGAAAAAAAGTGTTTGTTGGTCTTGAGCTTTTTCTTTCAACTTCTTCTCTTCTTCCCTTCTTTTCTTGTAGTATTTGATATTTTTTTCCTTTTTTTCTTTTTTTTTACCTTCTCAGTTCTGCTTGGAATCGTGATATGGAATGAAGATGGAGATTTTAAAGCGTATCAAGGACGTGTTGACGAATTACTTTGAGAATAGCAGTATCCATGGTTTCAAGTACATCCCTGAAGATGGCCGACACTGGGGTGAAAGGTGAGATGTTTTATTTCATGAATTGTATAACTTTTCCCAACTACTTCAGTAGTACATGTATCGATTACAATCCACTCAATCTATATATATAATATATATATATATATATATATATATATATATATATATATATATATATATATCTATATATATATATATATATCTCTATGGATATATATAAAATATATATATATATATATATATATATTTATATATATATAGATATATATATATATATATATATATATATACATATATATATATATATATATATGATTATATATATATATATATATATATATATATATATATATATATATATATATATATATAAAAATATATATATATATATATGAATATATATTTATATATATATATATATATATATATATGAATATATATTTATATATATATATATATATATATATATATATATATATATATATATATATATATATATATATATATATATATTATATATATATATAAAAATATATATATATATATATATATATATATATATATGAATATATATTTATATACATATATATATATATATATATATATATATATATATATATATATATATATATATATTATATTCTATATTGAGTTCACCGACGCATTGTGATGATAACTAAGATCTATTGGCGTTGGATGAATGATTGATGAGATGATGGGATGATGAGATGAAGCTTTCATGTGTAATGGGAAGGAAGTAGTCGTGGCGTATATTGTGGGAACCATTAGCATCAGCCCAGACTACAGAGGAAAACTACAAAAAAACCCTGTAGAGATGGTCGGTAGCGGGGATCGAACCGGGTTCGATATGCCCACTGCCTCCCGAGTCACATGAAGCAAGTTCGTTAACCACTCCGCCACATGTGCCGGCATTAAGACAGAATTACTGATAGGCCTACTGATAATACGACTGTCTGGGTATCGGTCATGAGAAAAAACTAGGCAAACGCGTTATGTGTTGCCGCGTTGATGGATGAGCTGGAACATATCAATTTATCTTTGGATTGGTCATTATATATATATATATATATATATATATATATATATATATATATATATATATATATATATATATATATATATATATATATATGTGTGTAAATATATTATATATATATATATATATATATATATATATATATATATACATATATATATATATATATATATATATATATATATATATATATATATATATATATATATATATATATATATACACCTTGAGATCCAAACCATTACTTCACTGCCAGCTTATTTTCCATTATTGATTTCTATGATAATGAAGAAGGCTTTGTTTCAATCGTTCACAGTGAAGAGGTGACACCTGTGGCTTGGATTTAATTGGTATCTTGATAGCTTTGAGTGATTTGAAAAAATTACATTAAATATTTTTTCACATCAAAACGGCTGATCCGATTTGAGTGAAAGTTCGAAATAATGTGTATCATTATCAAATTAAAATCTCATGAGAATTTGAATTCTCTCAGTTGAAATATTTTTCCTGAATTTTTGTCTATCGGTTATTCTCATGGGGTTTTTGAAAACTTTGAAATGAGTTTTCTCAGAAGTGGTTCAACCGATCGTGCCTCAAAACTATACAGTATCAAATTAGATAATGACACTTTTTTGTGCCAAGTTTCAACTATTCTGAATTTTTGTCTGACCTGTGGAACGCGAAAAAAAAAAAAAAAGTCCTTTTTTTTCGGGTATGGTGAAATTGAGTCTTCGCTTCGCTCATCCAACAAATGGACACCGGTGATAATTGGATAAGCGAAGACTCAAATTCCATCATCTCGAAAAAAATAAATAGTAATAAATAATAATGAATAAATAAGAAAATAAATAATAGAAATGAAAATTCAGTTGAAACTTGGCATACAAAAGTGTCCTTATCTGATTCGATTCGCCATAGTTTTGAGGCGCAATCGGTTGGACACTTCATGCTGTCCTTCCATGAACGCGATTTGCGTTTCGCTTCCGCAAGGCGGTGGAATTGAGGCGAGCTCAACAATCAGAAATTTCATAACTTTCGTCACTGATTGGTCGTTTCATCATCATGGTGGCTCGAAAAATCGCTTAGCAAGAGACTCAGTTCAAAGTGGAAGATATCAACATTCGTGTGTTTATACTGAAAGACTTTTATCTACGGCGAAAAATTATGGTCACAGACAGCGCAGTCCTGGTGTTGAAGATCATTAGTTTTAAATGATCAAAATGGAGTGGTAAGATCGCCCTTGTGGTGCCCCGTCCAAACGATCCTATCTTTCATCCATAGCCTTAATTGGGGAACAATGATTTTGTATCAAGTTTCGATGTAATTTAAAAAAAAAAAAAAAAGTATCACGTTCATGAAAGGCAAGCTTCATTTTTTTTTTCAATTTCTGACACTTATTAAACTCACCATATTTCTTCTCGCAGGCTGTTCTGGTTGTTCAGCATCAGTCTATCATTCTACGGACTTTATTACGTGTTGTATGAATATTCAGACACCTACCAGAATCGTCCCGTGGAATTCGCCACTGACACCAACTATCTGCAGTGGAACACGACTTTTCCCGCCGTCACTATCTGTCCGTACGTCGATGATGCTATGATATCAGGTATCATCGACCAGTGAGTATGATAGCTTTATCTGCTGTTTGTGTTCCTTCGTTTTACGACTTTCGGTATCGATATCGATAATCGATATCGATATATGAAAAATATTTCATCTGAGAGGATTCAAATTTTCAGGGAATTTCAATCTGGTAATGATACACATTATTCCGAACTTTCACTCAAATCGGATCAGCCGTTTCGATGTAAAAAAATATATATAGTAATTTGTGTTAATTATTCAAAGCTATTAAAGTCTAATAGCCGTTTGGTCAGCAGAGTCAAAAAATAATTCTGAAATTAATTCTACATTGGGTAAATTTTAGTGAAGCTTTATTGAACATGTGTATTCTTGAATTGAAATTACATCAGAAAAATTGTCATATTTTTTTTGGCAGAAGTTACAGCGCTTTAATGAAATATTAGTTTGCTATTTTGACTTCATTTTGGTGAAGAATCAACTATTTTCACTCATGAAATGAGTGTGATTCATAAATGAGAACGGATACCTATATTTATTTCTGCATAATTCTATTCGTTACATCTTTATCTGCAGTAAAACAATTTTCTTGATTGAATGTTTTTCCTTTTAGTATATTTGGTGATCTGTTGAATAATTGATGAGCGTAGCGAAGTCTCCATCCCACTCTTATAAGGCTTTGTCCGTGTTTTTTTTGTTGTTTTTGTTTTGTTTGTAAGACTCCACAGGTCGCAAAGGTTGACTGATGAACATGCAACTTTTTTTGTACACGAAAAATCCAAATTAGAACTGTATAGTTTTTGGAATGAATCGGTCGGACCGATTTTGAGAAAAATCATCTCAAAGTTTCTAAAAACCCCATAAGATTTGGCTGGGCGGAAAATGTTGGAAAATAAAATCTCTCCAAATGGGATGAAATTCTCTCTAAATGTGTATACATAGATTTTACACATTTTCACGATCTAGTATGCGATTCCAATCAGCCGTTTTGAAGAAAAAAAAATAGCTGATAATATTCATCAAATATATCATAAGAAATGTGACAGAATCAAGTTGTCGAGCGTGAAGTGATAGTATGTCGACTTCATTGCCAAACTCTCGCCTAAATTCGCCAATTGGGTAACATTTCAGTTATAAATAGGTGAAAACGGCTTTGGTTGGTACCAATTTAGCACATTTCATGTTTTTTCTTCAAAATAGCACAGCCGATCAAGCTGAGAATTTCTAGAAATGTGTATCAATATGTAATTCAACTCCACACAAAATTTCAATTTTTTCAATTTTTTTTCCGCCGTGTTATTCTAATGGGTATTTTTGAAATTTCTAAAATTCATAAAAATAAAAGTTACCACCCGATAATACCACAAAACTATACAGATCTAAGTTATATCTAAGTTATATGAGGAATCATAATGAAAAAAAGTTTGAAGTTGATAGCTGTAGCCGTTTGACCTGTGGAGAACCGACAAAAAAACATAAAAAAAAAACATTAAAACGAACACCAATTTTTTTCAGTATGTCAAATTGAATCCTCACTAAAGCTCGTCTAAATATCTCTGTTCAATTTGAATTGAATCCTCTTCAATGATACATGAAACAATCTTCCTCTTCTTCTCTTGCAGTAATAATGTAAGCCGGAAGGACGCTTTGGAACTGATACTAGATATGCTGACCAGACCAAACTTCTGCATCTCTTGTGAGAAATGTGCTGACAAACACCTGTGCGACATGAACTTCGAGAATGCTTTGGAGGTACAGTATTTTGTTTAATTATTTATTTATTCGTTCATTTATTTATTCATTTATTTATTCATTCATTTATTTATTTATTTATTTATTTATTTATTTATTTATTTATTCATTACAACTTTAGGATAACAGTCTCCTGGGTGGTTGTATAGTTTTTGGTATGCAATCAAATTATTACGAACAATTATACATGTAACTGTAACATCCGGTTGAAGTCATTCATATTCATAATCGTTTCAATCTTGTCTTTTGGGAGATGAACTTATCAACTTGAGGCCAAGATGTTTTTCCGGAGGATTTCGAAGAAATTATTCACCATGGATATTCAGAAGCAGAATACGAATTTAATTTCGATTGAAAGAATCATTCAATGATTAATAACATTTGAAAAATGGATGATATGTTTTGAGAATTATTTATGAAATCATTGATAACATTCATTTTTAATTCTCCGAAGTGATTTTCAACTATGAATTATCTCCGGTAGAGTTTGTTCAATATAGGAATCAATCATTTGACTCAGCTGGCCTAAGCTCATGGGAATAGCAAAGTGAACGTAACTGAGAATAATTTTTTAAACTAGGAAAACGCCATATATGCGTTGTTTGACGAGCGGATAGTAATAGTATGTCGACTTTTATGGCCAAACTTCTGCCTACATTCGCCAATTGGGTGACATTTAATTCAGAAATGAATCAATCAGAAATTTTCCATCCTGACTTGGTTTTTCGTGGTTTCCCACAGTCCTCGAAGCAAATGCTTGGATGAAGTACTAATTGGCCACGACCTTTAATTAGTAGAGTGATAGGCCGAATTATAACATTATAGGCCTATCACTCATTTTTTTTCCATTTTGTACAATGACGAACTTTACATCTGCTGTTAATGAGAAGAAGTGATCATTGCCAAAGAGACTTGGTTCAAAGTGGAAGATATCAACATTCGTGTGTTTTGTTCACTCCTAATACCAATGCTGATAATGTCCGGATATATATCACAGAAACGGTTTTCTACTTATAATGTGTTCCAGACTTTCGGAAACTGAACGACTTTTATCTGCGGCGAAAAGTTATGGTCACAGACAGCGCAGCCCTGGTGTTGAAGTTCATTAGTTTCAAATATTTAAAATGGGGTGGTAAGATCGCCCTTGTGGTGCCCCGTCCAAACGATCCTACTTTTCATCCTTAGCCTTAATTGAGGAACAATGATTTTGTATCAAGTTTCGATGTTATTAAAAAAAAAAAAAAAGAAATGAGTAAAAACTGCTTCGAGTGGTACCAATTCAGCACATTTCATGTTTTTTCTTCAAAATGACTGACCCGATCAACCTGATAATTTCCAGAAATGTGTATCGAAATGTTATTCAACTTCACACAAAATTTCAATTCTTTTGAAAATAAAATTTTTTAAATTTTTTTTCCGTCGTTTTATTCTAACGGGTATTTTTGAAATTTCTAAAATTCATAAAAATGAAAGTTGCCACCCGATATTGCCACAAAACTATACAGATCCAAGTTGGATGAGGAATCATGATGAAAAAAGTTTGAAGTTGATAGCTGTAGCCGTTTGACTTGTGGAGAACCGACAAAAAAAAACATAAAAAAAAACGAAAAAAAAAAACCATAGAAACGAACACCAATTTTTTTCAGTATGTCAAATTGAATCCTCGCTAAAGCTCGTCCAATAAGAGACAATGCTCTGAAGATGTGTTGAATTCATCGCAATGGAGTGCGCCCTTCTAAGGGTGTATGTTTTATCTTTCTTCCAGAATTTCCCTACATGTGATGCTACGTTCAGGAAGTGCTCTTGGAATGGAGTGCCATTTGATTGTTGTTCCAACTTTCAACCTCTTCGCACAGAATTCAGTCCGTGTTACACAATCAACTCGGTACACGCAAGGTATGTCATTTTTTGTCCTCGGAGCAAATGCTTGGATGAAGTACTAATTGGCCACGACCTTTAATTAGTAGAGGGATAGGCCTAATTATAACATTATAGGCCTATCACTAATTTAATTTGTGCATTTTGTATAATGACAAACTTTACATCTGCTGTTAATGGAAAGAAGTAATCATTGCCCAAGAGACGTGGTTAAAAGTGGAAGATATCAACATTCGTGTGTTTATACTGAAAGACTTTTATCTAAGGCGAAAAATTAGGGTCACATACAGCGCAGTCCTGGTGTTGAAGACCATTAGTTTTAAATAATCAAAATGGGGTGGTAAGATCGCCCTTGTGGTGCCCCGTCCAAACGATCCTATCTTTCATCCATAGCCTTAATTGGGGAACAATGATTCTGTATCAAGCTTTGATGTTATTAAATTTTTTTTTTTTTCTATTGTTTCAAGTATTAATCTTCTACTTGTTCACAATATATTTTTAACCCATTCAATTTTAATTTTTTGTTTTGGTATAATTTCAATAAAATGTTACTTTAGATATCCTGAATTTCTATTCGATCTCTGTGATGAATGATTTCAGTAATTTCATCAGATGAGCGTAGCGAAGACTCCATCCCACTCTTATAGGGCTTTGACTGTGTGTTTTTTTTGTTTGTTTTGTTTGTGGACACTGCACAGGTCGTAGGGTTTGACTGATCAACATGAAACTTTTTTTGTACAGAACAACTTTTACAACTTGGAATTGTATAGTTTTTGGAGTGAATCGGTCGATTATATTTTGAGAAATATCATGTCAAAGTTTTTAAAAACCCCATAAGATTAGGCTGGGTAAGAAAATTCGAAAAAATGAGACCTCTTCAAAAAAAATATAATTTTCTCTGAGTGTTCAAACATGAATGATATACATAACCATCATTTTGTAAGTAATTCGAACTAGCCGTTTCGGAGAAAAAAATATCAAATAACTGTTTTTATCCGTCATATATATGGAAATGAGCCAAGATTCACTGCTTCCTAGATTCGATATTTGCCCAAGCATTAAATATTCCATATTCGTCAAGGTGTGTAGAATACCAGAGAAGATAAAGTGGCAATTAAATGAAGGACAAAGTGTGTAGAATACCAGAGAAGATAAAGTAGCAATTAAATGAAGGACAAAGTGTGTAGAATACCAGAGTCGATAAAGTAGCATATGTAAGACTGTTATTATACCTTATCCAGATATCTCGCTCATCTTACAACGCATATTTCGCGTTTGACGAGTAAGTAGGCCTAAAAACCGTCTTTGTAATATAAATCCGGACATTACCAGCATTGGTATCAAGAGTAAACAAAACACACGAATGTTGATATCTTACACTTTGAACCAATTCTCTTGGGCAATGATCACTTCTTTCCATTATCAGCAGATGTGTAGTTTATCATGAAACAGAATAGGAAAACAATCAGTGATGGGCCCGTCAAGTGATCTGTTACTATGGTGATGTTTCTATTCCAGGCCAGCTGGAGACGGGAAGAAGGTAGTGAGCCTTATTTCTAACATGGATCTGGGAGCAGGAAGCCTGGATATCGAGCTTAGGAAGGGAGTACTGGTTTGTGGTCAATCTCAAATATACAGGAATAGTCACCATGGACATTGAGATAGAGGCACTATTCCAGAATGTTATACTGGGAAAACGCGTTATGTGTTGCCGCGTTGATGGATGAGCTGGAACATATGGACTTATATTTGGATTGGTTATTATATATATCCACCTTGAGATCCAAACAATTACGTCTCTGCCATCTCATTTCCTGATTAATTTCTATGATGATGAAGAAAGCTTTGTTATAATTGTATTCAATCAATTGGTGACACCTGTTGCTTGAATTTAATCGGAATCGTAATAGCTTTGAGTGATTCAAAAACATTAAACTATATATTTTTCTACATCAAAATGGCTGATTCGATTTGAGTGAAAGTTCGCAGTAATGTGTATGATTATCAAATTGAAATTCCCTGAGAATTTAAATTCTCTTGTAAGAAATATTTTTGACGATTTTGTTCGATTTTGTTCGATTTTGTTCGAGAAATACGTCCCGATTTGTATGTTCACTCCTAATTCACTATTTCAACTCACAGTCAAGCCTTTTTTGAAGGGTTTTGTGGATGTTGTTTTGTTGTAATCGTGTTTCTTGTTGTTGTATGAGTGTATGTGACCAATAAAAAAAAATAGTTGGTCTGGCATTTCGATGATTCCGGGTGATTATTAGACGAGCTTCAGCGAGGATTCAATTTGACATACTGACAAAAATTGGTGTTCGTTTTTTTTTGTCGGTTCTCCACAGGTCAAACGGCTACAGCTATCAACTTCAAACTTTTTTTCATTATGATTCCTCATCTAGCTTAGATCTGTGTAGTTTGTGGCATTATCGGGTGGTAAATTTTATTCTTATGACTTTTAGAAATGTCAAAAATACTCATTAGAATAACACGGGGGAAAAAAAATTAAAAAACTTTTATTTTCAAAAAAATTGAAATTTTGTGTGAAGTTGACTAACATCTTGGTTCACATTTCTGAAAATTCTCAGCTTGATCAAGTCAGCCATTTCGAAGAAAACACATGAAATGTGCCAAATTGGTACCACTCGAAGCAGTTTTTACCCATTTATAACTAAAATGTCACCCAATTGGTGAATTTAGGCGAGAGTTTGACAAAGAAGTCGACATACTATTACTTTCCGCTCGTCTAACAACGCGTATATGGCGTTTTCCTAGTTTAATTAATTCCAAGTCTTTCCAGCCGGATCGTCTATGATGAATGTTATTCCCGACAGATGCAGATTCACAGCTCAAACGAGGTTCCATTCCGATATTTCGACGAGTTTATTGAGTTGAAAGATGGTAAAGGTACTCATAGTCATTATCATTATAGGGTAAGTGAGTAAGTAATGTCTTTATTGGATGAGCGAAGCGAAGACTCAATTTCGCCATACCCAGAAAAAAAGTGCCTGTTTTTTTTTTTTTTGTTCGCGCTCCACAGGTCAGACGAAAATTCAAAATCAGTTGAAACTTGGCACACACAAGTATCCTTATCCAATTCGATACTGGAGAGTTTTGAGGCGCGATCGGTTGAACCACTTCTGAGAAAACTCATTCCAAAGTTTTCAAAAATCCCATTAGAATAACCCGAAGGAAAAAAATCGTGAAAAATATTTCATTCAAAAGAATTCAAATTCTCAGAGAATTTCAATCTGATAATGATACACGTTATTCCGAACTTTCACTCAAATCGGATCAGCCGTTTTGATGTAAATTCCGATGAAGAATTCTTGTTTTTCAAATATTTTTCCTCCGGGTTATTCTTATGAGGATTTTTCAAACTTCACGATTTGTTTCCGGAAAAAACTTCCAACCGATATTCTGAATAACAATCCCAGCCTATTCTGGTATTACGGGAATATGTGGGAAAAGTTTCAATTCGATTGGTATTTTTTCCTGACCTGTATGCCGCGTACAAAATTACAAAAAAACAATTACAACAAAAACATGAAAACTAAGCCCATTTTTTTTCGGTATGTGGAATGGAATCTTCGCTACGCTCATCCAATTATTCTGGAATGAGATTTTCCTATTCGTGTATAACATTTTTTGTTTCAAGTATATATATATATATATATATATATATATATATATATATATATATATATATATATATATATATATTCTGTGTGAGACGCAGTTGTTTCAGATATTTTTTATTTTCTGAAAAAATGAAATTTTGTGTGAAGTTGAATCACATTTTGATATACATTCATGGAAATACTCAGCTTGATCGGGTCAGCCATTTTGAAGAAAAATTATGAAATGTGCTAAATTGGCACCACTCGAAGCCGTTTTTACCCATTTCTAACTCAAATGTCACCCAATTGGCAAATGTATGCAGAAGTTTGGCAAAGAAGTCGACATACTATTACTTTCCGCTCGTCTAACAACGCGTATATAGCGTTTTCCTAGTTTTCAGATCTTTTGAAAACCACATCACACACAGCCTGACATCTTTCAGGTGTTAGAGATTGAGAACGATCCACATCTGAGAGAATTGTCAGTGACCAGAAGACGATGTAGATTCACTGACGAGCCAATACCGCATTCTTATTACAAGCACTACAGTTACAGCGCATGCGTCGTGGAATGTCGCTTACAGAAACAACTGGAACTGTGTAATTGCACTCATATTTACATGCCAAGACGTGAGTTATTAGAGATTGTTATTTTTTTTTTTAATGGGTTTTAACGACGCACTGTAATGATTACTAAGATCTATTGGCGTCGGATGAATGATTAATGAGATGATGGGATGATGAGATGAAGGTTTTTATGGGTAGTGGGAAGGATAGTGGGAAGGAAGCGGTCGTGGCCTATATTGTAGGAACCATCCTGGCATTAGCCTAGACTACAGAGGGAAACCACGAAAAACCCCTGTAAAGATGGACGGTGGCGGGGATCGAACTGGGTCCGATATGTCCCTTCACCTCCCGGATCACAAAGCAAGTGAGCTAACCACTCAGCTACTGTGCCGGTAGACATTGTTGATATAATAATATAAAATATTATATAAATATAAATATAAAATATCATATAAATATCATATAATATTGAATATTATATTTATATATATAAATATGAATAGATATAATATATTTACATGGTTATTGGACGAGCTTTAGCAAAGATTCAATTTGACATACTGAAAAACATTGGTGTTCTTTTTTATGTTTTTTTTTTATGTTTTTTTCTCGGTTCTCCACAGGTCAAACGGCTACAGCTATCAACTTCGAACTCTTTTAAATTATGGTTCCTCGTCTAACTCAGATCTGTATAGTTTTGTGGCAATATCGAATGTTAACTTTTTTTATGAATTTTAGAAATTTCAAAAATACCCGTTAGAATAACACGACGTAAAAAAATGTAAAAAAATTTATTTTCAAAAAAATTGAAATTCTGTGTGAAGTTGAATAACATCTTGATACACATTTCTGGAAATTCTCAGCTTGATCGGGTCAGCCATTTTGAAGGAAAAACATGAAATGTGCCAAATTGGTACCACTCGAAGCCGTTTTTACCCATTTATAACTAAAATGTCACCCGATTGGCGAATGTAGGCAGAAGTTTGGCAAAGAAGTCGACATACAATTACTTTCCGCTCGTCTAACAACGCGTATATAGCGTTTTCCTTGTTTTATTCTCATGGTTATTAGACGAGCTCTAGCGAGGATTTAATTTGACATACTGAAAAACATTGGTGTTCGTTTTTATGTTTTTTTTAATGTTTTTTTGTCGGTTCTCCACAGGTCAAACGGCTACAGCTATCAACTTCGAACTTTTTTTAATTATGGTTCCTCGTCTAACTCAGATCTGTATAGTTTTGTGGCAATATCGGATGCTGACTTTTCTTTTTATGAATCTTACAAATTTCAAAAATGCCCATTAGAATAACACGGCGGAAAAAAGGAAATATTTTTATTAAAAAAAAAAAAAATGAAATTCCGCGTTAAGTTGGGTTACATTCTGATACACATTTCTGAGAATTTTCAGCTTGATCGGGTCAGCCATTTCGAAGAAAAACTATAAAATGTGCTAAATTTGTACCACTCGAAGCAGTTTTTACCCATTTCTGAATTAAATGTCACCCAATTGGCGAATGTAGGCAAAAGTTTGGCAAAGAAGTTGACATAATATTACTTTCCGCTCGTCTAACAATGCATATATGGCGTTTTCCTAGTCAATTAGCGGTATGATGACCACCTGGATGGCGAATGGAGATGATGGAAATGAAATTCCGGGAATCAATCATTGGATAGCAGATTGTATGACATAACCTTCTGATACAATGATCCACAAAAAAGAACGAAAAATGTCGTGATCGATGAAGAGTATACATTTGACTTCCTTAACCTCAAAATATCCTGTAATTTGAATTCACTATTTTTTTTTTTTTTTATAACATCGAAACTTGATACAAAATCATTGTTCCCCAATTAAGGCTATGGATGAAAGATAGGATCGTTTGAACGGGGCACCACAAGGGCGATCTTACCACCCCATTTTAATCATTTAAAACCAATGAACTTCAACACCAGGACTGCGCTGTTGGTGAGCATAACTTTCCGCCGCAGATAAAAGTCTTGCAGTTTCTGAAAGTCCGGAACACATTATAAGTAAAAACAGTTTCTGTGATATATATCCGGACATTATCAGCATAGGTATCAATATATAATTCATAATATACCATTTTCATAATTCAATGCGCAGGCGCGTCCCGCCTCCTAGCAGCCGAGATCGCTGGTATTGCATTCTGGGAGTTTTAGTACTGTACAAAAAGTCAGCCCACTTATCCACAGGGTTAAGACAAAACACCAAGATATATAACTTGCATTATCTCTCATCTTACTCTCTCTGACAGTGTGTAAATCTCCCAGTATATAGTAAACATATAAATGTTGAAACTACTATCTTATTATAAGTTTATAAGTTCACTGTAACGCACAATAATATAAATCAAACGTGCTAAATAGCATTGGCAGCATAGGAATTTCGAACTCGGGTAATAGCATCCCGTTCTATTTCAAACGATCGCCGCTAGATGGCTCATTTATTTTTGAAAAAGGTCTATTGAATGCAATGTTCTTTTTCAGTAGACCACGTGCCTGTGTGTGGGGTCAGGGGTCATTCGTGTCTATTCAAGAATTCACGTACGTACAATAAATATCATAATATAATCAAATGATGTAATTTTTTGTAATTTACGATGAAGAGTGGCTGTTCTGATGTAATAGTATCTTTGAATGACACTCCTAAAAGTTCACGGTAGTCGATTTGACGAAATATCATTTTTTTGGGTAATTACTTCCAAACGGTATGAGACATCAAAATTGCAAGACGTGAGAAACACAGATAATTTATAATAGCTTCAAGATGATACAAGTTATAACTATTCAAGTCATGTCGCATAATTGTCAAGCGTTAAATGTTTTGTTTATTTTAAATATGTTTTTTTTCTCAGCTGTGAACACTTGACAGTTAGGCAACATGACTTGATTGGATGAGCGAAGTGAAGACTCAATTTCACCATGGACGAAAAAACGTACTTTTTTTTTCGCTCTCCACAGGTCAAACGAGAATTCAAAATCAGTTGAAACTTGACATATACAAGTGTCCTTATCTAACTCGATACTGTGAAGTTTTGAGGCGCGATCGGTTCAACCACGTCTGAGAAAACTCATTTCAAAGTTTTCAAAAATCTCATCAGAATAACCCGAAGCAAAAAAATCGTGAAGAATATTTCATCCGAGAAGATTCAAATACTTAGAAAATTTCAATATAATTATGATACACATTATTTCGAACTTTTACTCGAATCGGATCAGCCGTTTCAATGTAAAAAATCATATGATGTAATTTTTGGAAATCACTCAAAGCTATTAAGATACCTATTAAATTCAAGCAACAGGTGTCACCAATTGACTGTGAACAATTAAAACAGAGTCTTCGTCATTACCATAGGAATTGATTGGGAAATAAGATGGCAGTGACTCAATTGTTTCTCCTCCCCAAACTTGGGTTGGCAAATTGTCCTCCCTCTTGATCTAGCCTGGAAAATTGACCTCCCCCCCTAAAACAGGTACCTGGCAAATTGTCCGCTGGCAAATTGTCCTCCCCCCATGATCTAGCCTGGAAAATTGACCTCCCCCCCTAAAACAGGTGCCTAGAAAATTGACCTCCCCCATAAAACAGGTGCCTGGGAAATTGTCCGCTGACAAATTGACCTCCCCCCCTAAAACAGATACCTGGAGAATTGACCTCCCCCCTAAAACAGGTACCTGGGAAATTGTCCGCTGACAAATTGTTCTTCCTCCATGATATAGCCTGGAAAATTGTCCTCCCCCCCTAAAACAGGTACCTGGGAAATTGTCCGCTGGCAAATTGTCCTCCCCCACTAAAACAGGTACCTGGCAAATTGCCCGCTGACAAATTGTCCTCCCCCCCTAAAACAGGTACCTGGGAAATTGTCCGCTGGCAAATTGTCCTCCCCCACTAAAACAGGTACCTGGCAGATTATCCGCTGGCAAATTGTCCTCCCCCCTAAAACAGGTACCTGGCAAATTGTCCCACTACCAATAACTTGTGAAATATCTCAATCCAACAGTATATCTGTACCACACCACGCCATATTTCGTGGAAAATGACCCGAATCTATCCGGACTCCAATGTGATTGTTACATCGGCTGTGCAGAGATGGACCTTGAAATCGTGTCTATGACTATTGAGAGGTAAATAGAAGCTTCGTTATGAGATGGATGTTTTCCGAACGACCCCACCAATATCGAAGTCATTTCAGGGTACGAACGAGCCACGATGTGGGGATATCGACATAATTTCAATTTTCATTTTTTTTACTACGAAAACATCAAAACTTGAAGTAGGATCATTGTTTTCCAATCAAGGTCATGGATGAGAGGTAGGATCGTTCGGACGGGGCACCACGAGGACGATCTTACCAACCCATTTTGATGAACTTCAACACCAGGACTGCGCTGTTGGTGACCATAATTTTCCGCCGCAGATAAAAGTCTTTCAGTTTCCAAAAGTCCGGAAAACATTTTTTTTCTTTTAATAACATCGAAACTTGATACAAAATCATTGTTCCCCAATTGAGGCTATGGATGAAAGATAGGATCGTTTGGACGGGGCACCACAAGGGCGATCTTACCACCCCATTTTTATTATTTAAAACTAATGATCTTCAACACCAGGCTGCGCTGTCTGTGACCATAATTTTTCGCCGTAGATAAAAGTCTTTCAGTATAAACACACGAATGTTGATATCTTCCACTTTGAACTAAGTCTCTTGGGCAATGATTACTTCTTTGCCATGACAGCAGATGTAAAATTGATCATTATACAAAATGCACAAATTAAATTAGTGATAGGCCTATAATGAACACATTATGAGAACACATTATAAGTAAAAAACGTTTCTGTGATATATATCCGGACATTACCAGCATTGGTATCAAGAGTGAACAGGACACACGAATGTTGATATCTTCCACTTTGAACTAATTCGCTTGGGCAATGATCACTTATTCTTTCCATTAACAGACAGCAGATGTAAAGTTTATCATGATATAAAAAATAAAAGAATTGATGACAGGTCTCAAATATTGTCACAAATATAGGTCTCAAATAACCTTCTCTATTAATAATTCCCCTAGCTTAGAAGATTTTTCACACCACTTGAATTCAATCGAATCAGTTGAATCAATCAAATATCTAGGTGTTATAATTGACCACAACTTACGATGGGATGAACAAATCAGAACCAGTGCCAATAAAATCAGGAGAACCATTTTTAAATTTGTACAACTAAGAAATATATTGGATTTCAGCACATTAAAAAAAGTATATTATGCTCTTGTTCAGTCTATCATTCAGTATGGTATCATAGGTTGGGGTGGAGTCTATCCTACCAGTCTAGATCCTATAATTAAGGCCCAACGATATATTATGAAAGTTTGTTTGAAGAAATGGGAGGATTATCCAACAAACATGCTATTTGATGAGTTCGACACCCTTGATGTTCGTCAGATATATGCTAAAGAAGCTATTCTCTACATGGTCAATAACAATTTACTAGAAAATATAAGCCATTCACAAAACACTAGACAGAAAGTAGCTGGACACACCCTTACACTGAGAAAAACGAAAAGATTTGGACAAAACAGTGCAAAATATATTGGATCGAAACTCTATAACAACCTACCTATTGAAATTCGAAAAATCACATCTTCTAACAAATTTAAACTAGAAATCACCAATTGGATCAAACGAAAGGGCCGTGTATATATTGATAACTTGATAAGCATTCCCAACTTACAGAGCCGAAAATGACACAATGTTATAGGCCTATAACTATTATTAAGCACGGTACACACGAACGATTACAGTTGCCCCAATCGCCAACTGGCTTGGGCAACTAACCTGGAATTGTTCGTGTGTACATGCCATCAATTATATTATGCCATCAACAAAGTCGACGATCCGATTCGGTCAGCCGTGTTAGTTGGCGATTGGGGCAACTGTAATCGTTCGTGTGTACCGTGCTTTATTGTTTTCGTTTTTATTGAATACAAAATTTCTTGATTATTGTTAATTACTATTATTATCATCATCTTCATCTTCATTTTAATATCAATGCTACTATTATTATTATTATCATTCAACTTGTCTTGTTAATTTTTCAACTCCGTGTAATCTTTGAATATCTTTTCACCTAATAGTGACAAATTAATACTTGGGAATAATTATCAAAGTATGAATATTATCAAAGTATAAATATGTTTTCACTTATTATATTATGTTGTTACTATGTTACTATGTTACTATGATATGTCATTATCATGACATATCAACTATGAATTATTTAATACTTGTCTTCTTTCTAATTCTAATTCATATCCTATTTTTATATTATCCTGAGTGCAAACACAAGGTCTCTTTCTTGCACTCAATATTGTATTTCCTTCAACTGGTATATTATTAGAATTGTATATGTAGTATACTGTTATACAAAATATGAACTATATCCATAACATTGTATTGAAACTTGAATTGAGGAAATAAATAAATAAATAAAATAAATAATTATAAATAGTCTTATCACTCTACTAATCGAAAGTCGTGGCCAATCAGTACTTCACCCAAGCATTTGTCTCGAGGACTGTGGGAAACCACGAGAAAACCAATCGTCAGGATGGATTTATAATCGACTAAGAATTGACTGAAAAAGAGTCAATCATTTGACCATATTCAAGAATGTGTATTACCTTGTGATGCCCCGTCCAAACGACCCTATCTTCCATCCATAGCCTCAATTGGGGTACAATGATTCTGTATCAAGTTTCGATGTTATTGAGAAATATATATATATATATCCATAAATATATATATATATATATATATATATATATATTTATGTGAATATATATATATATATATATATATATATATATATATATATATATATATATATCTATATCTATAAATATATATATATATATATATATATATATATATATATATATATATATATATATATTTATGTGAATATATATATATATATATATATATATATATATATATATATATATATATATATATATTCAAGAATGATTGAGTAATAGGTGAATAACATGTTTGTACAGATTCCTCGATAGTCAAGCGCCTTCTACGATCACGATCAATCTAAGCGCCTTGCCGACAGAAAGACATATGCGGAATGTCATCCGGACCAATCTGGACCTAGTCCGTGAGTATTGACAGTTGACAGGCTTCTGTCTCGTAACATATGACAAACAATAGTTACCATGGCAATACAGCGAACTGGTGGACATTGTTGTCTGACAATTTCAACAATGAGTGACGTCACTTGACAGTTGCATGTATAGTCTTCTGTCACGTAACATATGACAAACAATCGTTACTATAGCGATACAGCGAACTGGTGGACTACCAAACATTCTGATTGGACAATTCCAACTGATGGACATTGTTGTCTCTCTCTTTCAACAATGAGTGACGTCACTTGACAGAAGCCTATATGTTCCCGGGTCTCGAAGCATAGTGATCATATGGGCCTTGTCACTGAGGTAAGGGTCCATAGAAGTAGATTTAGCGAATTATCATTTTTTTGTGATTTTTTTTTTATATTGGTTTTTAACGACGCACCATACTGATGGTTACGATCTATTGGCGTCGGTGGATGATGGGATGATGAGATTTAAGGTTATTCTATCAGGTGTTCCGTATGGTGGGAAGGAGTTGGTCGTGGCCTGTTGTTAAGGAATCATTCCAGTATTGACCCGAACGACAGAGGGAAACCACGAGAAACCCCTGGCAGGATGGTCGACTATGGTGGGAATCTAACCCCGGTCTCCCGAATGACGGTTCAGTGTGTCACCACTCGACCACACGTCTCGTTTTTTTTGTGATACTTTTTGAACGCTATGAGATATCAAAATTCTAATACGCAAAAAACATTGATAATTTTAATAGCTCCAAGATAATATGTCATAACTATTCAAGTCATGTCTCATAACTGTCAAGCGTATACAGCTGGGAAAAACATATTTCTCAGCGGTATACGTTTATATAATTCATTCTATTTATATACTTATATATCTATATATATAATATATATATTTTTATATAAATATATATTCAAATATATTATATAAATATTCATATATTTATATAAATATATATATATATATATATATATATATATATATATATATATATTATATATTTATATATATTCATATAATTTTGATTTCGAAAGTTATTACAATTATCCGTGTTTTTTGCTTATTTTAATTTTGATATCTCATACCGTTCAAAAAGTATCACAAAAAAACTGATATTTCGCCAAATCGACTCCCGTGGACACATATGGGAATCATCTTCCTGACGATGATAATTTGGCACGTAAAAAAACTATCATATCAGGACTCAAAAATGAAAACTCAATAATGGACGAGAATATTTCGCTGCGTCGGTATTTATTTGTCCTATATCCATTTTTCGTATTTTCGGAGTAGGATGCTGTATACTATATTCCATAGATTAGCAGGACAAATCAACTGTATTTAGGACACACAATCATTTGATGTAACATGCGAGAATCACCTAATTCACAAAGAATGTCGGATATGGGGCAACCAGCACTGGAAAATATTATAGAACATTCAACTCCGAAAATCCGAAAAATGGATATAGGACAAATAAATACCAAGGCAGCGATTTGGTGAAGTATGTATCACCATTCTAGAGTAAGTGTCGGAGATCTTTGTAGTTTTCTCATCTATTGTTCGGCAAAGTCAGCACGTAAATATGTCAATCATCTCCACAGACTTCCTTACACTGATACAGTGTTGCATACTTTATCACCTTCAATATATGTCAATACCAAGAATGACTTTGCGGATCTATAGAATCTGAAGCGATATAGCAACGTCGCATAACAACTTTTGGACTTGTCCTCTGAATGCAGGACAGAAGAGTTCCTTTGTCACTGTTGGAGTTATGATTTACATGTTTGATAGGCAAACGCGTTATGTGTTGCCGCGTTGATGGATGAGCTGGAACATATCACCTTATCTTTGGATTGGTTATTATATATATATATATATATATATACACCTTGAGATCCAAACCATTACATCACTGCCATCTTATTCTCCGTTATTGATTTATATGATAATAAAGAAGGCTTTGTTTCAATCGTTTACAATCAAGTGGTGACACCTGTGGCTTGGATTTAATAGGTATCTTAATAGCTTTGGATGATTCATAAAAATTACATTATATATTTTTTTACATCAAAACGGCTGATTCGATTTGAGTTAAAGTTCTGAATGATGTGTATAATTAACAGATTGAGATCCCCTGAGAATTTGAATTTTCTTGGATGAAATATGTCTTCTGAATTTTTTTCTCCGGGTTATTCCTATGGGATTTTTGAAAACTTTGAAATAAGTTTTCTCAAAAGTGGTTCTACCGATCGTACCTAAAAACTTCACAGTATCGAATTAGATAATGATACTTGTGTGTGCCAAGTTTCACCTAATTCAGAATTTTTGTCTGACCTGTGGAGCGCGAACAAAAAAAAAACAAAAAAAAAGCACTTTTTTTTAGGGTATGGTGAAATTGAGTCTTCGCTTCACTCATCCAATGATATTCAGCAATTGAGCTCAACTATGAGATAGCAACAGTTACTCCAGAATGGTCAGACAGACTATACCAACACATTTTTAAGGAATGAAATTCATAATTTGAGACACTCAGAAATTTGATTCTTATTTTTTCTCACGCATATGTTGCTGAAGTGTTGTCGAAGACTGATCATCTCGCAGTTTCAATATTTCGTTTTCATTCTCAGATATCAAATCATTCACGACATGTTTTTAAACTAGGAAAACGCCATATATGCGTTGTTAGACGAGCGGATAATAATAGTATGTCGACTTCTTTGCCAAACGTTTGCCTAAATTCTCCAATTGGGTGACATTCAAGTTATAAATGGGTAAAAACTGCTTCGAGTGGTACCAATTTAGCACATTTTAAAGTTTATCTTCAAAATGGCTCACACGATCCAGCTGAAACATTTCAAAAATGTGTATCAAAATGTGAATCAACTTCACGCGGAATTTCATTTCTTTTGAAAATAAAAAATATTCTCTTTTTTTTCTGCCGTGTCATTTTAATGGGCATTTTTGAAATTTCTTAAATTCATAAAAAAAAGTTACCATCCGATAATGCCACAGAACTATACAGATCTAAGTTAGATGAGGAACCATTATGAAAAAAAAATTGAAATTGATAGCTGTAGCCGTTTGACCTGTGGAAAACCGACAATAAAAACATTAAAAAAAAAAAAACATAAAAACGAACACCAATTTTTTTCAGTATGTCAAATTGAATCCCCGCTAAAGCTCGTCTAATCAATATAATTTTAAATGAGATGTGATCATGTAATATTCTTCATCCTCGTTGTTGGATGAGTTATCAGAAGAGTGTATGTCCGGATTCTATGAGAGTGGACAATGTGTGAACTTCACAAACAAATTCCCAAAGTTCCAAGTTCCCCAGTCGATTCAATATCAAACTTATTCGAAATTTGATAGACAGTATCGACCGGAAGTGTCATTCAAGATGCTCCAATTCATAAATCATCTCAATTGACAGAAATCTCCGCCAATATATTTCAAATTTCTCATGAAAGAGATAAAAATCGGAGAGATTTTTAAGCTGGAACCACAGAAGAGTGAACATAAAATGATAAGTTTTTCCTATCTGATTTATATGGCGCAAATTGTTCAGTCGAATATAAGATTTCAGAAAATTCCAATAATTGATTTCAGTGTCTATCGGTGGGTCGGTGAGTTTGTTCATTGGTGCGAGCATCATCAGCGTGTTCGAACTCATTATGTTTGTGTTGGTACGACCTTGCCCGTGTGGCCAACCTGGTCGGGAGAAACATGTCGAGCCTCAAGACAAACATACCAACACGACAATACCAAACATGATCAACTAGTTGAGCCTCAAGTGCAACATACCAACACGACAATACCAAACATGATCAACTAGTTGAGCCTCGACTGCAACATATCAACACGACAATACCAAACATGATCAACTGGTTGAGCCTCGACTGCAACATATCAACACGACAATACCAAACATGATCAACTAGTTGAGCCTCGACTGCAACATGACGACGTCTGAACTCGTCTCATTCTGAGCTCGACTCTTTTGCTGCTTTGAGGGAAGATGAAAGCCTCATAACTACAATGCTACATTTGCTCTCATCGATGAAACTCTTGTCAGAATATTATATAGTATTGAGGAGTTTCATAAATGCTGAAGCCTAATAAATAAATAATGTCACTTTGAAGGATTCGTATGACCTTCATTTTATATAACAAATTGACACTCAAACTATAACCATTGACCAATTGACTTTTAACTTCTAACTTTTAATTTTTAATTTTTTCTTTCAATTGAGACTACTAGGAAAACGCGGGATGCGCGTTGTGAGATGAGCTTAGAAGTATGGCAATCTAGAATGAAAAATAACTTGTCAGCTCAATTTACATCTACAAACCTTGACTTACTTCAAACGTTCAAAAACCTCACCTGGAACTTGTTGATATTTATAGTAACCTGCAACCTGTCGCATAAACACTTTGCAAATCCAATTGATCCAAATATTCAATAAAATGTACACCTTTAATGCGTTATCTTTGTTATTTATCATTCGATTGTTGCAAAAATCTGTGGAAAGGTGTATAAGAGTATTGTTCATATTCGGTGAAAATTTGAGAGCTTGAGAAAAATTCTTATTTTTCAAGTATTTTTCCTCCGGGTTATTCCTACGAGGATTTTTCAAATTTTCCGATTATTTTCCGGAAAAACCTTCCGACCGATTTCTCTGAATAACAATCCCAATCTATTCTGGTATGACATCAACGTTCAGAAAAAGTTTCAAGTTGATTGATTCATTTCTCTGACCTGTATGCCGCGTACATAATTACAAAAAAAAAAAAAAAAAAAAAAACATAAAAACGAAGCCCATTTTTTTTCAGGGTGTGAAATGGAAAGCTTCGCTACGCTCATCTAATAACCTTCTAATTTTAATATTAGTGTACTTTGTATGGTGAATTTATTTCATATTTGTTTTTATTCCGCATTTGACTTGGTAGTTGCTAGGTATTTATAAAAAATAGCATCTACCATTTATTTCAATTCATGTATATTTTCTTGTTCATTTGTTGTGTATGATACGGTACATTATCTTGTTTATTACCCTCGACTGTCCATATGACTAGGAAAACGCAGAATGTGCGTTGTGAGATGAGCTTAGAGTATGGCAATCTAGAATGAAAAATAACTTGTCAGCTCAATTTACATCTACAAACCTTGACTTACTTCAAACGTTCAAAAACCTCACCTGCAACTTGTTGATATTTATAGTAACCTGCAACCTGTCGCATAAACACTTTGCAAAACCAATTGATCCAAATATTCAATAAAATGTACACGTTTATTGCGTTTTCTTCATTATTTCTCATTCGATTGTTTTAAAAATCTCTGGAAAGGTGTATAATAGTATTTCTAATATTCTGTGAGAATTTGAGAGCTTTTGAAAAATTCTTGTTTTTCAAGTATTTTTCCTCCGGGTTATTCTTATGAGGATTTTACAAACTTTCCGATTATTTTCCGGAAAAACCTTCCGACCGATTCCTCTGAATAAACAATCCCAACCTAATCTGGTATGACACCAACGATCAGAAAAAGTTTCAAGTTGATTGATTCATTTCTCTGACCTGTATGCCGCGTACATAATTACAAAAAAAAAAAAAAAAAAAAAAAAAAACATAAAAACGAAGCCCATTTTTTTTCAGGGTGTGAAATGGAAAGCTTCGCTACGCTCATCTAATTAACCTGAAAATGTTCCATTTTAATTGTAATCCTCTTGGACGAAAATGAGAATAAATAAATAAATAAATAAATACAATATCTGTGAACTGACATGACTGAATAATTCCAAGCTTATTGTGAAAGTACCGGAACATTTTGAACCAAGTTCGTTTCATTTTGGTGACATAATTCTGAGCTACCCATATATTTCATATTTCTTCATCTTCGTATTTTTCTCTAATGAGGATATCCAGAAGGATCTGGATTTAATATTGAAGAAATATCTGATACATAACGTTGAGATCAATTGAGTGGGCTATAATGATTGTCTTCTCTTCATATATTCAAATATGATATATATATATATATATATATATATATATATATATATATATATATACACACATATATATATATATATATATATATATATATATATATATATATATATACACACACACATATATATATATATATATATATATATATATATATATATATATATATATATATATATATATATATATATATATATATATATGAATATATATATATATATATATATATATATATATATATATATATATATATATATATATATATATATATACATATATATATATATACATATATATATATATATACATAAATATATATATATATATATATATATATATATATATATATATATATATATATATATATATGTATATATATATATATATATACATAAATATATATATATATATATATATATATATATATATATATATATATATATATATACATAAATATATATATATATATATATATCACAATTCGGGATCAATAATACTGATATCACATTCGTATTCACCCTCACGGAAATGAACTCCGTTTAAAACAAACGTCAAAATGAGTCCAAATTCTCTCTCAATTTTTCTCTCTTGATTTAAATTTATAATTAATCAAGTACTATCTTATTCCAAATAGAATATCAAGATTCATCATGGAGGGTGACATGACCATAACTCTCATGATATATGACGTATTAGAACCCTCACTGGGACTATCCTATGTATGAAATAACCTCTCAGGCCTATCTAGCTCCGAGAGACTAGGACTTTCACTGGGTTATGTTCACTAGGAGATCTAATGTAACCATGACAACATCTTCAGTCTTCGTGTATGTCTATTGTTGTCAGCACAAAATTCCAGCACTGCTTTTGAACTAATCGACATTTTTGCTTTCCAAAAGACCGTGACTCTGTCATTGATTGCATTCTAGGCAACGCGTTATGTGTTGCCACGTTGATGGATGAGCTGGAACATATCAACTTATCTTTGGATTGGTTATTGGATGAGCGTAGCGAAGACTCAATATCACTGTACTTGAAAAATCGAATGTTTTTTTTTTCTTGTTCGCGCTCTACAGGTTAAACAGAAATTAGGATCATGATGAAACTTGACACACACATGAACCCCTATCTGACTTGATGCTGTATAGTTTTCAGGCACGATCGGTTGAACCACTTCTAAGATAACTCATTTCAAATTTTTCAAAAATCTCTTAGGAATAACCCAGAGAAAAAAATTCAGAAAAATATTTCATCCGAGAGAAATCAAATTATCAGGGAATTTTAATCTGATAATGATACACATTATTCCGAATTTTCACTTGAATCGAACCAGCCGTTTTGATGTAAAAAAATATATAATGTAGTTTTTATGTATCACTCAAATCTATTAAGATACCAATCAAATCCAAGCCACAGGTGTCATCACTTCAAAGTAAACGATTAAAACGAAGCCTTCTTTATTATCATAGAAATCAATAATGGAAAATAAGATGGCAGTGATGTAATGGTTTGGATCTCAAGGTGTATATCTATATATAATAACCAATCAAGAGATAAGTTGATATGTTCCAGCTCATCCATCAACGCGGCAACACATAACGCGTTTGCCTGGTTTAATGAATATTTAGGTTTTGAGGCGCATCGACAGCGAGGTCATATTATCTCGCTTACTCGGTATTCAGCTTTCCAAAAGAACATTATCCCATCGAAATCCTCAGTATCCAGGAGTTATCTATGCCCAGCTGGTTTATTTGAGTTGCAGTGGCGTTGAGGGTCCCAAAGCTCAAGCCTTGGTCCAGGAGTACAATGTGGGCAGGAATCAGTAATGATATGTACAGTCAATATATTCACAATTGAATTTTATTGAGATATCAATTAGAAGTATAAGAATGTAAGAAGAAGGAAAATAAGGATAAGCAAGATCTTAAGCTTGTTCTCACAATAATTTGTTAGCTCATCTCTTTTGATTACATGTATTATGCACGGTATTGCCAGGTCTAGTTAGCCCTTATCTGACAATTCAAACTCGTTATCACCATGGTTACCTGTGGTATTTGTTTTCACCAACTCTCAGATAAATATTAACTGGACTTGGTAATACTGGGCCTTATTCCATTGACTAATCAGTCAGTTAGCTTGACGGATTATTTAACAGCTTAGCAGAATAACTGCTTCCGTATCATTAACTGGACCCTTACCTAATAAACCACTCGAAATTTTGTGTAGCTCCAAGAGGCTGGGACTTTGATTGGTTAATGTTCACTAAAAAAGCTACCAACAATGACAAAATATTGGAAAAACAAATCCACGGTCTCTTGGACTGAATAAGTTCGTCACATTTGGAAGCCCACCTCATAAGCAGGGCCAGGATTTTGTGCTAACAACAATGGAAATACACAGAGTTCAGACACGTTGCCATGGCAGGTAGCTCTCCCAGTGAACATGGACCAATCAAAGTCCTAGCCTCTTGGAGCTAGCTGGCACTAGCACCGAATTTATTAGGTAAGGGTCCTGAGCTCCACTCATACATCGTGCAAAGTTCTCTTTTCGACCATAACAATGTGATATTCATTCATCATTTCCATAATACTAGGAAAACGCCATATATGCGTTGTGATACGAGTGGAAAGTAATAGTATGTCGACTTCTTTGCCAAACTTTTGCCTAAATTCGCCAATTGGGTGATATTCAAGTTATAAATGGGTAAAAATTGCTTCGATTGGTACCAATTTAGCACATTTCATGTTTTTTACTTCAAAATGGCTGATCCGATCATACTGAGAATTTCTAGAAATGTGTATCAAGATGTCATTCCACTTCACACGGAATTTAATTTTTTTTGAAAATAATTTTTTTAAAATTTTTTTTCCGTCGTGTTATTCTAACTGGTATTTTTGAAATTTCTAAAATTCATAAAAATAAAAGTTACCACCCGATGATGCCACAAAACTATGCAGATCTAAGCTAGGTGAGGAACCACGATGAAAAAAAAGTTTGAAGTTGATAGCTGTAGCCGTTTGACCTGTGGAGAACCGACAAAAAAACATGGGAAAAAAAAATATCATAAAAATGAAAACCAATTTTTTTCAGTATGTCAAATTGAATCCTCGCTAAAGCTCGTCTAATTACCATTCATCTTTGTCATCATTTATTACTCTTGATACCCCATCACGTCATCCGAACTCTCCATATCATGTTCATCGAACGTTTCAAAGACGGTGAAAAGTATTATTACAAATTCGAAATAGTAAATGTATCTGGATATAAAAAGAATTACAAACTTGTTGGGTGAACTGGATCATTAGTACCGTGGCTGAAAATATCATTGAAAATACAAGAATTCAAATTGTGGAGATATTGGTAATTTAAGCTATGCCTATCAATAACGTAACGGGATAAGCAACATGGCGTAAGTCCCATCCTTCTAACATTAGGTCGTTTTCACCATGATGGAATCAGCGCGCTTTCGTGTACATTTGTGAGATTCGCAATTACAAATCAAATCGTACGTATTAGGCTCGTATTTCAATGTATAGTACATAGTTGTATAATTCTGAGATTCACAATTTCAAGTCAAATCGTACGTATTAGGCTCGTATTCCAATTTATAGTACATAGTTGTACACTTGCATTGTTTCGGATCTTTCTCGTAGATGATGAGTAATTATCCAGTAATCAAATGGTGAATATAGCAGTAGAGCTCTTGACTAGGGGACTAAATGCTTTTACAGACGTAATTTAAATTTAGATTGACCAGTTCAAATGAAATTCATTCCAATATTGTTTAATGCAGTTGGAAAGAGCTGGATTCACAGATTGCATTACATCTATTACTTGTATAGATCAACATACAATAAAACCAGCAAATCATCATAACATTTGTGAGGCGGCATCCCTTTGATATACGCATGGTGCGAAAGGAAACCGCCATGTTGCTTATCCCGTGACGTTATTGATAGTCATAGGTCATATATATCTACAATCATCACATAATGATGTTTCTATGCATACACATGTAAATAAGTGTTCAAGAGGGCTCAGGTTGCTAGAAAACTTGGACATTATTCTAGAAATGTATGAAAATGTGGAATGAAATGGACTCTTCCATTTCGTTTTTCATCTATTCTCCTTTCTTGTGTTGAAAAAACGAGGTAAAGAATTAAATTATTTTCATCACATGAGATACTTCCTGTCACTGGGCCAGCAGCTTCTAGCCAATGACAGGACGTGAATATGTAAACAAAATACATAAGTCACTGCCTTCTTTGGTTAATCATCTCAGTGGCAGTGATGCAAAGCCATCTCGAATGGTAGGCACAATATTCACAACTCACTTTGACATTTCACAAAAGACCTTAGTACTAAGGTCTAGTACTAAGATACTAAGGTCTTTGATTCCACTTACTGAATGCGTGTTGAGATTTTAAAGTAATATTCATCATCAAATCTATGACTAACAATAACGTAACGGCCTAACGGGATAAGCAACATGGCGCTTTCCTCTCGCACCATGCGTATATCAAAGGGATGCCGCCTCACAAATGTTATGAAGATTTGCTGGTATTGCTGTATGTTGATCTATACAAGTAATAGATGTAATGCAATCTGTGAATCCAGCTCTTTCCAACTGCATTAAACAATATTGGGATACATTTCATTTGAATTGGCCAATCTTAATTTAAAATACGTCTGTAAAAGCATTTAGTCCCCTAGTCAAGAGCCCTACTGCTATATTCACCACTTGATAACTGGATAATTACTCATCATCTACGAGAAAGGTCAGAAACAATGCAAGTATACAACTATGTAGTATACACTGAAATACGAGCCTAATACGTACGATTTGATTTGTAATTGCGAATCTCAGAAATGTACACGAAAGCGCTGATTCCATCATGGTGAAAACGGCCTAATGTTAAAAAAATAGGACTTACGCCATGTTGCTTATCCCGTTACGTTATTGGTAGTAATAGATTAAATAAGAGATATTGAAATGAGCGAAAGGTGATTTGAGATCAGTTAGCTACCATTCTCACTAAAAGAGCAAGAATTTAATTTAATTTTAATTAATTTCGAGAGTGAGTTTAGAAAAAGTTTTGTGTTCAAAGTCAGAAAACATATGAAACTCGACTTTCATGAACGCGGAAATCGCCAGCTAAATTCATTGAGCAGATATTCTGGCCGCCATGTTGGAGAAACGACCTATCAGTGACAAGATAACATCGATATAATAAGTTATGAATGTATTTGTTGTATATTTATTCCAATTATTTGTGTTCTTGTTTCAACTATCATAACTGTCCATATGACGCACATTCTAACCATTGTTGTACAACATATATATATGTGTGTCCAATTTGGACAAATATTAAATGAATACATGAATACATGAATACATGAATACATGAATACATGAATACATGAATACACGAATACATGAATACATGAATACATGAATACATGAATACATGAATACATGAATACATGAATACATGAATACACAAATACATGAATACATGAATACATGAATACATGAATACATGAATACATGAATACATGAATACATGAATACGTGAATACATGAATACATGAATACATGAATACATGAATACATGAATACATGAATAAAGAGCAGCGTGGTTTCCGAATATTAAACTCGGCTCAATTCACAGCTAAGAGAAAGCGAATCGCTGACCACGTCCATGGAAGATCAGTTTCAGAATTAGATCGAATAAAAAGCTACGAAAAATTCAGAAAAATTGTCAATCACATAAGTCAAACTCGTTTAATAGAAAGGTGAAATATTCCCAGAATGGGATTGTATGGATCACTCAGGTGGTTATACACTTGACACAGTTCTGTTCATTGGCATGAGGCGCATTCCTGAACCTACTGACCTTACTTGTAGTTCAGTACTTGCCAGTAGAATTAGCAGTATCCGGGACACTTACCAAATAAATATCGTGCTGGGGCTAGCTAGCTTCAAGAGACCAAGGGGAGAGGTATCTCCCAGAGGAGCTACCTGTCATGGCGACATGTCTGGTCTCTGTGCATTTCCATTGTTGTTAGCACAAAATACTAGTCCTACTTGTGAGGTAGGCTTCGAAATGTGATCAAATTATTCAGTCCAAGAGACCCTGAATTTTTTTCATCATATAATGTCATTGTTGGTGGCTTTTTTTAGTAAACATTAACCAGCAAAGTCCTAGCCTCGTGGAGCTAGCTAGCACTAGTACGAAATTTCGAGTGGTTTATTAGGTATGGATCCAGTAGGCTCAAGTAACGCAACACACATTCAGGAGGCTCATTCTGAAACTGGATTTCAATCATATGGAAATGAAATCGAACGCTTAGAAAGCGATTCGTATTATGAAATTTGAGAATCATGAACGTATTATGAATGCGTTTGACAATCGCTATTTCCATGGAATATATTCTCGATCGTAATGCGACCCGAAGCGAAATCGAAACATATTCGATAGCACGGAAATCGACGAATATATTTACAGAATAAGCCTCCAGTACAATCCGGAAGTAAAGATATGGACGCCATTATTGTTTTTCAATACGATGTTAGGTTATAAAATATTGTGTGAGAAAATTCATACGCGAATCAACCTTAACTAGATTTTGAATCGATCAACATTTCTCCAGATGCAGTTTCTCTGCCTCATTCACAACATTGTCCACACTCATATTTGTCTGTGAATGAACTAATGTAATCTCGCACCATTCATGGAGGTCGCCAATACTTGTACTGGGTTTACTGAAACAAATAGCTCCAGTGTTTCCAGTGCGCAGAATTTACTGGTGCGGTGAGTTCCGGAACTTCCAGTAAATTACTCGGAGTGAGTTTCAGAATGCATCCATTACGCTTGCAGAAGATTCTAGAGGATTCGGACGTAGCCATGGCAACCAGATCGAGCTGTGAGCAATGTGAGTGTGTGGAGGGCATCTTGAAGCGTCTGAGCAAGAAGTGAGTCCAATGCTTAGCAGCTGGCGTGTTGACGTCACCACTAATAGGCCTATGTTGTATTGACTTGACGTGCGAGGAGGTTCTTGGTCGATTAGTGATATTCGATATGTCTCGAAGTTGAGTATTATCGATTATCGATTTGTTGTCGTGTTCAGGAGTCGGCGCCGATTTTACTGTAAGCAAATATAGTGGATTATTCATGGGTTGTGTATCAATGGTGAAGGTGTGCGCATAAGATACTACGCACAGACACGATTCAGGCTGATTCTAATGCATCAAAAGGAAGAGTACACTGAAAATTGTATCCCGAATTGATGAAAATTATAATTTTAATTAATAATTAATAATCTCCGACAATTATTACAAGGTAACAATTATCTAGATAATTTATTATTTATATATTCAGATATTTAGATAATCATTTAATTCCTTGAAACAATTGAGAAACATATATTAATCCATATATTCATTCTACCATCTTCACAACCACACAATATGCTCCAACAACTCATCACAACTTCATTGTTTTCATACACATCAATATATTTACCCCCTTCTCTGCCCTTTTTTCCTCGCCTTTTCAGTCTCTTTTTCTTGCTCTCTCAAAGTTCGAATCGACATTTGAATGATCATTATTCAAGACTCGAATGAATACATTGTTGACGAAACCGTGGTTACTGTACCACTTGGAATAAGTGTGATATCCAGGAAATTCTGATGGTATTTTTTTTTCACGACTTGTGAAGCGTATACGAAAAACAACAACAGAACACAGATATTCCTCGAGACTGAATTGCCGTATTTTCTTTCGTCAAACCAACTATTTTCCACAGAATGAGTTTTGAAAAGTGAGTTGGTACTACCTCAATCTCGGAACAGTATTCATATCCCAAAATTCGAGGAAAACATTTCACTTCGCCTTCGAGTGGAAAAACTTTTCCATATTCTCCGTCTCCTTCCAGCCCTCTCAATCATTCTCCCTTAAAAAGAATCATGGCAATCATTCCGTCAGAAAATCTGACAGAACCACGCAAGATGACCAGACCGCTGACACGGACAACAAAACAAATTATGTTAGTGACTTCCGCCGCTTCACTCCTAATCTTCCTCCTAATGACCAGCCTGCTCAAACGGAACCCTTGGACGTCCGACCAATCCGAAACTTTCCTCGTCAACAGTAAGTCGTGTCAGATACCTAACTTCGAGTCTCGTCACGAGTCGATCGTCAAGTTCTTGAAACCGTCCGAGCCAATCAGATGCTCGCGTCGAGACCCCATGACGTATACCGTGACGGCTGAAGACGGCCGTAACGTGTTGTATGTGAACAGAGGGGTTGTGCAACAATACACGTCGTCATCGCAACCAGTGGTTTGTTGTTACACGGTGATTGTTGGACGAGAATACAAGTGAGTTACGTCGTTTGAAATGGTAACATGAGTTTTGTCAAAATTCGCAGCCTCAGAATGCGAACAGTCCATTTCCATTTTCATCAAGCTGAGGTATGAGTGATTGAAATTTGGAAATTGTACGGAGAATGAAGACATAACAATGTGTTTAGTCAATTTTGTAATAGATGGCGCACGCTAGACGTTTTAAACTCTGGAGATAGAACAATTGAATGGTGAGGAAGAATAAAAAAATCAACCCTAGAAAGCTCGAAAGTGGAGTTAGAAAGTTTGTATTCTGAGGCTGCGTAATGGCGATCTCTGGAGAGAATGGAATTAGAAAAACATGGGAGAGTGATACCTCAGAATTTAGCTCATGATCATTTCATGGCTTCTCCATCAGTTTCCAATATTCCTTCATTTTGTAAGGTTTCTTGCGTTGTTGAATTAACTTATGATGATTTTTCTATGATGACTATCGGGTGTATGAGAAGTTCAATAGCATATGCATTTCGGAATCCGATCAACGGGTCTCACGAAACTGTTTGAGCTGATGGCCTCCGGTTCTTGCAGGTAAACATCTGGAACATAATTTCAGCTCGATCCCTCGATATATATAAATCGAATTTCGATATATTATTGGTTGTCAGACATGCCATGAAGTTATTCAGCTGATTTTCTCTTATCAGAACCAATCGCGATATAATTAATTATTCAAAAATCACCATTGCATCCTGACTCATCACAAAATTCAATTGAGGATTCACCTCGGACATTTCTGAACTTTTCAAGATTGGCTTCAGAATTTCTTGTTATCTTGCCATTATTAGGATTCTTTCTCATTTTCTTGATCGATTACAACTTCAGTGACATCGAATAGTGCGTATGATTCGAATGATTTTGTATTCTTTCAGACCGGAAGTTTGTGTCCAACTCGATCAGGAAGCTCCTCTCGATGACCAAACTGAATTGATCTTCGTCGAATGCAGTCTTGATAAAATCACAAATCCAGTCCTATATAACAACATGCATGCCGTGGTCAAGAGAATCCCAGATGACAAAAAAAACTTGGAGAAAGAAGTGAGAGTCACTGAAAAAATCACTTCAGAATATTCGTTGGAAGGAATAACAGCTGGGAATGAGCAAAATCAGACTGAAATACCCGTTCCGGACATCGAAACCGAAACCATTCGGAAACTAGCCAGACTATCTGGTTCAAAATCCTCTAAACATATTCCTGAACCACGACCAAACATTCTCATTTTGGGGATCGACTCAATGTCCCGCTTGAACCTGCTGAGAACAATGCCGAAAACCGTGTCGCATCTCAAGATCAATAACTGGCAGGAATTCCGCGGTTACAACAAGATCGGCTACGGCACGCGTCCGAACCTGATGGCGATCCTCACCGGACTCGACCGAACACAACTCGAACAGCTCGACTGTTGGCCGTCGGATGACGAATACCTCGATCATTGCCCGTTCATCTGGAAAGACTTCAGTGCTCGAGGATACACCACGGCTTACGCTGAAGACACCGCCGTCAGGTCTGTCTTCACATTCGAGGGAGAACGCGGTTTTAGATCCAATCCGACTGACTACTTCTTCCATCCGTTCATCGAAGCAATGGAACACGGTCTCCCGACTCAATGGTGGATGAACAATATAGTCTGTGTTGGACCAACCTCGGTAACCGATTACATTCTAAAATATACCTTGGATTTATTCACATCTGTCACAAGACAACCTCTATTTTCTTTGAGTTGGTTGAATAACTTCAGCCATGACACCAACAACATCCCTCTGGGAACGGACGACACGATATTGAAGTTTCTGGAGGATCTAGAGCAAACTGGGACTTTTAATAACACTTTAGTTATATTCCTGAGCGATCATGGGAATCGTTTTGGGGCTATGCTGAAGACATATGTGGGATGGTTGGAAGAACGATTGCCGTTCTTGTACATGAGGGTACCGGATTGGTTCCAAACAAAATACCCTCAAGCTTATCTGAACCTACAGGATAATGGAAACAAGTTAACATCTCCTTTCGATCTTCACTTGACCCTCAGGGACATTGTTGACGACACGGTAGAGGAGTCGAGCGGAGGTAGCCGAGGATGCCCGAAGTGTGGAAGTTTGTTCTCTCCCGTGGCGACAGAAAGACGCTGTGCAGATGCTGGCATATCTCAACATTGGTGCACGTGTACTAAACACATGCAAATGTCCCCGGAGGGTGACGTCATACAAAATGCGGCTGGATTTCTCGTGAGTTATATAAACGCTAAAGTAGCAAAGACAGATTACGATTGTGAAGTTCTGAATTTGCATTCAGTGAAGGAAGCAAGATTGAAAGATAATGCATCGAGTGATTCCAGAGTTTACGTCATAGTTTTAGTGACGTCACCAGGGAGCATGGTTTTCGATGCGACTGTACGATATCGGCCGAAGGATTTGGGTACCAGTTCCGAACTCACCCGAAATGTCACGACTGGTTCCGAGTTCGAGGTTTTGGGCACGATCAACAGGATCAATTCTTATGAAGAAACTAGTGATTGCGTACAAGACAGAGATATGAAGCTCTATTGTAAATGTCCCTGAAATTTCATAGATTGGAGGAGTACTCGATGCAATTCAGTTTAAAACTACCGGTATATCAAATGTGTTCAATATATTATTTTGGAGTTTTTATCTTCTAATCCGTAGTTTGAATTTATTTTGACGATTCTCTTCATCGGATTTTCCTCACACTTGTTCAGACTATGATCACCAACAGCTTTTGAGCCTCTAAATGATGAGTAACCCAGACCTAGCTTCTTTTTCAGGTTTTTGGTTTGTTTAGGCATTTTTTCCGTATGTGTCAAATATATAATACGGATGTGATTGTTTGGAGACGTCCATGTTATTCCTGAACCGATAGAATTATTCTCAGTGACATGCGCATTGCTATTCTCAGTGACATGCGCATTGCTATTCTCATGGGTTCAGAATTTCTACTCCTGAATGTCACCACTTCTCAACGCCCATCATTCCGAAACATACGTGTTCAGTAAATATGCACCTGTATCACGGCATTGCTTGGACCACATTCTTTCAAAATTCCACAGATAATTCATACATGTGTGGCGCAAACTTGAGGCGGAAAAATGAATGATTGGAAAGCTCATCAGCGTTTTGAAAATATATGGAACCAATCAAATATCACAAATTCTGAAAATTTTAAATTTTTGGAACACAAATATTCAAAATTTATCGATTTTGATTTTCATCTTCATCCGAATCTGATATGTCTCAAGTGTATATGTAAGAATGTATATGAATATGACCGATCTAACACAGGCAGTATTGCAGGTCCGGATCTTAACAACGAAATTTTAACGGAACGAAGTTAGCACCAACCGACATCAAGCCCCTATTTAGTTCTGTGAACGCAGCGTGCTTATGAACATGGATCGAAATTCATGACCTTCTGAAGAACCACATCATTGGGATCGTCAACTTGATGGTTCGAATCGTGCGAATCATATGGATGGTTTTTTCAAAAACAGTGCAAGGTTCTGACAGAGTTAGTAAATTTACGAACACAACATGCAAATTAACAGTAAATCGAACGGAAAAATGGCAGTGCATGACGTCACTAACAACATAACAACACTAACCTCGCTATCAGTGTGAACACCTAAACTCAGTTAGAACGATATCACCCATGATGCTTTTCACCCAGGTAACCTGTTAGCTTGACAGCAGTCAGTTGAAGTTCTCTATTTGAATGGAAACATCAAGAAGGCAAGGTTCGGTTTCCCAACTGCTCTACCACATAACCTTGTTTCATGAACTAACATGTTAAAAAAAGGATTGAAAAAATAATGAATCAATAGGATAATGATATAGTAAAATTGTGAAAAATAATTGAAATAAATATGGAGTGATGCTGTGAAGGTGAGGAGATGAAAGTGGTCATAGTGTGATGGGGTTCCTGTATATACCTATATTCATGAACCAGGCTGAGTCTGTTTAGTTGCCTAGATTGACTCGAGAGTGCGTGAGAATCGAATTGGCAAAATATCGGTTTTTGGTGATAATTTCCACTCGGTATAATATAAGATGATGAAATTCCAATATGGAGAAAACCCATTCATTCTCAATGATTCGAAAATGATATAGCTCACGAATATTGAACTCATTCCGCCTAATTGACGAGCATTTACAGATGAAAGTGAGAATTTCCAAGCTGTAGAGCATATATTGTCACGGCCATGCCTAACCCATTACCCAGCTGTCACCTCACATGTTACAACAAAAACCGCGACCTTGAGTGATAGCCCTTACTTAGCATAGAAAGACTATGCGACACGTTATCAGAGTGACCAGAGAGAGAACTAGAGTAATCACACCTCAGAGAGTTTGTGTTTACACTCATGGTCACTTTCACCCAGAACATCCGACGATCTACATCTATCTTTATGAGTGTGCAATGTGTGTGTGTTCGGAGATGAGGACTGCCTTCGAAATAGACGATCAATAACTTGGGTGCATGGCTTGCGTGCATAGATCTACCGACCGATGAGTACAATGTTAAATCAATAACTCGGGTGCATGACTTGCGTGCATTGATCTACTGGCCGATGAGTACAATGTTAAATCAATAATTCGGGTGCATGGCTTGCGTGCATTGATCTACTGACCGATGAGTACAATGTTAAATCAATAACTCGGGTGCATGGCTTGTGTGCATTGATCTACTGACCGATGAGTACAATGTTAAATCAATAACTCGAGTGCATGGCTTGCGTGCATTGATTTACTGACCGATGAGTACAATGTTAAATCAATAATTCGGGTGCATGGCTTGCGTGCATTGATCTACTGACCGATGAGTACAATGTTAAATCAATAACTCGGGTGCATGGCTTGCGTGCATTGATTTACTGACCGATGAGTACAATGTTAAATCAATAATTCGGGTGCATGGCTTGCGTGCATTGATCTACTGACCGATGGGTACAATGTTAAATCAATAATTCGGGTGCATGGCTTGCGTGCATTGATCTACTGGCCGATGAGATCAATGTTAAATCAATAACTCGGGTGCATGGCTTGCGTGCATTGATCTACTGACCGATGAGTACAATGTTAAATCAATAACTCGGGTGCATGGCTTGCGTGCATTGATCTACTGACCGATGAGTACAATGTTAAATCAATAACTCGGGTGCATGGCTTGCGTGCATTGATCTACTGACCGATGAGTACAATGTTAAATCAATAACTCGGGTGCATGGCTTGCGTGCATTGATCTACTGGCCGATGAGATCAATGTTGAATCAATAACTCGGGTGCATGGCTTGCGTGCATTGATCTACTGACCGATGAGTTCAATGTTAAATCAATAACTCGGGTGCATGACTTGCGTGCATTGATCTACTGGCCGATGAGTACAATGTTAAATCAATAATTCGGGTGCATGGCTTGCGTGCATTGATCTACTGGCCGATGAGATCAATGTTAAATCAATAACTCGGGTGCATGGCTTGCGTGCATTGATCTACTGACCGATGAGTACAATGTTAAATCAATAACTCGGGTGCATGACTTGCGTGCATTGATCTACTGGCCGATGAGTACAATGTTAAATCAATAATTCGGGTGCATGGCTTGCGTGCATTGATCTACTGGCCGATGAGATCAATGTTAAATCAATAACTCGGGTGCATGGCTTGCGTGCATTGATCTACTGACCGATGAGTACAATGTTAAATCAATAACTCGGGTGCATGGCTTGCGTGCATTGATCTACTGACCGATGAGTACAATGTTAAATCAATAACTCGGGTGCATGGCTTGCGTGCATTGATCTACTGACCGATGAGTACAATGTTGAATCAATAACTTGGGTGCATGGCTTGCGTGCATTGATCTACTGGCCGATGAGATCAATGTTAAATCAATAACTCGGGTGCATGGCTTGCGTGCATTGATCTACTGGCCGATGAGATCAATGTTGAATCAATAACTCGGGTGCATGGCTTGCGTGCATTGATCTACTGACCGATGAGTTCAATGTTAAATCAATAACTTCGTTAATGATTATTTTGGAGGGGTTGATTGTTTAGACAGTATTAGAACGGTTGAATAACCAATACGATGCACGTGTTCGCATCTATAACCTTTCATTGTTCAAATTGTTCGTACTTAGCATTCTCACCACCAGGTTTCAATCAATAAATCTATGTTCGTTACTCAACATGCCAGTGCCCGAGTAGCTAGAAAGTGTTACCCGTCAATAACCAAATCTATGAATAGAACATTTCCTTTCACATGCCAAGTGATATCAAATCAATCGCTCCCAAATGTATGAGCTACATTTCCCAATCACTGATTGTAAGTAGGTATTACAAGTTATGATTATTTGCATAATACTTATATTCGTGACAATATGTTTCAACATTTATACCTTGTTAAATGTGTTGAAAATATTTGTGTTCCTCTTATATTGGAATTTTCTCATCTTATATTATCTGATGAAAGATCACACCGGAAGCTGATATTCCGCCAAACTTCCCTCGATGCTGAGTCGTGCGAATAGTGTGGAGCTAGGGAGAGAATTGACATCGGTGCGCAGAAAAGATTTGAAAGCTTCATTTATATGCACCATGTATCATGTTGACTCCCATTCATGCGGGTTTCATGCGCAGAGTCCTGTGGGTGCATTGTTGTACAGAATAAACCCAGTGCAACTTGAACCCGATATTCGAGGTGGCTGTGACTATGCTGTCAGCACGATGCAGTGATACTAACATACTTCATCATGATATGAAGAAGGTGTACCAACTCACGTCTTCAAAGTTAAATATTTCCGGTATTAGTTCCTGAGCCCAGGGTCTTGATTGTCTGTGGCGTAACTACCGCTTTAATATCGAACTATATAAAATAACACTAATCAATGATGCCAGACACGGCTCAGTAGAATTATGGTCAGCAGCTGCATTTTTTTTACACGGAAATGATAGATGTTGTAACTTCAACAATGCCACCGGTAT
>OZ023339.1:19186718-19209218 GCA_964007535.1 Brachyptera risi | reverse complement strand
ATTTTTTTACATCGAAACGGCTGATCCGATTTGAGTGAAAATTCGGAATAATGTGTATCATTATCAGATTGAGATTCTCCGAGAATTTGAATTCTCTCAGATGAAATATTTTTCACGAATTTTTCCCTCTGGGTTATTCTAATGGGATTTTTGCAAACTTTGGAATAAGTTTTCTCAGAAGTGGTTGAACCGATCGCGCCTCAAAACTATACAGTATCGAATTGGATGAGGATACTTGTGTGTGTCAAGTTTCCACTGATTTTGAATTTTCGTCTGACCTGTGGAGCGCGAACAAAAAAACAAAAAAACAAAAAAACAAAAAAAAAACAGGCACTTTTTTTCCGGGTATGGCAAAATTGAGTCTTCGCTTCGCTCATCCAATTATTATTAAAACAAAATTTTATTCTCTCCAATAGTAGTACAATACATAATGATAATAGTTAGTGGCTATTAATTGATGGTTGACTGAGCTACCGAGGGTGGCTATCAATAGTCACACCCACAGGAATAAACCTCTTCCATATATCCGAGAGAAACAGAAATGTATATGATTTGTATCACTATACTTGTAATTATTTTGTATCAGTTATGTTTTTCATGTGTTATAATCATAATGCAAACCACAGATAAGCCTGTTCACAGGCTTTGTGGGATATTGTGAACTTTCCTGTATAATCTTGAATTGACAAATAGAAAATCTTGAAAAAAAGAACAATGAAAAAGACGGTATTAAGTGTATGGATATAATGATAGTATTTGTATATCCATTAATTATTTAAGTTTCACAATTATTTCGAATATTCCGAAGGAAAACCTGAATTGGAGTCATACAGAACAATCAAGAAAACCCTCCCAAGAGTTTGTCAACATGAACAAAAGTTGGTATGATTTGTATGCTGACGACACCGCGCTGTCGACTTCCAGCCGCGTAAGCTCTCACGTCTCTCATTCTCACGATCGCACTCGTTCAGAATAACAAATCCAGTTCCAATCTATTATTGTATTACTGAATAAATAAGCCATGTTGATGGAATGTGTTGAAAGAAAGTGTTGTTGAAAAACACGTTCCAAACACTGTTCATAAAATACAAACCAAATTAATTATGTTAGAAGAGGAATATTTTATCTTTTATTCATATTGGGTTCAACACCGCACTGTACTGATGTAATATTTATATAATAATGATAATTTTTTTTTTTATTCACACATTTTTAGTACAAATGATAGAATCAGGAACTCTGCTACTGAATATCCTACAAAGCCTCTGATGAGACTTGTCTGTGGGCAAGAAATAACATACTACATAGAGTGAACATGATGTAACTTCATGTGTCATTGTACCACTTATCACACAAACTATATATACTAATAATGATAATAATAATAATAATAATAATTTTATTCATATATAACAAAGTACATTGTTGAATAGAACAAGTCAAGATAGGTTGTATTCAAGTGAAACATAGTATATGTATCTAAAACATCATTAAAACAGAGAAAATGAAATAATCTATAGAAACCTCACTTGGGTTGTTGAAATTCAAAAGCTGCTCATATATTCCTCTACGTCGTGAAGCGAGTTTAATACCCCGTTCACACTATGATCGCTAACTGCTGTTTAGCCACTAACTGAGGTTAGCAACGTAGTGTGAACGGAACGCAGTTAGCACTAACCGACATCAAGGCCTAACTACGTTCTGTGAACGCAGTTAGAGCTTAACCGAGATCAAAATCCACCGCCTTCCCAAAAAATAGCAAGATTCACGCCATCATCGTGCTGTCATGCCGGCCTTATGCGTTTCGCATTTGCAAGGCGGTGAAATTAAGGCGAGCTCAACAATTAGAAATCGCGTAACTTTCGTCACTGATTGGTCGTTTTATCATCAAGGTGGCTTAAAAAACTGCTTAGCGAATTCGCAATCCGAATAACGCAGGTTTGGAAGCCCAGCATAAGACGTCACTAACAACCATTTCATGGCTATCAGTGTGAATACTTGACCTCAGTTAAGAACGGTGTCACCCATGATGCTTTGCGCCCAGCTAACCTCTGTTAGCTTAACAGCAGTTAGTGATCATGGTGTGAACGGGGTATAAGACTGAAAGTTCTTTCACCTTTCGTTTGAAGGTTATGTCGTTTCTCTCACTCCTAATCTCTTGTCAGAGTTTATTATAGAGAATTGCACCCGCGTACGAAGTGCTAAAATCTATTGGCGACGGTAATTGATGTATGAGATGATGGGGTGATTAGATGGAAGGTTATATTATTAGGTGTTTTTGAATGGTGGGAAGGAGTCGGTCTTGGCCTGTTGTTGAGGAACCATCCCAGTATTGACCTTAGTGACAGAAAAAAATCACGAAAAAACCCTGTCACGATGATCGAACATGACGGGAATTGTACCACCGTCTCCCGAAAGACGGTTCAGTGTAATAACCACTCTGCCACTCGTCTAAGTGGTAGCTTATCTGGAACGTCTACCCATTCTTCATGAGTACGTATATTATAAATATATTAGAATATCGTTAGAATATAATTATAATATTTTAAGACTTTTATCTACGGCGGAGAATTATGGTCACAGACAGCGCAGTCCTGGTGTTGAAGTTAATTGGTTCTGAATAATCAAAATGGGGTGGTGAGATCGCCCTTGTGGTGCCCCGTCCAAACGATCCTATCTTTCATCCATAGCCTTAATTGAGGAACAATGATTTTATATCAAGTTTCGATGTTATTAAAAAAAAATTAATCATTGGTACCCCGCTCATCCAATCAGCGACCTATTTTCTCAGTCTCATTCTACTATCGAGTGACTATAGAAAAGTCTACCGAATTGAAAAACACTATCACCAGCTTGCATCCACTCTCGTATAATTTTATGTGCATAGTCAGCAAAGTCAGGTAGATTCAATTCAATTTGTTTAATTGTAGTTCAATTGTCTTTTACATCACACTACATGGGAATTGGATTGTGTAGGATATGAGACTCGTTAATGTTAGGTATAAAGAACATGATACCATCTCACAGGGTAAACAGATATATATAGGTTGTTTATTATTATCATCATTCATTTACATAAAACATTGGGTTCACTTGTCCACAAAGCCTAGCACAAGGCTTATCTGTGGATTACACAGAGAATAATAAAACGAAGAAAGAAAACACTACATTTGTATATGAAAAATAACATTGCGCTCAATTAAATTAGAGGGATAGAATAATGGGGGAAGAAATAGGATAATGGTGGATACGAATAATACACATTAAGTGACAAAAAAATCAATTTGCAAATGATTACAGAGTACCACTCAAGGAGTCTAAAAGCCAGTAATTAATTTCTTTTTTGACAGAACATAAGTTTTGAAGTTTCAATAGATGTTGAGAAACAAAATTAAGAATGAATGGAATGGCGTACATCAACCGCCTTTTACCATGCTTATTACTAGTAAAACGCGGGATGCGCGTTGTGAGATGAGCTTAGAAGTATGGCAATCTAGAATGAGAAATAACTTGTTAGCTCAATTACATCAACAAACCTCGACTTACTTCAAACGTTCAAAAACCTCACCTGCAACTTGTTGATATTTATAGTAACCTGCAACCTGTCGCATAAACACTTTGCAAAACCAATTGATCCAAATATTCAATAAAATGTACACGTTTATTGCGTTTTCTTCATTATTTCACATTCGATTGTTGTAAAAATCTCTGAAAAGGTGTATAATAGTATTTCTCATACTCTGTGAAAATTTGAGAGCTTTTGAAAAATTCTTGTTTTTCAAGTATTTTTCCTCCGGGTTATTCTTATGAGGATTTTCCAAACTTTCCGATTATTTTCCGGAAAAACCTTCCAACCGATTCCTCTGAATAACAATCCCAATCTATTCTGGTATGACACCAACGTTCAGAAAAAGTTTCAAGTTGATTGATTCATTTCTCTGACCTGTATGCCGCGTACATAATTACAAAAAAAAAAAAAAAAACATAAAAACGAAGACCATTTTTTTTCAGGGTGTGAAATGGAAAGCTTCGCTACGCTCATCTAACTAGGAAAACGCAGAATGCGCGTTGTGAGATGAGCTTAGAGTATGGCAATCTGGAATGAAAAATAACTTGTCAGCTCAATTTACATCTACAAACCTTGACTTACTTCAAACGTTCAAAAACTTGTGCAACCTGTCGCATAAACACTTTGCAAAACCAATTGATCCAAATATTCAATAAAATGTACACATTTATTGCGTTTTCTTCATTATTTCTCATTTGGTTGTTGTAAAAATATCTGAAAAGGTGTATAATAGTATTTTTCATATTTTGTGAGAATTTGAGAGCTTTTGAAAAATTCTTGTTTTTCAAGTATTTTTCCTCCGGGTTATTCTTATGAGGATTTTCCAAACTTTCCGATTATTTTCCGGAAAAACCTTCCGACCGATTCCTCTGAATAACAATCCCAACCTATTCTGGAATGACATTAACGTTCATAAAAAGTTTCAAGTTGATTGATCCATTTCTCTGACCTGTATGCCGCGTACATAATTACAAAAAAAAAAAAAACATAAAAACGAAGCCCATTTTTTTTCAGGGTGTGAAATGGAAAGCTTCGCTACGCTCATCTAAATAGATGGAAACATTACTGGATGGAAAGTAGTTCAATTGGAAGTAACAGCAAAAAAACTCTCACAATATAGAGAAATCAAATCCTTTACAATCAAATCAAATCAAAATTCCGTCAAGAAGATGATATTTTCATATTTGAAATGTTATTAAGAGCAGATTAACTATGTGAAAATGAAGTTGACCCAACATGACTGTGTGCATTCATCTTTTTCAAATTTTATTTCATTTCTTTTTTTTTATAACGATATTTATATGTTTTTTTGTTTTGTTTTTTCTCATTGTTTTACTCCATTATGTTATTTTATTCCAATTTTCTATTCCTTAAATGTTATATTTTATTATTCCAGTAGGTTAATTTAGTTATCTTAGTTTGGGCTGGTGGTAAGGCACGTGTTGTTACGGGGTTTGCTCTATTCTTACCACCAGCGATACACAACATTTAAAATGCATATGTATTATAATGTATTGTGTATCATTTGAATAATAATTAAAGTAGTAGAAAAAAAGCATAGTTTTACTCGCCCTTCGAGGATCACTACAAATTTCACGACATCATCTGCATAGTCTTCAGCTTTGATTTCCAATTTTGTTTTCATTGCAAACTATTTTTCATTCTTTCCTTTTTTAAATTTTTGTATGATTTCGTTATCATCATTTAATTATTTCTTTTTCTACATTTTCTTATTCAAACCTAGTCAAATTATATATATTTTGTTATTCTCTGAAATGTTGTTATCGATAATTCTTTTTATATTTTAATTAATTGATTTTAATCTGTGTTTTTGCCATTTTATAATGTAAGACAGAGTCTTGAATGAAGATACATATATATTCCTTCAACTCTCTTACAAAGAAATTGGTACACAATTTACCATTGTAGATCGTCCGCTCTCGTGATGTCACAAAATATAAAAACCAATAAAGTGGACAGTGAAGCAGAAGAGATAGGGAAATAACAAATCAAGGTATCTGAAATTTTCTCTGCTTCGTATAAGTCACTTCCATATATAATATAATATGAGAGTGATAAGCTCTTGTGTGCGGGATATCTTCAAACAAAAAGCTCTTGACGGTTGAAAAACACAAATAATCAGAATAAGAATTTACTCGCTTAGACAAGAATCACCTTGTGATGCCAAATTTTTCGGAAAATTTGAATTTGAATAGTAAAAAGATTTGAGGATAAACAATGACATACACACATACACACATACACATACACACACATACACACACACATATATATATATATATATATATATATATATATATATATATATATATATATATATATATATATATATATATATATGAATATAAATATATATATATATATATATATATATATATATATATATATATAAATATATATATATATATATATATATATATATATATATAAATATATATATATATATATATATATATATATATATATATATAAATATATATATATATATATATATATATATATATATATATATATATATATATTTTTATATATATATACCTAATGAACTCGATAACAGGCAAGTAGGAACAAAAATGATATTTGTATGCCCATAATATTTCAAATGAATTGAATGAAAAGTAGAGATGGTTCTCAAATACATCTTGATCTTGTTTGAATATCCATTCTTTAATTCTGAATTCGAAGCTTTTTGCATTCGAAATGTTCATTCAAAATACAGTTTCCATAGAGTCCCATGTCAATATTCCTCTTGACTGGAAATAATTTTCACTTTTTAATAACATCAAAACTTGATACAAAATCATTGTTCCCCACTCAAGATTAAGGATGAAAGGTGGGATCATTTCGACGGGGCACCACAAGGGCGATTTCACCTCCCTATTTTAATTATTTAAAACTAATGATCTTCAACACCAGGACTACGCTGTCTGTGATCATAATTTTCCGCCACAGATAAAAGTATTTCAGTATAAACACACGAATGTTGATATCTTCCACTTTGAACCAAGTCTCTTGGGCAATGATTACTTCTTTCCCTTGACAGCAGATGTAAAGTTTATCATTATACACAATCGACAAATTAAATTAGTGACAGGCCTATAATGTTATAATTAGGCCTATCACATTAATAACTAATGGTCGTTGCCAATTAGTACTTCATCCAAGCATTTTAGATTTTTTTAAAAATTAGATTAGATTTTATTGGTTTTTTATACATTCCATTATACACTGTATGTAATACAGGCTGGTCATTAAAACCAATTTCATAAACTATTGATTGATTTAAACTTAAATAATTAAACATCAATAAACAACTAGACAAATATAAAGAAAACAAGAGGAACATTTTACACAAAATTGATTTCGAAATAGTCTTTTACATCATAAAGAACTTCATTTGTTAATATTGTTTCAACATGATGTCTAAATGTCCCATATTTACTAATAGACGAGATTGTATGAGGTAAATGATTGAAGCATTTGCTTCGAGGACTGTGGGAAACCACAAGAAACCAATTCAGGATGGAACGTAAATAAGTAAATAAATATAATTAATTAAATTCCATTCAATTCCTCTACTTTATTGTCGACTCTGACATAATTATAAGCATTGAACTTATGTTGCCAGCACACAAGAACACGTTTCTATGCGGGCTTCTCATACTCTTGATTCCTTTCATAGCAGTTCCCTTCATACTGCCTCAGTTCACTTTATATGTTTTCTCATTTCATATCCAATCAAGTTATTCATATTGTGAACTGAATAAGTGATGACAATAAAACACGATGTTGTATTCGGAATTTGATTGGCGATAACCGATCTGTTTTCTCAGTTCGAGCGATTCCAACTATAGTGATTCTTGCTTCTATACAGAATCACAGCTGATACGTTTGTATTCTGAACAGTCTCAGAATCTCAGGAGAATGTTTGCTTGGATTATGTTTTTGACAGATCATAACTCTCACTATAACCTATGACTATCAATAACGTAACGGGATAAGCAACATGGCGCTTTCCTTTCGCACCATGCGTACATCAAAGGGATGCCGCCTCACAAATATTATGATGATTTGCTGGTTTTATTGTATGTTGATCTATACAAGTAATGAATGTAATTCAATCTGTGAATCCAGCTCTTTCCAACTGCAATAAGCAATATTGGAATAAATTTCATTTGAATTGGACAATCTTAATTTAAAATACGTCTGTAAAAGCATTCAGTCCCCTAGTCAAGAACCCCACTGCTATATTTACCATTTGATAACTGGATAATTACTCATCATCTACGAGAAAGATCAGAAATAATGCAAGTATACAACTATGTACTATACACTGTTATACGAGCCTAATACGTACGATTTGATTTGAAATTGTGAATCACAGGAAAGCGCGCTGATTCCATCATGGTGAAAACGGTCTAATGTTGAAAGGATAGGACTTACGCCATGTTACTTATCCCATTACGTTATTGATAGTCATAGATGTAACTTCCACAATGAACCATGTAACATTAAAGCATGAATCGAGTGGCTGGTTTCATGACTATTCATGGCTATCAGAATCACATCTTGAATAACATAGTCACTGTCTTAGTCACAAGAAAGTTTCAGTCTACCTGACCCTTATACCTGATTATCTACTTCCAATAACGTGCTTGTGCTAGCTAGCTCCAAGAGGCTAGGACTTTAATTGGTTAATGTTTACTAATAAAGCTACCAACAATGACATTATATCATAATAACAAACGCACGGTCTCTTGGACTGAACAATTTCATCACATTTCGAAGCCTACCTCATGAGCAGGACCCTTATTCTCGAGATATGAGATTATGAGATGAGATTATTTGGGTGGAATTCTGATAATCTCACTGAAAATGGCTGATTGGTATTCTAGAAACACTAATTTCACATTTCATGGCATTCCACATTTCACTTGAAAATCTCACCACCCATTTGGTTAGTGAAATGTCAAAGTGATTGTTGAATATTGTGCATAGTACTCGAGACGGCTTTGAATCACTGCCACTAGGATAATTATTTGAGGAAGGCAGTGAATTCTATTTGTTCAAATTTTCGCGGGCTGCTATTGGCTTCAATCTGCTAGCCTTCTAAAGGGTATCTCTTATATAATAAAAACAATTGACTATTGTAGATCGTCCACCCTCGTGATGTCACAAGATATAACTACCAATCAAGTCAACAGTGAAGCAGGGGGAATGGGGAAATAACCAATCAATGAATCTGAAATTTCCCCTGCTTCGTATAAGTCACGCCCATCTACAATGGTAAATTACATTCCATATTTCACGATTTTTTAACTCGGGAATAGCAAAAAGGTGAATAGTGAGATGAACAAGTGAAATGAGACAATAATCTCATCTCATCTCATCATCTCATCATCTCATGTATAAGGGTCCATATATAATCTCACACAATAATAGAAGCCACGCAATAGCACTCCTATCGAACCCACTCAACCCACACTGTCCAACAGCAGCGTTTTCCCAGCTCTACTATCCCGAAGTGTGTACATAAGAAATTAATTACAACATGCAAATATCCGACTTTATCGACGAGTCAATGACGAGGTCACTCGGAGCTGGACATTAATTGATTCTGCTCGTAAACAAGTCATGCCAGGAACAATTGAATGATTGAATGGACGAGTCAACGACGCAGCAAGCAATGCCTGGAGGACTTGCTTTGATCAATACAGCGTGCATTAACAAAGCAAGAGCTCAACTTATAGCGTGTGCTGCGGATATATGATTAGTTGAGAACTTATTGCTCGACAAATATACACAACAACTGTTTTCAAACATTTGAAAGTCGCATTGACCTGTAAACACACTCAATCATGAACATAGTCATGTATATAGTCTATCTCAACACTCTAGAGTAAGTGTCAGAGATCTTTGCAGTTTGCTTATCTATAGGGCAGTAAAGTAGGCTGTGGCGCGGAAAGATAGGGTTCTAATTTAGGTTCATTCTTATGGGTAATGGCACGCACATGATTTTAAATTTGTCATAACTTCTAAACTATTAATACTACGGCTAAACCAGTTAGCCTACAATGTTCAGTAAACTGTTATCTTCACGATGAGACACATACATTGTATCAAACGCCTGGGTAATTTTAACAAATAGATGATGAAAAACATGTTGTAATTGCAACGTCGAAAACTAACGATAGCCGTGCGCGTAGGAGTGCACCCGCATGACGGGCAAAGCTTAATGTTGCAACATCTGTTTTGCGATGATGCCAAGCGATACCTAGCAAGCAGCTAGCAATTTTCTTGAGAACACGGCCACTGTGAGAATTCCGATGCAACTATCTCTCTCTTTCATTCGCTTGGCGACATCGCAATTACAGCATGTTTTTCATCATCCAATTGTTTAAATTAACCAGGCGTTTGATACAATGTATGTGTCTCATCGTGAAGATAACAGTTTACTGAACATTGTAGGCTAACTGGTTTAGCCGTAGTATTAATAGCTTAGAAGTTATGACAGTTTTAAAATCATGTGCGTGCTATTACCCATAAGAATGAACCTACATTAGAACCCTATCCTTGCGCGCCACAGCCTACTTTACTGCCCTATTGTCCTGCTAATAGGTAGGTACATGAAAATGTCAATCATCTCTACAGACTTCATCGGACTCATACAGTGTTGCATTTTACTCAAATTATATTTTAAAACCACTTTCACAATACATAGTATTGTCTTGAATAAGATTTCTGTAGCGATGTAGCAACGTTGCAACACAACCCTTACCTGGTCACAAAGTCACAAACTTGTCCTCAAAATGCTCGTGAGAAGAGTTCCTTTGTTATTGTTGAAGTTATGATTGACATGTTTACCTATTCGGCATTTAAGCTGATGGATTATATAGCAACAGTTACTGTAGATTGGTGAGACAGACTGTACTTTCAACAGCTTCACTGTAACTTTTCCAAATTATGACCCAAACTCCGATTTACTCACAAAACTAAAACCTATTTTTCATAGTAGTTCATCTTTAAACTAGCCTTTGGTGAAGTTTTCATAATTCTTTTGTTTCATTTGTCTATTGTATTTCTATTCTTATGAATTTTCTCTATTTCTATTTTGTTCATGTTTTGTATTACTACGCCAGTTTGTCGTTATCTTTATTCAGTATTGCTATATGTTGTGCATTTTGTCTTGCAATTTCATGTGCCAAATTTCATTTCCTGTCACATTGCACTTGTGAAATACTTGTATCCTGTTGTCAATAGATGAATGATGATGAATATATATATATATATATATATATATATATATATATATATATATATATATATATATATCCATATATATGTGTATATAAATTTAAATATACATATTATTTATATATATATATATATATATATATATATATATATATATATATATATATATATATATATATATATATATATATATATGTGTATATAAATTTAAATATACATATATTTATATATATATATATATATATATATATATATATATATATATATATGAATAGATATATATATATATATATATATATATATATATATATATATATATATATATATATTCATATATATATATATATATATATATATATATATATATATATACATTCATATATATATATATATATATATATATATATATATATATATATATTTCTTTTGATCCTCATCGAGAGCCGTTGATTCTTTCCTCAAACTTCCGACAGCAAAGTTCCACCACTTATTCCGACTCAACTGAAGTTTCAGAATTCCTTCAAACTGTTCCACCGAAGCGATCCATACTGTGACATTTCATTGCTCGACGGAAAATTCCAGAACGGAAAATAAAGGGAAATTAGAAAAACTTTTCACCAGATGAGCAATAATAGCAACTATCTATCTACGTCGTTATATTAGCCTTCGCTTCGCTCACCCAATGAATGAATGAATGAAACCTCAGAACGAAAGAATGATTACAATAGACCATTCTCGAAAAGAATGAGCCATCTAGCGGCGATCGTTTGAACTAGAACGGGATGTTATTACCCGAGCTCGAAAGTCCCATGCTGCCAATGCTATTTAGCACGTTTGATTCATATTATTGTGCGTTACGGTGAACGTATCAAGCTATAATATGATAGTATTTACAACAATTATATGTTTACTATATACTGAGAGATTCAAACAATGTCAGAGTGAGTGAGATGAGAGATAATGCAAGTTTTATATCCGTTAATTTTGCCAATTCCACCTTATCCGAATGGAAATGTTTTTATCGTGCTCCACAGGTTAGATGAGAGTATACATGTTGTTGAAACTTGGCAAACACAAGTGTCATTATATTATTAGATATGATTCAGTTATGAAAGGCAATCGGTTTCAAACACTTCTGAAAAAAAAAGGTTCCGAAGTTTTCAAACAATCTTAGGAATATCTTGGAGGTGAAAATTTGTAGGAATAATATATATTCTCCACAAGATATCTGAATATGAGGTTCAATGATAATTGAGTCGTTAAAGTAGTTCATATTTAAATATATATGTATATATATATATATATATATATATATATATATATATATATATATTTATATACATATATATATATATATATGTATATATATATATATATATATATATTTATATATATATATATATATATATATATATATATATATACATATATATATTCGAATATATATATATATATATATATATATATATATATATATATATATATATATATATATATGTATATATATATATAAATATATATATATATATATATATATATATATATATATATATATATATATATATATATATATAGATATATGAATATATATATATATATATATATATATATATATATATATATGTGAAAATATATATATACATATATATTTATATATATATATATATATATATATATATATATATATATATATATATATATATACATATATATATATATATATATATATATATATATATCTATATAAATATATATATATATATATATATATATATATATATATATATATATATATATATATATATATATATATATATATATATATATATATATATATATATATATATATATATATATATATATATACGTATATATTCCATATATAATATGAAGATTGAGTTTCCTCCTAATGGATATGTTAGATTATAACCATCACTGAAATACTTCCCTATGCTTGTGTACAAGGGTAGATGGAGCAGAGTGTGTTACCAGGAGAGAGGGGGGGTGGGTGGTACAAACCCCCCTTCCTCTCCCCTTCATCCATCATCAGACACACAACTGTTGAATGTTCACACAACTATCAACAATGGTATTGTAGAACGAGTCAGCTGTAAAAGCTACGCGCTGAAAACTCGCGTCCAATCAGGCATGAGTTCGACTCTCGCGTGGAGCTGTATTCATTGTCAACATTCCCAACCGGATGGTTGTATTCGTTCAGTTGTTTATCCTCAGCATGTTCTACTCGTGTTCCGTATTGTTCTACTCTTGTTCCGTATTGTTCTACTTTGAAATATGGAAGTACCTTCATGACGTGAAATATAATTGTATATTGTTTATAAAATCACGAATTCAATCGGCCATGATGAAACGTGTTGTGAAACGAATGGGAAAATCAATTAACTATATGAAAGTCACATAAAGGAGAAGGATGAGATTGAATATAAATATATATATATATATATATATATATATATATATATATATATATGAATGCATAAACATACATATATATACATATATATATATATATATATATATATATATATATATATATATATATGTTTATATATATATATATATATATATATATATATATATATATATATATATATATATATATATGAATGTATAAACATATATATATATATATATATATATATATATATATATATATATATATATATATATATATATATATATATATATATATATATATATATGAATGTATAAACATACATATATATATATATATATATATATATATATATATATATATATATATATATATATTTATCCATATTCATATGAATGGTCATCAGCGTAGATGAACATTCTACATTAGTAAGTAAGTAAGTGTTTATTGTTCTTTACATTTATAAGTACAGTATAAAGGTTGCAGTGTAAATTCCCCAATAAGTTTAGCAATGGAACATATTGTTCACATAAGATATAGAACAGGTTTCAGTATGAAACCCTGAGGCACACCTGTCCAGAATCATTTTCACATGCTCTGTTCATCTCGTCATGAATATCAACCACGAATGTCCTTTCATCCAGATAATCACAGAACCAATCCAGCATGGAGCCTCCGGTCCCAACACTATCCAGAGATGTTGTCGGTGCTCAAACGAGCCGTGAATGAAGGAAAAGATATCGGACTGTATTCGAACAGAGCATAATGGAATGGCGTGGAGAGCAATCACAGTTCAGTACGTGGACGGTATTCCAACGATGCAAAGATAACGTCGAGTGTGAAGAGGAATAGAGAAATGGGAAACACAAAAAATGGGTAAAAATGGGTAGCAAGAGGGAAAGGAACAAAATATAAGGTGAGGGAATATGGAAGATATCGTTTCACACCAATAAAGTTGGTTAACTCCACAAATCTGTCCACACTATATATATATATATATATATATATATATATATATATATATATATATATATATATATATATATATATATATATATATATATATATATATATATATATATATATATATCAAACACTACAAGAGAAGAAGAAAAGAAGAGAAGAAGTTGGAAGAAAAAAATCAAGACCAACAAACACCTTTTTCATCGATCCTGACTTTGTTTTTCGTGGTTATCCACAGTCCTCGAAGCAAATGCTTGGATGAAGTACTAATTGGCCACGACCATTAATTAGTAGAGCGATAGGCCTAATTTCAACATTATAGGCCTATCACTAATTTAATTTGTGCATTTTGTATAATAATGAACTTTACATCTGCTGTCGATGGGAAGAAGTAATCATTGCCCAAGAGACTTAGTTCAAAGTGGAAGATATCAACATTCGTGTGTTTATACTGTAAGACTTTTATCTACGGCGAGAAATTATCGTTTAGACAGCGCAGTCCTGGTGTTGAAGTTCATTACTTTTAAATGATCAAAATGAGATGGTGAGATCGTCCTTGTGGTGCCCCGTCCAAACGATCCTACCTTTCATCCATAGCCTTAATTGGGGAACAATGATTTTGTATCTAGTATTGATGTTATCAAAAAAAATAACACTCTAACCAAACCGAGTGACACGTATGAGCGAGACAAGCAATCGAAGCGGACTGCATTGTCGGAAATGAACAACTCACTGATTGGTCAAAAGAAGAACACAACAATTACATGGTCAGTTGCGAGTTAAACACTGGAAGAGTGACCAACCTATAACAACATAATTCAACCATGACTTTCAATTACACTCGCTGAGTTGATAATGGGGTGGAAATCAAAGTTTCTTAATACTGGTTTTTATTTAATTATTTTTTTCTTACAATCTTGTACAACTGTCTACTTTTTTCGTTACTTGATGTAACTTGACTGCTTAAAATCAATAGTTTCCAAAGAAACCTTAACCGTAAGTAGAATGTAACAAATCACTCAATGTTTTTTTTTCTTTTTACTTCAACTACTTTATTACTCTTAATGTTTGAGAAATACGTCCGAAACTGAATTCTACTTATGATTAACTATTTTAACCCGCAGTTGGGCTCATTTTGAAAGGTTTTGTGGATGTTTTTTTGTCTCAATTGTGTTTCTCTTTCTGTATCAGTGTATGTGATCAATAAAAAAAAAAAAAAAAAAAAAGAAACCATTTGTGCCATACGTGAATTGAACAGACAAGAATGATAATGGTGACTAACTGGGAAAACGCTATATACGCATTGTTAGACGAGCGGAAAGTAATAGTATGTCGACTTCATTGCCAAACTTTTGCCTACATTCGCCAATTGGGTAACATTTTAGTTATAAATGGGTAAAAACTGCTTCGAGTGGTACCAATTTAGCACATTTCAAGTTTTTTCTTCGAAATGGCTGATTCGATCAAGCTGAGAAATCTCAGAAATGTGTAACAAGATGTTATTCAACTGCACACAAAATTTCAATTTTTTGGAAAATAAAAATTTTCTAATTTTTTTTCCATGTGTTATTCTAAAGGGTATTTTTGAAATTTCTAAAATTCATAAAAATAAAAGTTACCACCCGATAATGCCACAAAACTTTACAGATCTAAGCTAGATAAGAAACCATTATGAAAAAAAGTTTGAGGTTGATAGATGTAGCCGTTTGACCTGTGGAGAACCGACAAAAAAATCATAAAACCCAAAAAAAAACGAACACCAATTTTTTTCAGTATGTCAAGTTGAATCCTCGTTAAAGCTCATCTAAAAATGGCGCAAACAGAAGTTATGAAGGATAATTCAATGAAATGGGAGCCTTGGAAAAATCAATGATGATGCCACAGCTTACATATTATTATATATATATGTTTTTTAATAACATCGAAACTTGATACAAAATCATTGTTCCCCAATCAGGGCTATAGATAAAAGATAGGATCGTTTGGATGGGGCACCACAAAGGCGATCTCACCACCCCATTTTAAATGTTTATAACCAATGAACTTCAACACCAGAACTGTGCTGTTGGTGACCGTAAATTACTATACGTTCCAGAATTCATGATGTCCTTAAATATATTCCATGAATACAATGTTCTTCTATCTCTCTGAATTTCAAATTGCATACCATTCATAATCTTGAATTTCTCCAAACACTAAATCAGTATATTTTCAACAGAACGATTCATACTTTTCTTTAGCACCGATGAAGTTGCAATAAGCCAATAATTCATGTTATATCTGTGATCCTCCTTCTCATATATAAGCTTCACACTTCAAGCTACTTTCGACTTTGGTGCCACTCTATTCCCTATCGATAAATTATTCAAGTGTGAAAGTGCTGGGCTGAGCTTCTCACGTGACAGAATAATGTCGGTGACTCGTTTGCCATCTACACCTGGCTGCTTGGCTTTTATTATCTTTATTTTGGCTTTGGCTGCTTTTATCCACCATTTATTTATCTGTTTATTCATTCATTTGTCTATTACGTCACAAAAAAATAAAAATATAAATTTTCAAAGGGACATTAGACTTGTCTGAATGGACTTGAAGAGAGAAATGTTACAATAAATGAAATGTTTCAATGCATAAAATGTCACAATATATAAATAAGATGCTACAATGGATTAATTCATTTTCATGGAATAGAAACCTTTCACATTGGACAATGCCTGATCTGGAAGTGTGTTTTTGATTATATACTTGAATTTGTTTTAAGAGCCCGCATCTTAGCTGAGCATGTTTCTCTTCGAAATGCTCGACCCAAGTTCGATGTTTGTTTATAAGTTTGATTGTGGGTGGAAAAGTGAAAAAATGATAATATTGGAAGAGTTCCAGTAACCACCGCTAGATGGGGGAGTTTTTCATTTCATAATTTGGACAAAATCTAGTTACATTACACATTTTGGCCAAGTAAATTGGGAAAACTGTAGAATAAAAGGCGAATCAGAATTTCAAATATTGATAAGCAAAATTGAATTTAAGGATGTGCGTTTGTAATTTATGTCTACTATTATTCGGTAACCGGGAATTAAACAATGAAAATCATCAAATTGGGCACATTTTGATTCAATTATAGCTTCATAATAAAATTATTCTTCAATTTTCGATTATACATATCTAATTGTGAGGGTATTATCTATTCATTGCATTTTACCGCAAGTCCGTAGTGTTCGTAGTTCTTGAGATGTATGTGGCGGAAGTGCACCCTGAAAATCTGTCCAAGATGCGGGCTCCCGAAACATTCCCAACAGTTATCCCGAGTATCGATCTCAATCAAGAGTCAGGAGATGACTGCTGACACGTGATAAAGTCACAGCTGTGCAATATATTCAATATATATATTAATATATATGTGAATATATTCAGCATTTTACCATAATTAGTGGGGTGATAGGCCTAATTATAACATTATAGGCATCACTAATTTAATTTGTCGATTGTGTATAATGATAAACTTTACATCTGCTGTCAATGGAAAGAAGTGATCATTGCCCAAGAGACTTAAGTCAAAATTAATTTCAGTCGCTAACGCATCAGCTTCGAGTAATCCGGGAGGTGAGAAGCATATCAGACTTCAGTTTATCCTTATCATCATTCATCAATTCACGAGTATTTCTCGTATTTATCCTCTGTACTCTGGACTAATGTCGCGATGTTTCCTACTAGGAAAACGCTATATACGCGTTGTGAGACGAGCGAATAGTAATAGTATGTCCACTTTTTTGCCAAACTCTTGCCTACATTCGCCAATCGGGTGACATTTAATTCAGAAATGGGTAAAAACTGCTTCGAGTGGTACCAATTTAGCACATTTCATAGTTTTTCTTCAAAATGGCTCACCCGATCAAGCTCAAAGTTTTCAGAAATGTGTATCATAATGTAACTCAACTTTAGGAAAATTTCATCCCTTTTGAAAATAATATTTTTTTTTCCGACGTGTTATTTAAATGGGTATTTTTGAAATTTCTAAAATTCATTAAAAAAAAACGTTATCATACGATGATGCCACAAAACTATACAAATCTGAGTTAGATAAGGAACCATGACAAAAAACGTTTGAAGTTGATAGCTGTAGCCGTTTGACCTGTGGAGAACCGACAAAAAAACATATATAAAAAAAAAAAAACGATCACCAATTTTTTTCAGTATGTCAAATTGAATCCTCGCTAAAGCTCGTCTAACAATATAGGTCAATACTGCTTCTTCACCATCACTCACAAAACCTTCATCTCGATCATCATTTATAGGACTCTGATGTATCCTTGTGATGAGGAAAGTGCCAAGCCCGATAAGAGAGGATGAAATGAAGAGGAATGAAGTTATCTTTGAGTGATCGACTTACGATGTTAGTGTTTAACCCTTTTAGTGCCAAGTGCCGATCTATCGGCACTGAAAATCTTGTTTGAGAAATGCCAAGTGCCGGTATATCGGCACTTGCTTTGAAGCAAAGTAGTTCCCAAAGTTTCTGTAAAATAGCGCTAGTAGTGACATATTCAGAAAGCTGCTATTCACACGAATTTCGTGTCACCAAGGTCAATATTCCACCATTTTTCCACAGCCGTCTATGTTTGTTTACATTTGGCTGAAATATGACAATGTTATTCTCGTTTGTTTTCAAAATGGCGTCTTGTGGAAGACGTGATTATTTTCAAGTTGAAGAAGTGATTAGGGATTCAGTAGATGAATCAGATAAGGTAGAAGTAAGTGACTTTTCGGAAGATGCATTATCCCATCTTCAGATGAAATAGTGATGCGAGTGAAAGGGGCAAAGAGAGTGATGTACCTGATAAAAATGTGGCTAGGCCCACGCCCAGGCCTAGAGTAGGCCTAGTTCATGTCATGTCGTCGTCTTTTGAATGATAGTTTGTAATGATTGAAATTCCACATAAAAATGAATGAAACTCCTGATTCTCACTCAAAACAGTTCGTTCTTCATCATGCAACTCTTCAAAATAATGTTGAAAATTATTTGCTACCTGTACCATTGGTATAAACCCAACAAATATTTTGACAGTTGAAAAAAATGAAAATAAAAGTCATTTTTTTATTTGTTGTCAGATCAAATATGAAATTTCAGTATTCCTTATCCAAGTGCCCATCCTTCCATCACATTACAAAAAATATTTCATGAGATTTGACCGAATGATTGGTAAGTTATGATTTTTTTTGTGATTCACTGTAAATCGGTCAAAACCTACCTGGCATTCTTAGACACATTTTGGATCAAATCTGGTGGCACTAAAAGGGTTAAAGACTGAGTGCTCTTCATGAAGAGTCCATGGGAGTTGATTCATCAAAATATCAGAATCTTGGTGATAACTTTTGAACTGTATAAGATATTGAAATTATAATACACGAGAAACAAATAATTGTAGTAGCTTCAAGATTATTATTTTTTTTATATTGGGTTTTAACGATGCACTGTAATGATGACTAAGATCTATTGGCGTCGGATGAATGATTGATGAAATGATGGGATGATGAGATGAAGGTTTTATGGGTAGTGGGAAGGATAGTGGGAAGGAAGCGGTCGTGGCCTATACTGTGGGAACCATCCCGGAATTAGCCTAGACTACAGAAGGGAAACCACGAAAACCGCTGATGGACGGTAGCGGGGATCGAACCGGGTCCGATATGTCCCTTCACCTTCCGGGTCACACGAAGCAAGTGCGCTAACCACTCAGCTACTGTGCCGGTTTCAAGATTATATACATCACAATTATTCAAGTAATGTCGCATAACAGTCAAGCGTCGATAGCTAAAAATGTTTTTTTTATGTTTTCGATGCTTTACAATTATACAACGTAACTGAAATAGTCGTGACTTATATAACCTTGAAGCTATTTCAATTACCTGTATTTATTGCGTATTAGAATTCTGATATCTAATACCATTCATAAGTTATCACCAAGAAACTGATATTTCGATAAATCGACTCCCATGGACTCTTAAGGGCAGTCGGACCCGGCTATGCTACCTGTGTTGAATCATTCATATTTATATACCTTGTTAACAGGATTGGTTTATTCAAAATACATATTGAATCATTTTTCATGTTGTTTGGACCTCCATCAAGACTCAAGAAAGCCAGTTTTCAACTGAAAATATCATCCGATAGTTATTAACATTGAAAAATGAGAAGAAAGTGTCAGGATCAAGGACATTTTATTGGTGACATTCATTTTTGAAACTCTGCAGTAGTCCAATCATGAATCACCGTCGATAATGTATGTTCATTATTATTATTGTCATTATGTCTTTATTGGCAACCGGGTGAGTCCCACAAATACAATTTGATGAAATACGAACATGGTATACCTATGACTATCAATAACGTAACGGGATAAGCAACATGGCGCTTTCCTTTCGCACCATGCGTATATCAAAGGGATGCCGCCTTACAAATGTTATGATGATTTGCTGGTATTATTGTGTGTTGATCTATACAAGTAATAGATGTAATGCAATCTGTGAATCCAGCTCTTTCCAACTGCATTAAACAATATTGGGATACATTTCATTTGAATTAGCCAATCTGAATTTAAAATACGTCTGTAAAAGCATTTAGTCCCCTAGTAAAGTGCCCTACTGCTATATTTACCATTTGATAACTGAATAATTACTCATCATCCACGAGAAAGATTAAAATCAATGCAAGTATACAACTATGTACTATACATTGAAATACGAGCCTAATAAGTACGATTTGATTTGAAATTGCGAATCTCACAAATGTACACGAAAGCGCGCTGATTCCATCATGGTGAAAACGGCCTAATGTTAAAAGGATAGGACTCACGCCATGTTGCTTATCCCGTTACGTTATCGATGGTCATAGGGTATACATATACATAAAAAACTGAAATAACTAACACAGAATAAACACAACAATGAAACATAAAAAGTAAAACATGAAATGTGTCAATAAAATGACTGAAAGTGTTGAGAGATATATTCATATTGTCGTAATTGAAACCTTTGGAACGAATGATTCTATTATGCATTGACTGTATACATAGATCAATCATTGGGTCAATCTCTTATGGAATCTGGAGAATTTGGTTGGAGCAAAAGTTGCGAGATTACTAGCAAAACTTGATATTCATATTGCAGCTCCTAATTCAATGTAGAATTTAGTCCATGGTCAATAATGCACTAATAACATTGATAATGCATTAGTTTAATGAATTGATAATGCACCATGAGGCAACAGTCTTAGGTCTATATATATTCCCAAATGGTAGCGAGATGATTTGAAAAAAAAAAGTCTTTCAAAATATTCCCTGCGGGGCTGTACTTCCACCCTCCCCCACAGTATCTGCGCAGAACCTCTTTCATAATATGATTGATTTTCCATATGCGCAGTTCTGAATTACCACAAATGTAACCACTGTATTCGGCCTAGCAGCTGCCTGAGTTCAAGCGTACAGCACTGGACATGTAACTGATGAGGATTAACAAGCTCAATGGAAACATGAAAGATTTTGAATAGATTATGAAGCCATATTTCTCACACTTCAGAATCAGATGATGAAGGAAGAAACCTGGAGCCAGGAGGAATGCAATGTCCGGGTCGTGAAAACACGAATGGGTCGCGGGCAAATTGACTGGATGGAGATGTTGTGATCGGGTTCATGTATGGAATCACTTCAATCTATCTTGTATTCATTTAAAGTTTCTGAATGTCATCTAAATCTTGCTATTATAGGCGAAGGGAGCACATGAGTTGTGAAAAAGGCGATGTGACAGAAATGTATGTTATATATATATATATATATATATATATATATATATATATATATATATATATATATATATATATATATATATATATATATATATATATATATATATATATATTCATATATATATGAATATATATATATATATATATATATATATATATATATATATATATATATATATATATATATATTCATATATATATATATATATATATATATATATATATATATATATATATATATATATATATATATTTATATATATATATATATATATATATATATATATATATATATATATATATATATATATATATAAATATATATATATATATATATATATATATATATATATATATATATATATATATATATATAATAATAATAATAATAATAATAATAATAATTTATTTTCCACAGTATACATTGGTAATGTTATGTTTCGTCATAATACATGGGTTCAAGTTGTTTTACAGTGAAAATTGTCTATATTA
>OZ023339.1:19146664-19186518 GCA_964007535.1 Brachyptera risi | reverse complement strand
ATATATATATATATATATATATATATATTATATATATATATATATATATATATATATATATATTTATATATATATATATATATATATATATATATATATATATTTATATATATATATATATATATTTATATATATATATATTATATATATATATGTATATATATATGTATATATTTATATATATATTGACATATATATTCATATATATATATATATATATATATATATATTATATATATATATATATATATGAATATATATTTATTCATAAATATATTCATATTATATATATACATATATATATTCATATATATATATATATATATATATATATATATGTATATATATATATATATATATATATATTAATATATATATATATATATATATATATAAATATTCATATATATATATATATATATATATATATATATATATTTATATATATATATATATATATATATATATATATATATATATTCATATATATATATATATATATATATTATATATATTCATATATATATATATATTCATATATATATATATATATATATATATATATATATATATATATATATTCATATATATTGATATATATATTTATATATATATATATTTATTATATATATAATATATATATATATATATATATATATATATATATATATATATATATATAAATATATATATATATATATATATATATATATATATATATATATATATATATATATATATATATATAAATATATAATCATTCATATAAATATTTATATTTTTCTCTTTTCGCGGTCATTTTCATTCATTCACGTCTATCACTAGTGGTCAATTTTAATAGCTTCAAGATGATATAAGTTTTAACTCTGGTAGGACGTTTGACCGTGGCTATTTGTGACACAAAACTGGGAAAAACGCAGCATATGTGTCATTGCCCATTAGAAATGGTCAATAGAAGTGATCATTGCCCAAGAGACTCAGTTCAAAGTGGAAGATATCAACATTCGTGTGTTTTGTTCACTCTTGATACCATTGCTGATTATCTTCGGATATTCATCACAGAAACGGTTTCTACTCATAATGCGTTCCGGACTTTCGGAAACTGAAATACTTTTATCTGCGGCGGAAAGTTATGGTCACCAACAGAACAGTCCTGGTGTTGAAGTTCATTGGTTCCAAGTAATCAAAATGGGGTGGTTAGATCGCCCTTGTGGTGCCCCGTCCGAACAATCCTATCTCTCATCCTTAAACTTCATTGGGAACAATAATTTTGTATCAAGTTTCGATGTTATTAAAAAAAAATATATAGAAATAGAAAAAATTTACTAAAGTCATGTCGTATAACTGTCAAGCATATACGGCTGAAAAATACGTTTTCATTATCTGTGAACGCCTAACAGTTATGCTACATGATTTGAATACCTTACCAAACCATCTCGAAGCTATTAAAATAACCTGTTTTTCTCGCCCAATTGAATTATGATATCTTAAACCGTTCAGAAATTATTACCCAACTACTGATATTCGTCTGAAAAAACTTTTACGGACTCTCGAATTCAATAAAATCTTAGAAAATTGTACAATAATTCAACATATTCATAAATATCACTTAGATTATTGTGACTCTTCAGTTCTCATCACTATATGTGATCATTATTATATTGTTTTTGATTTTATTGGATGATATATTGCATGATGTTTTTCCATTAGAAGTATCTCTCTGACATCAGAGCTTGTTACCATTATATTGTGAATAGATTCAATTAATTAGAATTATATTTCATATATTTCAAAATGTTCTTTATTACATCCACATGATTTCAGTATTCACATACAGACAAAAAAAAAACACAGGCAAAACCCTATAGGCTTCTGTCAAGTCACAAATGACAAACAATCGTTACCATAGCAACACAGTGAACTGGTGGACTACCAAATATTCTGATTGGTCAATTCCAACTGATGCACATTGTTGTCTGTCTATTGCAACAATGAGTGACGTCACTTGATAAAACCCTATAGGAGTGGGATGAGGACTTTGCCATACGCTCATGTAAAAAGAAATGTTCAGGTTCCGGAGATTCACTGCTTTCTAGATTCGATATTTGCCAAATAATGAGGTATTTTTTATCTGCGTCAAGGTGTGTAGAACACCTGAGTCGATAAAGTAGCAAAGGTAGAACTACTTTGACGACGACTATTATACATTATTCAGTTATCTCGCTCATCTTACAACGCATATGTTGCGTTTGACTAGTAATAATAACAATAATAATAATAATAATAATGTTCTCATATTGGAAGTATCTCTTCGACATCAGTCTTCGCTCCCATCATATTGTGTACAGATTTCATCAATTTAATCATATTTTATATATTACACAATGTTCTTCATTACATTTGTATGATATTAGTATTCATTATTATTACCTGCTGCATATTTGCATTCTTGTTATATAAATTCCTGTAGACTAATGAAAACACTACAATCTTGCTTCTTGTCTGTATTTTCCTTGTTCATTATTGTGAGCTCCATGCTATATTCCTGGAAGTCAATTCCCCTTCTTCCCTCTTCATCCCACAATACTTGACTTGATGTGAAAATAAAACCTCGACCAAGTTTCTAAGATGACAGTAGAAATGGCTCGAGAAGATTTCACATTCTAATTAGGTTTGGATAATATGTATCAAGAAGAAACAATACCTCCGACAGTGAAAAGATGATGTTATTATTCTAATCTCTGGAAATAATTCTCGAGGGATTAGTTCATTGTTGCTCCATTTTCATTTAATTTAGTTCGTTTATGAAGAAGGAAAGAAAAAAATGAAGAGAGAAAGAGAAGAGATAAATATATATATCAAACACTACAAGAAAAGAAGAAAAGAAGAGAAGAAGTTGGAACAAAAAGCTCAAGACCAACAAACACCTTTTTTTATCCATCCTGACTTGGTTTTTCGTGGTTTCCCACAGTCCTCGAAGCAAATGTTTGGATGAAGTACTAATTGGCCACGACCATTAATTAGTAGAGCGATAGGCCTAATTATAACAATAGGCCTAACACTAATTTAATTTGTGCATTTTGTATAATGATAAACTTTACATCTGCTGTCAAGGGAAAGAAGTAATCATTGCCCAAGAGACTTGGTTCAAAGTGGAAGATATCAACATTCGTGTGTTTATACTGAAATACTTTTATCTGCGGCGGAATATTATGGGCACAGACAGCGCAGTCCTGGTGTTGAAGACCATTAGTTTTAAATAATCAAAATGGGGTGGTAAGATCGCCCTTGTGGTGCCCCGTCCAAACGATCCTATCTTTCATCCATAGCCTTAATCGGGAAACAATGATTTTGTATCAAGTTTCGATGTTATTAAAAAAAAATATATTAAGAAGAAACAATACCTCCAACAGTGGAAAGAACATGTTATTATTCTAATCTCTGGAAATAATTCTCGAGGGACTGGTTCATTGTTGCTTCATTTTGTCGAATAAACCATCTTTGAATGAATCTCTACCAATGTCTTCGTTGTCAAGACAAGATTCCCTCGTGTTCACTCATTTCATCTATGACCATCCACGTCATTGATGGTCATAGATTTCATTCATGAATTATCCTGTTACATAATTTACTTAATTAGACAAGCTTTAGTGAGGATTCAATTTGACATACTTAAAAAAATTGGTGTTGGTTTTTATGTTTTTTTTATTTAAATGCATTTTTGTTAGTTCTCCACAGGTCAAACGACTACAGCTATCAACTTCAAACATTTTTTCATCATAGTTCCATATCTAACTCAGATCTGTGTGGTTTTGTGGCATTATCGGGTGGTTACTTTTATTTTTATGAATTCTAGAAATTTAAAAAATACGCATTAGAATGACACGACGGAAATTTTTTTTTTTACAAAAATTAAATTTTGTGTGAAGTTGAATAGCATCTTGATACACATTTCTGAGAATTCTCAGCTTGATCGGGTCAGCCATTTTAAATAAAAAACATGAAATGTACTAAATTGGTACCACTCGAAACCGTTTTTACCCGTTTATAACTGAAATGTTACCCAATTGGCGAACTTGGGCAAAAGTTTGGCGAAGAAGTCGACATACTATTACTTTCCGCTCGTCTAACAACCCATATATGGCGTTTTCCCAATTAAAATCAATTCAATCCAATATAATTTAGTTCAAATTTATTAGTTTAATGGTTCAAACGCGTATGTAGCGTTGTCTATGTAGCGTTAAATTACACACACCTCTGTTGGATGAATTTTCAGACCGAAGGATACGATACAATGTACGATAAAATAAATTTCTCTTCAAGTTAACAAATAATTTAATGCGAGATGCATGTTTTGTGCCCATTTCAAGCGACAACTGAAGTATAAACGATCGTAATGACTTCCTGAATGAACGTATTGTTGTGAAACCGCTTCACACCAAGCAGTTAAGTGCGTTATGAAATATTGGAGATCAATAACGAACGTTAACAGTCTATGCTACATGCTATTTGTATGTGGTTCAACCTGGTGGCAAGATGTTTACCCAATGGAGACTGGATAAACCTTGTATAATTTTGATTCATTTGTTAGATGAGCGTGGTGAAGTCTCCTTCCCACTCTTATGGAGCTTTGTCGGTGTGTTCTTTCGTATGTTTTTTTTGTTTGTTTGTTTGTTTTTAAGCACTCCACAGGTCGCATGGTTTGACTGATCAACATGAAACTTTTATTGTACGGGCTTACAATAACCTCATCCCCCGTTTGAATTGTTTGATCCGCTTCATCATTAACTTAATAATAACTTCATCATTAACTTAATAATAACTTCATCATAACTATAATTCTGACTCTAACTATAACCAATTATTCTTTTATTATATATCATCATTATATTTATTATATATATATATATATATATATATATTATTCATGATATATATACATATATATATATATATATATATATATATATATATATATATATATATATATATATATATATATATATATATATTTTTTTTTTTTTAATAACATCGAAACTTGATACAAAATCACTGTTCCCCAATCAAGGCTGAGGATGAAAGATAGGATCGTTTGGACGGGGCAACACAAGGGCGATATTACCACCCCATTTTGATTATTCAAAACCAATGAACTTCAACACCAGGACTGCGCTGTTGGTGAGCATAACTTTCCGCCGCAGATAAAAGTCTTGCAGTTTCCGAAAGTCCGGAACACATTATAAGTAAAAACCGTTTCTGTGATATATATCCGGACATTATCAGCATTGGTATTAAGAGTGAACAAAACACACGTATGTTGATATCTTCCACTTTGAAATAAGTCTCTCGGGCAATGATCACTTCTTTCCATTAACAAACAGCAGATGTAAAGTTCATCACAATACAAAATGGAAAAAAAATGAGTGATAGGCCTAAACTGTTATAATTAGGCCTACCACCCTACTAATTACGGATCGTGGCCAATTAGTACTTCATCCAAGCATTTGCTTCGAGGACTGTGGGAAACCACGAGAAACCAAGTCAGGATGGACTTATATTATTATATAATCAATAATAACTATAATCAACTATAATTTAACTATTATTTTATTATTCGTAATTCGATAACTTTTGCATACATTTTCAGCGACAAACATGTTAATTTATGCTGCAACTCTTCTTGTCTTTCTTTTTATTTATTCTGCGTGTTTAGTATGGAGTTATTGATTCCGGTTGTAACCACAGCTGAGCCCCACAAAGCTTCGTGAATAAGCTATGTAAATTCTCTGCCTTCTCAAGTTTTTTCTTCATCCATAGGTTTTCTTGATGAGAAAATAAATGGATATAAGAAAAGAGCAGGAAAAAATCGCCCAAGCCGTTTTACAACTGTTTACAAATTGAATCACGTGAAATCAAGTGACTAGGAAAAAATAAACATCAGGCCTACATGTTAGCCCTTACATTCATTAATTGCTTGTCAGCGCCCACATATGTCAAATATTCTGGCATTGGATGAAAGGAATGTTCTACTAGATATTTCCTGGATTTGGATTTGAATTCACTTCTCATTTAGATATATTTCAATTCTGAAGTCAGGTTATTATAGATAACTAAACTGGATCGTAGTCAGTCACCTGTCACTAAATGCAAATGGTTTTTCTGACTCATGCTGTGGTTATGTACACTAGGAAAACGCTATACACGCGTTGTTGGACGAGCGGAAAGTAATAGTATGTCGACTTCTTTGCCAAACTTTTGCCTAAATTCGCCAATTGGGTAACATTTTACTCATAAATGGGTAGACACGGCTTCGAGTGGTACCAATTTAGCACATTTCATGTTTTTTCTTCAAAATGGCCCACCCGATCAAGCTGAGAATTTCCAGAAATGTGTATCAAGATGTTATTCAACTTCACACGAAATTTCATATTTTTGAAAATGAAAGTTTTTATTTTTTTTCCGCCGTGTTATTCTAATGGGTATTTTTGAAATTTCTAAAAATCATAAAAAAAAGTTGATATCTGATAATGCCAAAAAAATATAGAGATCTGAGTTAGATAAGGAACCATGATGAAGAAAAGTTTGAAGTTGATAACTGTAGCCGTTTGACCTGTGGAGAACCGACAGAAAAAACATAAAAAACAACATAAAAACGAACACCTATTTTTTTCAGTATGTCAAATTGAATCCTCGTTAAGGCTTGTCTGATAAGCTGAATAGTTGTTGTCGTTTTAAATACTTTCATTATAAATTTTGAATTTTCAAATTCTGATGACTTTTCAATTTTAATATAATTTTAATTCTAATTTCAATTTCAAAGTGGTTGGATTGAAAAAAAAACAAAAGAATCTATAATTTTTAAATGATTCAACTTTTTAACATATTTTCAGTTTTCAGTGTAATTCTTGCTGCAAACAGTTAACCTAATCAACATTCCATAATCACTTGACCAAATTTTGTCCAATTTTGTCAAAAATTTGACGCTTTTTTTTAAAACGGCTGGTTATTAACTAACTAGTAATTATTCTAAAATAATCTGGATTGTCGGAAATAAAAAAAGCATGTCTAATATGTACACTCCTGTCAAAGTGAAATGTTCAATTTCATAAAAGCTTCCCTGTATGACTCTTGTCTAGAAAGATGGCCAACCAATCACAGCTCTCTTCTGCATTACAAAAACATTTGAAACATAAACTGACTGGAAGGATAAACACTGACATTATTCATCAGACAGTGTAGATGTAGTGAACAGGAAACCGGATCAGACCGATGGTATGAACGTGGAGTGGAATGCTCGGAGTAGCATCACAAATAGGAGTTCAAGTTATGTAAAGACAGATTTGGACTGACAAGTTATATTGTCAGGTAAATTACCCTATCAAGTTGTATTAGTGTCGATCAGTATCAGTGGAAGATGTGTGGGATATCGGATATATATATATATATATATATATATATATATATATATATATATATATATATATATATATACATATATATATATATATATATATATATATAAATATATATATATATATATATACATATACATATATATAAATATATATATATATATATATATATATATATATATATATATATACATATATATATATATATATATATATATATATATATATATATATATATATATATATATATATATATATACATATATATATATATATATATATATATATATATATATATATATATATATATATATATATAAATATATATATATGGAGAGGGAGAGAGAGAGAGAGAGAGAGAGAGAGAGAGAGAGAGATGAAGAGAAAGAGAGTCTGAGTTATGCTTACGACGGACGGACGACGTCAGTTGGAGAGTCGATGAAGCCTGGAGGTGAAATTGTGAACTTTTTGAAACGCGGCGAGGAAAAGTTCCAAGATGGATCGGCAGAATCAAGTAAGTGGCCGACACATGGAACGCAATTCATCATATGTGTCACAGGAACTTCTGTTCCAATATATATGTTCATATATATATATATATATATATATATATATACATATATATATATATATATATATATATATATATATATATATATATATATATATATATATATATATATATATATATATATATATTTATATATATATATATATATATATATATATATATATATATTTATATATATATATATATATATATATATATATATATATATATATATACATATATATATATATATATATATATATATATAAATTCATATATGTTCATATATATATATATATATATATATATATATATATATATATATATATATATATGTATATATATATATATATATTTATATGTATTTATATATATATATGTATATATATATATACATGAATATATATATATTTATATATATATATATATATATTGTATATATATATTCTCATATGTTCATATATTATATATATATATATATATATATATATATATATATATATATATATATATATATACATATATATATATATATATATATATATACATATATATATATATATATATATATATATATATATATATATCAATTTGTACAAATATATATATATATATATATATATATATATATATGTATATATTCATATATATATATATATATATTCATATATATATATATATATATATATATATTAAATTATATCATTAATATATCATATTATATCATACTATATTATATATATCAAATACAATTGAATTATATTCATATATATATATTCTCATATATTCCACATGGAATGTCCCAGATGTCAATAATCCAATAGTCCATGGGAGTCGACTCAGCGTAATATCTGTTTTCTGGCGATAACTTCCACACGGTATGAGATATCGGAATTCCGATATACGAGAAAAAACACAGTTAATTTCAATTGCTTCAAGATAAGTTATGACTATTCAAGTCATGTCACATAACTGTCGAGCAAATAAAGCTTAGAAATATGTTTTCAACTTTACACGCTTGTCAGTTATACGACTTAACAGCCCGCATCTTGGACAGATTTACAGGGTGCACTTACGCCACATATTTCTCAAGAACTACAAACACTACTGACTTGCGGTGAAATGCAATGCATAGATAAGACCCTCACAATTGGATATGCCTGATCGAAAATTGAAGAATAATTTATTTTTTGAGCAATAATTGAATCAAAATATGTATAATTTGATGGTTTTCATTGCTTAATTTCCGGTGACCGAATAATATTGGAAATAAATTACAAACGCACATCCTCAATTTCAACTTTGCCTATCAATATTCAAAATCCTGATTTGCCTGTAATTTCACAGTTTTCTCATTCTCCTTGGCTAAAATGTGTAATGTAACTAGATTTTGTCCAAATTTTGAGATTAAAAACTCCCCCATCTAGCGGTGGTTACTGAAACTCTTTCAATATTGTCTCCTTTCCACTTTTCAACCCACAACCAAACTTCTTAACGCACACCAAACTTGGGTCGAGCATTTTGAAGAGAAACATTCTCAGCTAAGATGTGGACTCTTAACTTGAATTGTTATGACCTATATCATCTTGAAGCTATTTCAATTATACGTGTTTGAGGCTCATAGAGATTCTCGATTCTTCATACCGTTCATATAAGTTATCATCAAAAAACAGATATTTCTCTGAATCGAATTCCATGGTTCCTAATGCTAGATGATGATTGTAATCGATCTATATCGGAGTGTTGAATCTTGAATAACAACAGACCACGTGGTTACATTCTTGATTACATACTCGAATACATGATTGGATGATATCTGATTGAAGATTCTTGCCAAGATAATGTTATCTCTATCATCCAATCAATGATTAGGTGTTCATATTATTGATTCAGGGTTTTTATTGAAAGAACATTCATTGTTCAATAGCAATTATTCCTCAAAAACAATCTCATCAACGTCTGAAAGCTGGACCGAATATTTGGTTTCATTCATTTTAGGCACGATATTACCAAGTCCAGTTAGTATTTATCTGACAGTTTAAACTTGTTATCACCATGGTTACACATGCTGTTGGTTCTCACCAACTCTCAGATAAATACTAACTGGACTTGGTAATACTGGGCCTTGGGCCGTTTACTAGTTCTGACTGACTCAGTGCATAGCTCTCTTTCAATATTCATTATTCAATATCATGATCATCCTCTCTTCATATTTCATATTTTCTCTCTGTGCAATATTTTATTTTTAGCTTCATTCTATTATTTTGTGACTGGTTATGACAAGTTTCATAACACAATTGTACATTTATGCTATATTTTTATTTTCATACATTATTTAGTTCCGATGTTATTAAAAAAAAAAAAAAAAAATTGTATGACACTGTGTTTAATTGAATGTAGATTGAATTGAATCGAATATAGGCCTATGGAGAGATAGGCAGGTGATCGAATACTTCAGTTTAATGTAGAAATACTCAAATAATTCAACTTGGCTATAGGATAATGAGAGTAAAATAATTTTGTAATCATCTTCAAATACTTTGAATATTTTATTTTAATTCCAATCTGATAATGATACATATTATTCCGAACTTTCACTCAGATCGGATCAGCCCTTTTGATGTAAAACAATATAAAATGTAATTATTATAAATCATTCAAAGCTATTAAGATACCTATCAATCCTATCTACAGGTGACACCACTTAATTGTGAACGATTAAAACAAAGCCTTCTTGATCATCATATGAATTATTAATGAAAAATAAGATGGCTGTGATGTAATGGTTTGGATCTCAAGGTGTATATATATATATAATAACCAATCCAAAGATAAGTTGATTTGTTCCAGCTCATCCATCAACACGGCAACACATAACGCGTTCGTCTAGATACTTTGTTATTGGCTAAGGCCTGGTATTACCAAGTCTAGTTAGCCTTTATCTGACAGTTCAAAAATGTTATTACCATGGTTACTTGTGATATTTGTTTTCACCAACTCTCAGATAAATACTAACTGGACTTGGTAATACTGGGCCTAAGTGTGTAATAAACGAACTATTCTATTCCATTCACTTCTTATAAGAAAAGATTGAATTTTGAATACTTTTGAAAGATACTTTGTTTTTGTCCAAGTGTGTAATAAACGAACTATTCTATTCCATTCACTTCTTATAAGAGAAGATTAAATTTTGAATACTTTCAAATGATACTTTTTTATTGTCTAAGTGTGTAATAAACCAACTATTCTATTCCATTCAGTTCTTATAAGAAAAAAACAAATTTTGAATACTTTTAAAAGATACTTTGTTATTGTCTGAGTGTGTAATGAACGAACTATTCTATTCCATTCACTTCTTATTAGAAAAGATTAAATTTTGAATACTTTCAAAAGATACTTTGTTATTGTCTAAGCGTGTAATAAACGAACTATTCTATCCAGTTCTCATAAGAAAAGATTAAATTTTGAATACTTTCAAAAGATACTTTGTTATTGTCTAAGTATGTAATAAACGAACTATTCTATTCTATTCAGTTCTTATGAGGAAAGACTATACTGTAACTATAACTTACTGTCAGCCCGCACACAAGAATATTAGATTCTTAAGCGGGCTTCTGTTCTATATTATTTTTGTTTCGTTTTTGTTTTGTATACCAATCCATGTACAATGTAATTCTTGGAACAGAATAAAATGAATTTTGAATTTGAATTTTGATTCATGTGAATAGCGTATGAGAGTCGAGTAGTTACCTTTGCGCGACGTGTCAGGTATAGATCCGCTTACTGCCACCTCAGTCGAGCGTCCACCACGCTAGTCCAACACTGACTGGCTGCTACTCGCGAGAAACACTCCGTTACATTGGTGACAGCACTGGGATAAGTGGCGCAACGACGCTCGATCCAACTACGGACAAACGAGGTGATTTTTTGCGATACAATTCCGGATTAATTTGTGGAATGGAACATTCTACATGGTTATGGAAACTGATTGAAACTAGAACTCGAGTGAATATAATCCATCAAATAACTTGACTGGATGATCCGTCACAATAAAATGCGCATTTTTTTTTTGTGTGAATCCAGCATTTCAACATTTTGTCGTTGTAACAAAGAACATGTTGATGGAAACATCACACATGAGCATGACAGATTCATATGGTCAAGTACACACCAGAGTAGATTGAGAATATTATTTAATATTTAAATCATATTATAAATATATACATATATACACATCAATATATATATATATATAAATATATATGAATATATATATATATATATATATATATATATATATATATATATATATATTATATATATATATATATATATATATATATATATATATATATATATATGTATATATATATATATATATATATATATATATATATATATATATATATATATATATATATGTATATATATGTATATATCAAATGATCATATATATATATCAATAAACTAGTTGTTTATTGATGTTTAATTATTTAAGTTTAAATCAATCAATAGTTTATGAAATTGGTTTTAATGACCAGCCTGTATTACAAACAGTGTATAATGGAATGTATAAAAAACCAATAAAATCTAATCTAATCCAATCTATAGATATATATATATATATCTATATATATATATATATATATATATATATATATATAAATATTATATATTATATATAATTTTAATGATGATGAGAAAGTGAATCTAGCTATCAGATTGTTTGGGAAATGAAAGGAGAGAGAATGGATAAGAATTCAAATGGAGTGATTCTGAATGGATATTTTTCATCTCAAAAAATGATAAGAATGATACAAATAGTTTGTTAATAGGTGTGAATTTGATGAAAATCTCTTTTTTTTCAGATGTCTTCAGATGTTCGAGATATCAAAATCATATAACTGGAAGTAATTTTATATTATTTTCAATACAATTGCGAAGCTTGCTCAGGATCATGATGATAAAATTGATTCACTCCGTGTGGATGTCGAATGAATACAGTTTTAAAAATACATTTTCGCAATATTTCCGTCAATATTGTGTGATATGGGCTATTCCAAACTCTTTCGCGTGTGATTTTCTCATCCTGTTTCCCCAGTTCTGCACACTCAATCACACGCATAATCAGCGCATCAATCGTTTTCATACCAGTAGAGTGAATACTTATCACCCGACGTTATTTCATTAAACTAGGAAAACGCCATATATTTGTTGTTGGACGAGTGGATGGTAATAGTATGTCGATTTTTCTGCCAAACTTTTGCCTAAATTTGCCAATTGAATTGGGTAACATTTTAGTTATAAATGGGTAAAAACGGCTTCGAGTGGTACCAATTTAGCACATTTCATGTTTTTTCTTCGAAATGGCTGACCCGATCAAGCTGAGAATTTCCAGAAATATGTATCAAGATGTTATTCAACTTCACACAAAATTTCAATATTTTTGTAAATAAAAAGTTTTTAATTTTTTTTCCGTCGTGTTATTCTAGTGGGTATTTTTGAAATTTCTAAAATTAATAAAAATAAAAGTTATCACCCGATGATACCACAAAACTATACATATCTAAGCTAGATGAGGTGACATAATAAAAAAAAGTTTGAAGTTGATAGCTGTAGCCGTTTGGCCTGTGGAGAACCGACAAAAAAACATAAAAAAAACATGAAAACGAACACCAATTTTGTTCAGTATGTCAAATTGAATCCTCGCTAAAGCTCGTCTAACAAGTGCACACATTATCGGCTCATATGGAATAAAATAATGACAGTGCTATGTGTTTCGTTGTCCAGTGGATAGAACGCCCGTTAATTGGTTCTATCTGTTTCCGTATCAAATCCAATGAGGATTCCTTCTTTTGTTTCAAATTCAAATTCATTTTATTCTGTTACATAATTATATTGTTCAGGCATTGTTATAAGCCTCTTGAAGAACACAAAAAAAACAGTTACAAATAAATACTTGAAGTTCAATACTTGAATAGAGAAGCAATTAATTTTGAAAGTAATGAACAGTATACAAAGAAGGTAATTATCATTAGTGTCATAATTTTGTATTTTATCGTTAATTTTTTCAATTTTCATTCCATTTTCATATCATTTCAATATTCAGTTACATAACTTTTTTATTATATTTTCTCATGTATTTTATATTGATTGTTATCCTGTGCACTTTGGAGTCAAGGGCCAATAAAGGTTTATATATATAATGATGAGCAATGGAAAAATAATTCAAATGGTAATAGTACCCATGCAATGATCAGCTTTTATAAATGAATATTGTGGATAAACTGATACATACATATCAATAACATTATACAAAACAAAAAAGAAATAATACATTGAAGATGATACACTTTCCATTGGAAAGTGTATATGAGTGCTTTGAAACTATTGAAATCATATCATTCCGTTTTCAATCTGTTAGACTCTTTTGTCAACAGTATTTTATGAAATCTTTCTCTCTGTGGCAACTAGCTTGATCGATCATGATAGGGCATACTTGCAACATACATATGGAAATGATAATTGGATGAGCGAAGCGGAGACTCAATTTCACTAACCGAAAAAAAAGTGCCTTTTTTTTTATATATTTTTTTTTTTGTTCGCGCTCCACAGGTCAGACAAGAATTCAAAATCAGTTGAAACTTGGCACACACATAAATCCCTATCTGACTTGACGCTGTATAGTTTTGAGGCGCGATCGGTTGAACCACTTTTGAGAAAACTCATTCCAAAGTTTTCAAAAATCCCATTAGAATAACCCAGAAGAAAACATTCATGAAAACTATTTCATCTGAGAGGATTCAAATTCTCAGAGAATTATAATCTGATGATGATACACATTATTCCGAACTTTCACTCAAATCGGATCAGCCGTTTCGATATAAAAAAATATATGATGTTATTTGTGTCAATTATTCAAAGCTATTAAGAGATCTATTGAATCAAAGCAACAAGTGTCACCACTTGATTTCAAACGATTAAAACAAAGCCTTCTTTATCATAATAGGAATTAATCATGGAAAATAAGATAGCAGTGATGTAATGGTTTGGATCTCAAGGTGTATATATATATAATAACCAATCCAAAGATAAGTTGATATGTTCCAGCTCATCCATCAACGCGGAAACACATAACGCGTTTGCCCAATGATAATAATAATGATGAATCATTCATTCCGTGGAACGTTGATGTAAAGTCTGTATATATCTTGAAACGAGTCATGTTTCACCATCAATAATAGAGTGAATATTAGGCAGTTTAACTGGAAATTGAGATCTCGAAAAATCATCAAATTTATTCACAAAATCATTTGGAACCACATGTTTCCATCAGATTATCACATATATATATTCTCCAGTACGATAATTGAACTGGAGCCAGAGTGCCAGTTCATCTTTATTCATCAAATTTCCCAATTGAAATGATTTCTGTCTTGCTTCCAATGCAGCAAATATTTGTGAATGCAGTGTTGATTGTATGTAGCCAAACAACAATGGAGTGGGAAACTAGGCCCATATTGAATTGATAAAAAAGATCAATAATTTTCAAAGAATGTGAGATATTGGGCATAAAACAGATTTTTCTGAAGGAAATCTTGGTTGATACGTATGAACATTTCGACAAATATAAAGTAATTACTATACCACCTACCCACACCACCAGATTAAATAACATGTCCACTTTTCCATTTACTGTGAGTATACCTAAAATGAATAAACTCTTATGCCAGAAACAGGCTGATTACCTGGGTCCATATGTATGCAATAAATTACCATTAGATATTAGAAAATGTAGTACACTATACTCGTTTAAAAAGGCACTCAGCAGGTGGCTAGAAATCAATGAAAATTCCTATATATTGAAAATGATGGATTTTTAAACTTTGATAGCTTTTTTTTTTTTTTTTTTTTTTTTTTTTTTTTTTCTGTAGGTGTGTAGGTGTGTCGAAAGGTTTATACGCTTTGATTGGGATTTTCCCGGAAGAGTTTGTTTTAAGTCCAATATTGTAATAGTGGCCGATACATTATTTTTGCATTTGTTTTTCTTTTTTTTAGGTTTAATCATATATAAGTTATATAGTTTTTGTACCGACTTACTCTTATTTTATTTTCATAGGACAGCCCGCACACAAGACTTTGTCTCACGCGGGCTTCTTGTTTTCTTTATTATGTGAAAATGTGAAAGTGTGAAAGTGTTACAAATTCAGAGGTACAAAAAATGAATAAAATGATTCAAAAATTGAATTGAATTGATCACCGTATTATCATCCACCATTTATTCTGAACCATCCAACCAAGAATTTCATGAACAACCCCAGGTTTCAATACTGTTGGATAATATACTATACATTATTCATTTCTGTGACTGATTCTATATTGAGAATATTGGAAAGATCGGATACATCTTGTCACATAAGGAACTATAAGGAAATAACATAAGGAATTTGGTCAAGTCGTCTTCATTTTCAGGAAGAGTTGGACATAAATTCAAATTGGCATTAAAAAATTACAGTACGAACGTGGGTACATTCTCTTTTCTTGGGGCCACCATCCCAGAATGGAACAAACTGGGAGATAAACTGAATCAGGAGTGGCCCAAATCTGTGAATGCCTTAAAGAAACTAATGGAAGGAGCTGAGAAGAAATGAAATGGAAAAGAGTGATACATACACATACATATAGATGAGGATAAACCGAAGGAAAGAAAGATGAGCAAGAGAGAAAGTGAAAGGAAGAGGGATGAAGTAAGAGACAATCAAGCAACAGAGAACATAGCATGGAGCCAAATATATGAAGGGATCAACAGTGAACATCATATCTACAACATATATTTAATTCGGATAAATCCACATCAAATCATGAGGCCCGCCATAATTGAGATAATTTCTGATTTTTCATCATTCGTTATTACGAACTTCATTCATTGGTACATATTAGAACAATCATACTGAAGAAAAAACATTCAAAATTAATCTGAAATATAATTTTTTTTCTAATAACATCGAAACTTGATTCAAAATCATTGTCTCCCAATTATATTTGAGAACACTTTTTTTTTTAGATGACAGAAATTTCAAAACGCTCGGAAAAATCGAGCTGGATCACCTGGAGTTTTGCCAATTTGAACTCAAGACTAGCTCACGTGATCTTCAGAAGTATTTCCATTGGAAGGCGTTTGTTTCCGATACGCCAGCGTTCTGAGAACTCCAGGACCCTTACCCAATATAGTCCGTGCTAGTGCCAGCTAGCTCCAAGAGGCTGGGACTCTGGACCCTTACCTCAGAAATTTCGTACTAGTGTTAGCTAGCTCCACGAGGCCAAGACTTTGATTGGTCAATATCTCCCAGGAGAGCTACCTGTCATGGCAACGTGTCTGGTCTCTGTGTACTTCCATTGTTATCAGCACAAAATACTAGTCCTGCTTGTGAGGTGGGCTAACAAATGTGATGAATTATTCAGTCCAAGAGACCGTGAATTTGTTCTTACAATATATTGTCATTGTTGGTAGCTTTTTTAGTGAACATTGACCAATCAAAGTCCCAGCCTCTTGGAGCTAGCTAGCACTAGCACGGGATGCATTAGGTAAGGGTTCGGGAATCAAGACTTGTTTTCCAGGTGGAATATTGATTCACCATTAAAACACAATAGTACTATTGTATTGATCAAATTCTCACCATGGGGAGTAACACAGTCTCATGGTAGAATTATACTAGGAAAACGCCATACATGCGTTGTTAGACGAGCGTATAGTGATGGCATGTCAACTTTTCTGCCAAAATTTTTCCTGCATTCGCCAATTGGGTGTCATTTGAGTTATAAATGGGTAAAAACTGCTTCTAGTGGTACCAATTGAGCACAATTTATGTTTTTTCTTCAAAATTAATCACCCGATCAAGCTGAAAGTTTTCAGAAATATGTATCAAAATGTAATTCAACTTCATACAGAATTTTTTTTTTTTGGAAAATGAAAGTTTTTTTCTCCCGCTGTGTTATTCTAATGGGTATTTTTGAAATTTCTTGAGGTCTAACCTCCATTACCTCAAGGTCATGAAAAAAATATGATTTTTTGTCAGTCGATTCGTTTTGATGTGCTCGATAATAATATCCAAACAGATGATAGGCTAACCGGGATAAATTTTGAGATATATCGATTCAAATACTGAATGTTTACCTATCATTTAACACACAACCTTCAAATTGTATGCGTTTTTATTATACAACAGATCATTAAAATATACTAAAAGGAATGACATTCAATCAAAAAACTTGTTTTATTGTAGATGAAGATGTTACGAATAGAATTATGCAAAAATAAATATAGGTACCCGTTCTCATTTATGAATCACACTCATTTTTAGAGGAAAAATAGTTGATTTTTCACTAAAATGAAGTCAAAATAGCAACTTAATATTTCATTAAAGCGCTGTAACTTTGGCCAAAAAAATATGACAGTGTTTCTGATGTGATTTTAATTCAAGAATACACATGTTCAATGAAGCTTTACTTAAATTTCCCCAATGTAGAATTAATTTCAAAATTACTTTTTGACTCTGCTGACCAAACGGGTGTTAGACTTTAAAACCATAAAAAGAAGTTAACACCCGATAATGCCTTAGAACTATACAGATTCAAGTTGGATGAGGAACCATAACGACAAAAAGTTTGAAGTTGATAGCTGTAGCCGTGTGACCTGTGAAGAACCTGAAAAAAAAATAAAAACACAAACAAACAAAGAAAAAACTTGAAAACGAACACCAATTTTTTTCAGTATGTTGAATTGAATGCTTGCTAAAGCTCGTCTGATCATGAAAAAAATATACAATATTTAGATGTGAGATTATTTATTTATTCAAATTCTTTCATCACAACAATACATGTAGCAACAATAACAATTACAAAATATGTATACAAAGATGACTCGTGATTCAAAAACTCAAATTCAATCAAAATATCTTATTTATTGTACATTAAAATATAATATCATTTATATTAGTTATAAATATGAGTAATTAAGCTTCCGTTTGGAGCCACATAGTAATTAGCACAAGGGCAAGGTGTTTATATGTTTGGAGTATGTTATGGTTTCTGCTCTTTCAACGTATTACATCATGTCCTAACTTACCGACCTCAATCGGCCAATTCACAGAGATCTGATGCACGAGAATTCTGTGATGTGCCAAATGTCATTCAAGTCATACCATCATGTAGTGATACCAATAGACTAGAGTGAAGAAGATACATTCACTCGCTCCTTTGGAGTAGAGCTTTCTCGGGTTTGAAATCCGCATCCATTCTTTTTATTCATCGTCACAAATTAGCAGGGTGGCCACTCGATTAAAAAATCGTGATCGAAATCGAAGTTCACAATATCGGAAATAGATAGAATCGAATCGAAATCGATCGCATTTTTATCGAAAATGGATCGAATTGACGAATCGAAATTGAATCGAAATCGAATAAAAAAAAAACGTGTTGGGTAGCAAAATACCAGCACGCGCTATATATATATATATATATATATATATATATATATATATATATATATATATATATATATATATGTATATATATATATATATATATATATATATATATATATATATATATATATTTAAGTATAATGTTACCAATGGAAGCGAGCGCGTTACTCGTAACGTCTCGCGCTACTCTTGTACTGTTGTACGCTTTCGATCTTCTAAAACTTTTCGATATCGATCGAATCTAAAATCGAAAAGTACATATCGAAATCGAATCGAAAACCTATAATCGAAAATCGATCGAGTCGATCGAAATCGAATGGCAACCCTACAAATCAGTTATATACATTAACATATACAATTAATACATTCGTCTACCGAGCCATAACTATAGCTTGTCTGTGTTTTGAATGAATGGAAACAAAATATTCACATACACTGTGATTGACAATGTTTAAAATGAACTCATAATTCAATTCATTCAATTCAATTCGATGGATTGAATGATAATGAACATGAAACAAAACAAATTCACGGTCTCTTCGACTTAACAATTCCATCATATTTCGTATCCCACCTCATAAGCAAGACTAGTATTTTGTGCTAACAACAATGGAAATACACAAAGACCAGACATGTTGCCATGACAGGTAGCTTTCCTAGTGAACATTAACCAATCAAAGTCCTAACCTCGTGGAGCTAGCCATCTACAGCACAAAATTTATCAGGTTAGCGTCCAGGACCCTTACCTAATAAATGCCGTGCTAGTGTTAGCTAGCTCCAAGAGGCCAATACTTTGATTGGTCAATATTTCTCAGAGGAGCTACCTGTCATGGCAATATGTCTGGTCTCTGTGTATTTCTATTGTTGTTAGCACAAAATCCTAGCCCTGCTTGTGAGGTGGGCTAACAAATGTGATGAATTATCCAGTCCAAGAGACCGTGAATTTGTTTTTTAAATATTTTGTCATTGTTGGTAGCTTTTTTAGTGAATATTAACCAATCAAAGTCCTAGCCTCTTAGAGCTATCTAGCACTGGCACGGAATTTATCAGGTAAGGTTCCAGCTCTCCCAGAGAATATTAAGGAATCAGCGTCTCTTGACGCTAGCTAGCCCTAGGGCATTATTCCACAACGCAGTCGAGATAGAGGTCCAGATCTGTCCACAATGAAGCACATATACCGGCCATGTTTCAGTTTGGTACTGTATACAACTTATGTGAGTTATAATGTAGTCTGTTGGTATCACTATTTCGTGGTTCAGGCCTGCTGGTCCTGGAATTACCAACTGTTTTGGTGTCACATTTATCATTTCATGGGAATATCCACTAATCAAGCTATTCAATTGAGATTCAGCTATGCGGATAAAAATATTCTGTGACCCTTGTCACTATTGTTATTCCACAAACAAGCGATTAAGCCAGAAGCAATTGGTACTCATTGCAGAAACTCACAGTTTCATGGTTTTGTTTTTTTGTACCTCATGGGTTTCACAAGTGCCTTAATGACTCTCATCGTGAAGAGGTGGAAAGGAAGTGGTCGTGGCCTATATTCTGGGTACCATCCCGGCATCAGGCTAGACTCACTGTATTCGTCACGGATAAACCACTTCAACTGAATGCACCATAACATATACCAAGGAGAATCAACATATTCTCCAACTGAAGGAGAACCCTGGATTAAATGTGCCTCACTTATCAGCTATCGTGACTGTCATAGCTACATAGTTATCGCACGATAACTGTTATTCAAGATTGAACTGGATGAGATTAGTTTCGAGTTACAACTCTACTCTCTCGCACTAACATGACCCTTGCCACATCATGATCGTCACTCCAAGCTTGGACGAAGAATAAAACACATACTGTTGCATCAGTTCGTACATCAAGACCATCACAATGCATGTTGAGCTTATGAATAGATTGGTTTTATATCCTAATGAGACGGATTGTTTATATTTTTTTGTTTTATATACATAACAATTGGAAATCATCGTATTTGGTGCGCTGCCTCACTTTTGTCACACTTGCGAGCACGCCACTGATTTGATTGTAGAATGTGAGCTGTGACATTTACAGACGACGGGGTGCGAGAATTTATCTTGGAATCGCTTTTGAAACCAGAAATAATAGTAGGAATAACATCACCATATTTTTTATTCTCTCGTTGAATCGAAAAAAAAGAAAATCAACTTTCGCCATAACCCTGCGGTTGAGACAATATTCTAAAATAATTTTGTGTGAGAGTCCACTGGAGTCGATTCAACGAAATATCAGTTTCTTGGTGATAACTTTTGAACGGTATGATATATCAGAATTCTGATACGCGAGAAACACAGATAATCATAATAGCTCCAAGATGATGTAAGTTATAACTATTCAAGTCATGTCGCATAACTGTCGAGCGTATACAGCTTAGAAAACACATCATTCAGCTGTAAACACTTCACAGTTACGCGACATGACTTGAATAGTTATAACTCATCCATCTTGGAACCATCATAATTATCTATATTTTCAAAGTATTAGAATGTTGATATCTCATACCGTTCAAAAGCCATCACCAAACTACTGATATTTCGCTAGATCGACTGCCATTGACTCTTAAGAAAAATGGTGCGCCGGGCACAGAACCATGGACTCCAAGCGTGTGAGGCAGCCACACTAACAATGACGTCACAGCAACAATTGCCCCTTTCACTGCCCCCACATTATTCAATCCTAGCACGTGTCGGTGATCCGACATCTCGAATTACGATCAACTCAACAATTGTTTTTTTTTTCTCAAAATTTGAGATTTTCGATTGTAAATCTCATGTCCCACAGTAACGTCCGAATATGGAAGCTCAGCCCTTCCTGATGTTGATTCACATATCTTTCTTCCCAACCAAGCGTCAGGGATGATTGTGGATATACCAAGGACTTCCCATCAAGACACACAATTCCCGCGTCATTATTGGCGCCACATTGTGAATGAGCTCATTGCTTGATTCCGTTCAATGAAGAACGTAACCACGTGGTTTCTCCGACCAATCAGAGAATAGATCCCAATATGACCGCATGGTACAGCGTGTCATCAAAATGGCCTCAGGACGGACAATTATCAGTAACTTAATATTTACATCTGTCATCTTTGAAAGCTTGCACTCTTTTCTGAACTGCGATCAAGAAATTCATTTGATTCAGAAGATAGCAGCTTTCATGCGTTCTATACAGTATGTTGGAAAGTAATTTTGAATATATTTATTCCTCACGAAGTATCATCATATAATGATGGAATAACTGCATGTCGTGACTAATTCTTCCAGAAAAGTGTTTCAGTAAACATCTGGGGATGAAGGTCGTCTCCCAATCGAATTATCAGGAAGATTCCAGTAATTATTCAAGAATTTTAGAAACTATTCCAGGGAACTTCGATACAGGGTGCGTTCCGAAACCTCCAGAATCTACTGCCAGTATACTGGATGCATTCCAAAACCTGCAACAAGTACTTTACTGGTCGTTCCGAAACCTCCAGAATCTACTGCCAGTATAATGGGTGCATTCCGAAACCTGCAACAAGTACTTTACTGGTCGTTCCGAAACCTCCAGAATCTACTGCCAGTATACTGGATGCATTCCGAAACCTGCAACAAGTACTTTACTGGTCGTTCCGAAACCTCCAGAATCTACTGCCAGTATAATGGGTGCATTCCGAAACCTGCAACAAGTACTTTACTGGTCGTTTCGAAACCTCCAGAATCTACTGCCAGTATACTGGATGCATTCCGAAACCTGCAACAAGTACTTTACTGGTCGTTCCGAAACCTCCAGAATCTACTGCCAGTATACTGGGTGCATTCCGAAACCTGCAACAAGTACTTTACTGATCGTTCCGAAACCTCCAGAATCTACTGCCAGTATACTGGGTGCGTTCCGAAACCTACAAGGTCTTTACTGATCGTTCCGAAATATACCGCGCCAGTAAATTCTGCTTACTGGAAACACTGGAGGTATTCGGCTCAGTACGTCCAGTAAATTCGAAGATACGAGCAAGTAGAAAAATGGCGTCCTCCGATGAATTTTCCGAAGTCAAGATAGTTTGTACTCAAACTAATCGAAGCGTTACAATTGTGGTTAATGAAGCCGATAAAACTGCTTTTGGAAAGAGTTCAGTTGATTTAAAATTAGTTCAAGGTTGATTTGCGTTTAAATTTTGGAACACGTGGTTTCCTAACCCAAAATTTTATCCACAATAATAAAACAACAATAATACCGTCCATCTTTCATACTTGCAAATTGTACTGGGTGCGTTCCATTACTCAGGCCTACTGGATACAAATAAATCTACCAGCGAGTACTGTACTGCGAGTAAGGCCAGTAGGTTTCGGAATGCACCCAATGTATTACTCGATCTACATCGGGGAAAGAAGTTGATTGATTGCTTTGGTGGTCCTATGTTAATCATGTCGACTTCATGTTATGAGTCATGATGAATGACATATCAGCAGTCAAACTGGAACATGGATAATGGTCACAAAATCTTTCTCTCAGTTTTGGACGAAACTATGAATCATCATTTTGATTTCTGAAATTTTTCCATTTTTTTTTTTTTAATTCCAGAGACCAAGATTTGTGACGTGAGCATCACTGATGATGTGAAGAAACATGAACAGAATTGATTAATATCTACGTCACGACTCAGAAAGAATTGGGGTCCTGGAAGACGGATGAATCCATGGGAAATTTTGAAATTGAGATGATAATTTATAATTTTCATCAAAGTCAGAGAAATATACCGTCACTATCAATTGATATTGAGCTTCAGGATTGTGATGTCCTTCCGGTTATTTTTGCTGTTGACTTCAATTATCAAAATGCGAACGAAGAAAAAAATCGAGAGACGTTGAGATCATTGTAGCCTCATAGATTGACATTTCCGTACCGTAATGACGAGGTCAATGTACGGACCACACTGACTCACCATTATTATTCTGAAGTAAAGGTCAGTGACGGACGTTCCATTTCTACTTCGAAACACAATGACAACCTATCAGTCGAACCGTCGTGAGATCGACTGCACCTACCACAATAACGAATATCAATAATGAGAATAAAAATGGCCGCTTTGAGCCACCGAAATCGATTTCAACGGTTCGAGCATCTATGAAAACTGTATCTCTTTGTGACTTCTCGATGGCATCTCTCACTCAATATAAACTCTCTATTTGTGGTATGCAATTCACATAATGCACGAAGTGACCCTTTCTCCCGCATCTAAAGAATGTACAAGAGTTGATTATTCAGAATATCACTTTTTTGATGATCAATTTCGAGCGGAATGAGTTGAAGAATTCCCGATTCAAAGACGCCACAGGAATAATATCAGAACCATCCAGATGCCTTAAGGGGACATTGTAAGCCAAAAATAGTTTTTTTCACTTTTTTTAATATACAAAAAATATTATTATATTATTTATTATTTTAAAATAATTTGGTCCATTCTCAACTGATCATAGAAAGATTCGTTTTGAAAATCCAAATAGTTTGATTACAATGAAATATTCAGTAATGCATGAAAACATCTCAATATCATAGCATGCCGGATTCTATTGTTGTTTTGACTGTTTTGAAATAAATCCAAGAAACATCATTTTCAAGTGCATTTATCTTGGAATTCAATATTTTCTCACTAATGTACCTTTTTCTCAAAAACTGTTGGAGCTAGACCCTTGAATTTTTTTCTGTATGTTTGTAAATATGTACCACATATGTGGACAGGATTTTATAACTCTGCAACAAATACATGGTATTGAAAAAAAAAATTAAAACAAGTTGAAAAATGTATCGAATTTTGGAGCATTGTTGAAAATTGCATTGTCAGTATTGTTGCAATATGTTTATGAAATCCTGTCAGTGTGTACAACTACTATCAAGGTGCATGCATAAAAAAATGAGTATCCTAGGTAGAGTAATTTCTGAGATAAAGGTACATAAAATTTGTTTTTTCAACATGGAAGGGATATGGCTTACAATGTCCCCTTAAGAAAAACCCCATCTGACTCGGATCCTTACCGCGTCTGTCACTTGAAATAACGTCTCAGGCCTGGCTAGCTCGGAGATAACATGGATTCAGATTGGATGAGGTGATTCAGAAAGAACAAATACCATGACGACACGAGATAGTAACAGAATCATGGTATCTCCGAACGTGAGATTGTGCCCCATTCTCAGCCCATCACAGGAGCAATGCCAGGATCCTGTTCTAACAACAATGAAAATTCAAGAATACTGGACATGTTGTCATGGTACTGAACTCTACTATTGCATTGAATCCAACCAAAATCCTAAGTTTCTTAAAACTGGCCAGGCCTGAGACGTTATTCCAATTGTGAGCAGTGGCAAAGATAGTGGATTGTGATCAGTCGAATGTAGGCCTTTACAGCTGAAATGATGAGGAAAATAAACATATATGAAATAACTGTGGATGCTGAAATAATTCCTTGCCACTGAATTTGTTTGACAATCATTCGACTGAGTGGATTATTATATCTTTTATAATCCTCAAGGAATTGAATATAGCTGTGTGTATTCGGAATACGAATTTCGTTTTCTCATATCGCTCGAAAATTATCTACATAAATTGATATAAATTCCGTCAAATCGCTCTCCATGCACACCTCGGGTGACTATCTACTGATAGCGTACAATCTTCACGCTGTATCTTCTGACGACAGGGGGCGTGGCCTCGTATACCTGATAACTGGGAGCGTGGCCTAGTATACCTGACGACGGGGGGCGTGGCCTCGTGGCCGTCGACATCTCAGGTTACCACCCACTATCACCAGGCAATCTTCACACTTTATCTCCTGACAACGGGGGGCGTGGCCTAATATACCTGATGACTGGGGGCGTTCCCTAGTATACCTGACGACAAGTTACTGCCCACTATCAACAGGCAATCTTCACACTTTATCTCCTGAGAACGGGGTGCGTGGCCTCGTGGCTGTCGTCACTTCAGGTCACCGCCCACCTTCACCAGGCAATCTTCACGCTGTATCTCCTGACGACGGGGGGCGTGGCCTCGTATACCTGACAACGGGGGGCGTGGCCTCGTGGCTGTCGTCACCTCAGGTCACCGCCCACTATCACCAGGCAATCTCCACGCCGTCCTCCAGATGCTAGGCCACCGGGTAGCCGTGGTCCTCGGGGATCACGCTGTACCTGATGACTGGGGGCGTGGCCTTGTTGCTGTCGTCACCGCGCAGGCGCCATGACCTCGGCGGGCACGTGACGCAGCGTCGGACGAAGAGCACGAGACCGAACACGGCGAATAGAGTGAGAGAGAAGGCGAAGAACAATAGGGCTTTGATGCCGGTTTGACCTTGATGAACAGAGACAGAAACCATATTGACATATCACTAGGAAAACGCTATATACGCGTTGTTAGACGAGCGGAAAGTGATAGTATGTCGACTTCTTTGCCAAACTTTTGCCTACATTCGCCAATTGGGTGACATTTGAGTTAGAAATGGGTAAAAACTGCTTCGAGTGGTACCAATTTAGCACATTTTATGGTTTATCTTCGAAATGGCTCACCCGATCAAGCTGAGAAATTTCGGAAATGTGTATCAAAATGTAAATCAACTTCACGCTGGATTTCATTCTTTTGAAAATGAAAATATTTCCTTTTTTTTCCGCCGTGGTATTTCAGTGGGCATTTTTGAAATTTCTTAAATTCATAAAAAAAGGTTACCATCATTACGAAAATGTCACGTGTTTCACCTTGAACCTTCTATTTGGTGTTATTCTCTGTGATGGACATAATTCGTAGGCCATAATGAGTCTGGAACTAAATGTGGAATCCTGATGGCGATATTTGACTTCTAGTTTCGGAAAAACCCAGAAACTCAAATCTCAATTTCATGACCTCAGAACAAAATGGACATAAACCCTCAACAAATATCATCAAATTGGAAATATCAAGAATCTATGAATAAATCGGGAACCAATTCATCTAACTTAAGGAAGTTCGTTTGTGATTTTTTTCCACTATTATTCGGTAACCAAGAATTGGGCAAAGAAAATCATCAAATTGGAAACACTTTGATTCAATTATTGCTCCATGGTGAAATCATTCTTCGAAATACGATCTAGCATATCCAGTTTTGAGAGTATTATACATTTCACCGCAAGTCCGTAATGTTTGTAGTTCTTGAGATATATGTGGTAAAAGTCCATCATGTAAATCTGTCTAATATGCGGGCTCTTGAAGGGGCGGGGAGGGGGGGGGGGGGAATGAGTGAAAAACCTAATTCTCACTATTGGTACGTCTCATTATATTATGACATAAAACGCTATTGCGAAAATTCTTACCCCATTTGACATGAGAGAAAAAAACGTGGAAAGTCGATAATTTTCGACCGGGTCTAACAAAAATCTCTCTCATGGAAAATAACATATAACTCTTTTTAGAGCTAGAAACGTAGAAGAACTAAGATAGGTAGAGAAAAAGTGTTCCCACAAAATATCTGCGCTCGAATGTCATCTTTCGTTTGATATATATATATATATATAACATAGCTACTTATTTCCGCCATATGATCTCAATTGATTAACTCGCATGGCGTGTGGATCAATTGTTGCAGATTTTATTTTACCAATGTCCGAGCAATAACCTTGAGCTGTCAACGTATTTCTACTATGACAGTTTGATGGCAGGTGTTTGAAGGGGGGAAGAGGACATTGGTTCATTCACAATGTTTGTCAAAAACTTGAATGACATACGTTTGTACAATACTGAAGGAAATAAAATAATATTCGGGGAATATTGGACGTTCTCAAACAACCTATTTTTCGAAATATGTTCTTGTGAAAATTTTCAATGACTATCCATTTTTAAAGGGCATTTTATGTCATGACATCATGAGACGGACCAATGGTGAGAATTAAGATTTGCACCTCACGGGGCCCCTTTTAAGGGTCCTAAACTCCACATACCTTGATGATGCAGTGGAACCAAAGTCGAGTTCTTCGCTTCCCCAGGCATCACGTGATACGCCTGCTTGGCGACCTTGAGACTGACGTTGTTGTTGTTGTTGTCGTTGCTGTCCAGAAGGCGTATGATGAACGAGCCTCGGTCACGCGGCCAGTACTGTCCGACGGGCCGTGGATTGGCCATCAGATACGTCACTCCGTCCACCTGTAACAGTTTACCGAGTCAAGAGAGTGGACCTGAGTCACGATGTAGTGATATCAACCTATTCAATCATAATATAAAAAAGGTGACCCAACTTGGGTCTTGAAAGTGAAATATTTCTGGGGTAGGTTCCCGAGTCTAGGGTCAAGATTGCTTGTAGCGCAACTACCACTCTCATTTCAAACTATATAAAACATCAACACTCTACAATGCTATACATGGCTCAGTAGAATCATCATGTTGGAAGTGATATTTGTTTTTTGATAAAATTATAGATTGTGTTAGTTGAACAATGCCACCGGTACCTTAGCCACTCTTATTCATATCTAGCTCACAAAGGAATCTGCTAAATCGCGACAGGCAATCGAGAACTTTGGCTCTGAACTGACCGCAATAACCACAAATACCGTCCATGTTATCACTATGTGAGTTGAAACACCTTCTTTGTAATCATGATAGAATAGGTTGATATCACTACATCGTGCCCGAGTTGATCCGAACACGATCCGAGTGGAGCCGAACATTAACCAGTAGTTGTTGTTGCTCAATGACATTCCATATCGATACTCCAGTTTCAAATCTCTGTGAAAAGTGTCTGTGCAGGGTACGCAAAACGCTCCCATTTGACTCGGTCTCACAATTTGTACTATTTTTAATCCTTATTTCTCCACCAAAATATGTGTGTTTTTGTATTGGAATGAGAACAAGAATTGATTCAGAAGAAATCTTGGAACCGATTCGGTTAGAAGAGAAGGGATATTGAGAACCAAATCGTTAAGCTAGCATGCTCAAATGGAGACATATATTCAGATGAGGTAATTGTGAATGTGGGGGTTCCTCAAGGATCCACGATCTCGCCGATCTTTTACATTTTGTTTTTAGCATGCTCAAATGGAGACATATATTCAGATGAGGTAATTGTGAATGTGGGGGTTCCTCAAGGATCAACAATCTCGCCGATCCTACACATTATTTTTTTTTTAGCAAGCTCAAATGAAGACATGTATTCAGTTGAGGTATTTATGAATGTGGGGGTTCCTCAAGGATCAACGATTTCGCCGATAATTTCGCATTCTTTTTGTATACGATTTGTATGTAACTGTAACAAAGGTTTCGCTCACAACTTATGCAGACGATACCACACATTTACTTTTTAATAACATTGGATATATATATATATATATATATATATATATATATATATATATATATATATATATATATATATATATATATATAAATGATCAATGTACTACGGCAATGGCACAGATGGCAGAGTATAGTTCTGGAAAGAGGTTACATTTCAACACTAATAGGACTGAATCAATGAAGTTGAAAAAAAAAAGTTCCTCGTGATCTTCACGATCTCACAAAATACAAGGTCTTGCAACTAGAGTATCGATATAGCAAAGATACATACATTTAACAATAAATCCAACAAAACTTTGACTGTGTTTGACTTTGGCAGTGACATAATAGTTGAAAATAACGTGAACACGTAATAAAATATCGACCTGAAGTTTAAGCAACATCATTGGGGCAGGTCAGAAGTAATCAGTGAATTCAAAACAGAATATTGGATGAACGGTAGCGAAAACTCCCATTCCAATCTCACGGAGCTTTGTCAGTGTGTTTTCTGTTTGTTTTTCTGTATGTTGGTACTGCACAGGTCAAAGAGCTTGACCGATCAACATGAACTTTTCAAGTACACGTTAACCCATCCAACTCGGAACTGTGTCGTTTTCAGGTCATATCAGTTTGACCAGTTTGACCATCATTTGACCTCAAAGTTTCTGAAAACCCATAAAAACAGGCCACGACCGACTCTTTTCCACCATCCAAAAACACACAATAAAATAACCTCTAATCTCAACATCTCATTCATCATTCACCAACGCCAACAGATATATATATATATATATATATATATATATATATATATATATATATATATACATATATATATATATATATATATATATATATATATATATATATATATATACACATATGTATATGTATATATATATATATATATATATATATATATATATATATATATATATATATATATATATATATATACATATATAATATATATATATATATATATATATATATATATATATACATATATATATATATATATATATATATATATATATATATATATATATATATACATATATATATATATATATATATATATATATATATATATATATATATATATATATATATATATATATATATATATATATATATATATATATATATATATATATATATATATATATATATATATATATATGATCAAATATGTTCACGTAGATTCTCGTGGTCAATATTGGATGGTGAACTAATTTCTACGGTGAAACCACGTACTTGAAAATTTGCGTCTCGACGTTTCGACGGAATTTCACCCGTCATCCTCAGGAGTGTAGTTCGGTGAGAGCTCGGCCAACTAATGACACGAAGTGCCACTGAAGCCTCGTTATGTAGATAAATCAGCAGTTTCGGGCTATCCAATATTATAATAATATGCTAATATAATAATATGCTAATATTTCCATATTAGCAACCTGACGTAGGCTGTTCATTGGATAGCCCGAAACTGCTGATTTATCTACATAACGAGGCTTGAGTGGCACTTCGTGTCATTAGTTGGCTGAGCTTTCACCGAACTACACTCCTGAGGATGACGGGTGAAATTCCGTCGAAACGTCGAGACGCAAATTTTCAAGTACGTGGTTTCACCGTAGAAATTAGTCCACCATATATATATATATATATATATATATATATATATATATATATATATATATATATATATATATATATATACATATATTCAAATTGAATAAAATAACTGGAGATAAAATTATCAAAATTCTGTATGCGATTCAGATCAGCAAATTTGGAGAAATTAATGTGTTGAATGTATTTCATTGGATAGCCCGAAATTGCTGATTTATCTACATAACGAGGCTTCAGTGGCACTTCGTGTCATTAGTTGGCCGAGCTTTCACTGAACTACACAATATAAAAACACATATGAATTCAACACATATGAATAGAAATAATAACAGAGTCACCGGCCACGATAGCTCACTCTGCTTGTTTTCATTTCCCTTGCACTGACCTGCAGGTTGTAGAAAGGCGCGCTATAACCTCTGAACCACTTCAGCGCGCTGCCTCGCCAGATGTTCTCTACCGGCACCAGGATGTGAAGCCCGGTCTGTCGGTTCTTGGTGCTCAACACCCAGATGTCCAGCAGGCGGTTGTACGCCACCAGTAACAAGGTCTGCTGTTCGGTCTCGATCACCTGTAACGAGAAGGCGGTGTGGCAGTATGAACTGTGGTCATGATGCAGTGATACCAACCTACTAGGCAAACGCGTTATGTGTTGCCGCGTTGATGTATGAGCTGGAACAGATCAACTTATCTTTGGATTGGTTATTATATATATATATACACCTTGAGATCCAAACCATTATGTCACTGCCATCTTATTTTTCATGATCAATTTCTATGATGATACAAAAGGCTTTGTTCCAATCGATTACAGTTAAGAGGTGACACCCATAGCTTGGATTCAATTGGTATCTTAATAGCTTTGAGTGACTTACAAAAATCACATTATATATTTTTCTACATCAAAACGGCAGATCCGATTCCAGTGAAAGTTCGGAATAATGTGTATCATTATCACATTAAAATTCCCTGGAAATTTGAAATGTCTCAGATGAAAATTATTTCACGAATATTTTCCTATGGGTTATTGTAATGGGATTTTTGAAAACTCTGAAATGAGTTTTCTCAGAAATGGTGCAACCGATTGCGCCCTAAAACTTTACAGTATCGAGTTCAATAATGACACTTGTGAATGCCAAGTTTCAACTGATTTTGAATTTTTGTTTCACCTGTGGAGCGCGAACAAAAAAAAATGACATTTTTTTCGGGTATGGCGAAATTGAGTCTTCGCTTCGCTCATCCAACTATATTAAAATATGAAGATATCGAAAATGCTTTCCTCAAAAATGTTTCTATCCATAACTACCCTACCAGTCACAGTAACTCTATCCGTTCTCTAACACACTCCCACGCTTTTTTCAGACACAGCCCTCTCCATCTTTGCACAACCATTTACAATAAACTAGGGAAACGCTATATACGCGTTGTTAGACGAGCGTGAAGTAACAGTATGTCGACTTCTTTGCCAAACTCGGAATTCGCCAATTGGGTAACATTTCAGTTATAAATGGGTAAAAACGGCTTCGAGTGGTACCAATTTAGCACATTTCATGTTTTCTCTTCGAAATAGCACACCCGATCAAGCTGATAATTTCTAGAAATGTGTATCAATATGTAATTCAACTCCACACAAAATTTCAATATTTTTGAAAATAAAAATGTTTCAATTTTTTTTTCGTCGTGTTATTCTAATGGGTATTTTTGAAATTTCTAAAATTCATAAAAATGAAAGTTACCACCCGATGATATCACAAAACTATACAGATCTAAGCTGGATGAGGAAGCTGTAGCCGTTTGACCTGTGGAGAACCGACAAAAAAACATGAAAAAAAAAAAACTTAAAAACGAACACCAATTTTTTTCAGTATGTCAAATTGAATCCTCGCTGAAGCTCGTCTAACTACCTGTCCATATAACGAGCCTCACCAAACTCTCATCTTTCAAAAGAATGAATATCATAGGTGAACTGTTACATACCGATGAATAACATTATACAAAACAAAAATTAAATAATACAGAACCGAAGGCCGCAGTTGCTCGTATTTCACGCCACAAACTCTCACGGCCGTAATTTTTGAGATATCAATATGATTGTTTTTGCATTCTGTTAGTAATTGAAAAACGGAGGTTATCGCATTCACATGATTCTGAACAAAAAATTTGCAATTTTTCAAATTCTTCAAATGGAAATGGAAAAATGTCTGGTTTACGAAAAACTAGATATATATATTCTTGAATACCGAAAAAAATATAGATTGTGAAATATATCAAAAGTGTGGGTGAGGGAACTGACGGTGCCCACGTGAATATGAGTTCGGTGGGCTAGTCTATGGGTTGCGCCTAGCACACGATGCATGTTAAACTCGAGTCTGAAGCGAGCAAACAACGAGTTCGTGTAGAACGCCTGCGGCCTCTTAAGAATATAATTCGAAAGTATTAACCACCACTAGGTCCACCCTCACCTGCAGCACTGTTCGGGTCTCGTCGGCCCACATCGTGTCTCCCTCCCCGCTGCCGAACACCGTGTTGAGCTGCAGCTGCCCGACGGCCTGCAGACGATGCAACGACGCGTCAATGCGGTACACGTGACGCGTCGGCGTCGTGGCGGCCTGGCCGTACGGCGGGCACAGCACGTAGACGGTGCTGCCGGCGGACGAGTAGCGGAGAGAAGTGTTACTGGCACAGCCCGGCCAGAGAGTGTCGCTCTCGAGGCTTATCTGGAACACGTGACAACTTGTGAGAAGAGGGTTTCAGTCGTTCATTCATAGCTGCATGACTGACGTGTGGCCAGATGTGATGACCACACATCAGGTGTCATATATATATATATATATACACACATATATATATATATATATATATATATATATATATATATATATATATAATATATATATATATATATATATATATATATATATATATATATATATATATATATATATATCTATATATTGAAACTTTTAAACTTTCACGACTAATTTTATAATGATGATATATATTTAACGGGAAGATTTCACAATTTCATACACGACTTTGATCTTCCTGTTAAATATATATCATCATTATATATATATATATATATATATATATATATATATATATATATATATATATATATATATATATATATATATATATATTTATATATATCATCATTATATATATATATATATATATATATATATATATATATATATATATACATATATATATATATATATATATATATATATATATATATATATATATATATATATATATATATATATATATATATTTATATATATATATATATATATATATATATAATCTCTAACTATCGCAGATAATCACTCGAAATGTTCACCAAATATAGATATAATCAGGCCATATTTGTGTGGAGATTTTTTGGTCTGTATGTGAAATAACTTCGGAAGTGAAAATTGTTGTTAAATGTAGTCACTTCTTGATATTTCTCGGAAGGAATGAAAATACTAGCAACTTCTTCTCGTTTGTAATTCCATGATTAATCTGAGCAGAGAGCTCATATAATCACTCTAACAATTCTGTGCATGTCACTTCTATAGTTCGTGAGAAACAGGTACCAAAACAGTGCACATTCAACACTGTCGGTATGGAGCTTCCATTATCCCCTCAAAGTGCAGCATGGCAACCACATCCGTCCGCCATACCGAACAACATCACGTGATCTGTGACGTCACGAGGACCGACCTTGTGCTGCGTCCAATGGGAAGACTTGAGGTCGAACTGCCAGAGGATCAGCGGACTGGCCTGGATGTCCAGAGCCACCAGAAGCTCCCTGCTCGTGTCGCACCAGGCCACGGGTTGTCCCTTGGGACGCGATCCCGGGTCCCCGGCCTGGAAGTCTGGACAGAACGCGTCCGTCCCGGCTGTGTCTCGTACCTTAGGGCAACAATACATACATGTGTCAGCATAGGGCGAGGTCATTGAAGAGTGAGGATATTATATTATGTTCTTTATGAGTTTCATCAAATTCATTTCTACTGATGTTATATTCATATTCACATTCATTGAAGGAATTCATTAGCATAGCTTTTGTTATATCAAGTCTCCTTGCTTAGATTCTCGTAATCATGCTTATCATACATACATACATACATGCACTTCATGTATTCAATATGTATTTGATGTATTCACTTCTAGTTTTTTTCATTGAATAGATAGATGCAATGACACCACTGTCCAAGGTGTTATTGTTTCCACTCATCTTACGCTTAGTTCCAAGAAATGATAATTGTACAATGTATGTATTCAGAATTTGAGTGGTTAGATGGATAGTTCAACCTCGCCGCACGAATAGATATCTAATCATTATCATTATTGTTATCATTATTATTATTATTATTATTATTATTATTATGGACTAATGAGAGCACAATGTTTGAGGTCATTTCGTGTCATTTTTCATTGAAGCAGGCTGAACATAATCGGTATGTTATCAATCTGTCCATGCAGTGCATCTTCTGATCTCAATGAAATTATGAAATTGATAATATATAGCCAGATCTCACGGAATTTTCAGCAACTTCAAGATGATTTTTCTCAGAAATGGTTCAACCAGAATGCCCCCAAAACTATAGAGTTCTAAGTTGGTCGAACCATGCGACTTTTGCAGTGCTTACAAAGAAGCTCCATGATTCACGAGTCTTCGCACTCGCTCATATAATCACTTGATTCATCCCTCTTCCAGGACCCGGCTCCTTTTTTGATTTTTACTTGGACATCACTCAGTTCTGTTTATGTTTCTATAAAGAATCTGTAATGCCCACGTCATGACTCAAGGTCTCTGGAGGTCAAGACAGAAAAATAGAATTCCCAAAGTGACATATTGATTTCTAGTTTTTACCGGAATCAGAAGAATTACCATCAGCACTAAGGAAGTGTCCGAATTTCAATGCTTCTTCATCAATGAATTACACTCTTTTACTTGTATTTGGGACTTGGACTTGCTACATGTGAACTTGCATTTCAGACAGTCGAGTAAGTATTCTAAAACGTGGTGTTGATAACAGGCCTCATCTAGTTGACGGAAACTGTCATAACCTCACTTCTATCTATTTATCAGAATACAATTTTAAGTGATATTTTCTTCGATAAGATATAAGTGCCGAACAAATTGAGAGCCACTACTCGATTATGGAAATGAAATCGCATATTTGTGTGAGTTTTTGTTGAGAAATGGAAACATGAATGTAATACAGATTCAAGTGACCCAATACAGGAGCCCACAAGTAAAGTTCACAAGAACGCATGCCATGTATGCTTGTAAATTTTTGTACTCGACTTCTCATTTTATGAGTTTAGACGCTTTTTATGACATCATCGTACTTTGAGCAGAGTCAAGTATAAAAGTTCACATGAATAAGGTAATTTGGAAACGTCCTGATGATTGTACTCCTGTTTCGGAGTGGTGATTTCTATCAACTTGATTATCCTTACCTTGGGAACTTCTCTGACGTGCCTTGTGACGTCACTGGACTGTTCCTCACCGTGCCGTTCCGTCGTGTTTGCCATCTCCTGCAAGTAGGTGTCCACATCTTGGGTCATGTTCGTGAACTCGAGACTAGTTATGTCGATGATTTCTTGATTGTATGGACCGTCAGAAACGTCATCGGTTGGAAACGAGTTTTCTCTCTCTGTCTTATTGGGATGATTGTCAGTGGCGTTGTTACTTGTACCGAGAGTCTCCAGATTGTCGTCTTCTTTACTCTTATTGATTGTTGTATCCACGTATTTATTTTCGAATTCTATATTTTTGATTTGTTTCTCGCTATTTTTAGTTTTGTTAAATTTCTCGATCAGTTTTTTCCTACTTCTATTCTCTTTTATTTTCTCGAATGTGTGTTCATTCTCTCTCATTTCCTCTATCAACTTTTCACCATCCATTTCTATATGTTGTTCATTTCTTCTCCCTTTCTCCTTCTCATCGATCTTAGGAATATCCTTTTCACCCTCGATCATTTTTTTCTCTCCATCCTCAGCCTTCGTTGTTTTCCGATTGTCCTCGGGCAACTTCGTTGTCTCTCGATTCTCCCCGGTAATCTTAGTTGTCTCTACTCTATGTTCGGGTATCATCGTTGTTTCTCGATCAAGTTCGGGCATCTTCGTTGTATGTCGACTCTCATCAATTCTATTATTCTTTCCGCCTACACTCTTATTACCACTTGTACGATCAGTAGAGTCGCAACAACACAGGTATGTCGTCCATAACCTATCTTTCGATTCAAACTGCCAAACCGTATTACTTTTCTTACTTCTCGGTCCATAAATAGCTAATGACCTATCAACTAATTTCTTCCCCTCACTTCTTCCACACAGGATCACACTGGGCTCAATCGTTTCCTGCTTCCTCAAATGTCCTTCGTTGTATAAACTCGTACGTAACAATTGCAACCCTCCATTGTTGTTGATTTTCCTGGAGTCGTTCGGGAATATTCGGCTCCACGTTCGTGTCCTCGTGTCGTACCGCCAGAAGTCCGAGTAGATCTTCGGAGTGGTTCGGTACCTGGAGGTGGTGTTCGGGATTTGTCGGCCGCCGAACATCCACCATGCCATGGCCGACTGGTCGTACCAGAGGGAGGTGCTCTGACGCGGTCCTGGAGTGCGAGTCGTGTTTATGGCGCCGGGAACCACTTGTTGGGGCCACTGTTCCCACTGCCACTCTGTAACCAATCACAAGGCAAGCATTAGTGAGGTACAAGAGTATGCATCCACATTGGGACACATACCAGAGGTTAAAATGACTGATGACCGAGGCGGAATATACTCATTCATACACTTCATTCATTCATTCATTTATTCATTCAAATCAATAAACGAATAAATAAAACAAATGAGTGAATGAATATATTAGAAACTTATTTTAGGAAGTATCTCATCCACCATGGTTTCAGCAATGTGGAAGATTACAAGCAGGGCAAAGAATATTCCTGTGAATACTTTGGACTACATCCAATTCAGATCAGCAGATAGCTCCATCATCTTGGTATCATGGTTATTTGCAGGGACCCGAACCAAAATGAATAAAGATTCCGGTTCCGGTTCCGGTTCTTAATTTTCTCAAATAACGGTTCCGGTTCTGGTTCCGGCTCTACGATTGAAAAGGTTCCGGTTCCATAGTGTGAATAAGGGTTCCGGTTCCGGTTCTTGAAAATCAATAATAAAGGTTCCGGTTCTGGTTCCGATTCCCCAAAAATACGGTTTTTTTCGGGTTCCGATTCCGGTTCCGGTTCCGGTTCGGGTCCCTGGTTATTTGATCCAGTGTCATCAATTATTACGATTACTGTACCATATTAGTTGTCAATATCAATGGTGAGGAATGTATGAATCAGTTTCAACCATTTATTCCATAATATTCTCTCCAGCTATTATCATGAATAATTGTTTTAATGTTTCTTTGCAATTTGACTCCTCCCATTCTTGTTTCTTTTCTGTTTTTATCTCATTTTACAGTCATTCAACATATTTCTGGTTTCAATTAATGAATTACAAAACTACCCTTGTATGATCTTATGACCATACACATGAGAGACTATTTGGTGAATCTATGCATTTTTCACTCACCAATGAAAATCAATTTTTATTAAATATGAATATGTGGTTCTGTTTGGAACATTTCGTAATTGTTGAAAGTTTCCCAAATAATCAGAAACTTTTGAAACTGCCCCTTAAGTTCATCGAGGAAACGAGTGTGATGTGATATTTTATCCGTATTTTCCTCTCTATTCTCTTCTATTCCTTTTCGGACTTTCGTGATCATGAATAAGTAGGCAATCGCGACACATATGCGTTGTAGGATGAGTTATACATTCGAATGAGATATAAGAGTCGGTGGAGTAGTTCAAACCCTGCTACTTTATCGACTCCAGTGTTCTACACATCTTGACACTAAAAAATACCTCATTGTTGGGCCAATGTTGAATCTAGGAAGCGGTGGATCTTGCCACCATAATTCTGCCATCTCTTCTATAAGCTTCTGTCAAGTGACGTCACTCATTGTTGCAAGAGACAAACAACAATGTCCACCAGTTGGAATTGACCAATCTGAATATTTGGTAGTTCACCAGTTCGCTGTATTGCTATAGTAACGATTGTTTGTCATTTGTTACGTGACAGAAGCCTATATATTTGGAGGATGGAAAACGTTTATTGGATTATTTTCCTCTAAAATGGCTGGTTTGATTTCATACAGAATGGTGAGGATGTGTACACAACCAAAGGGTATTTTATTCTACTTGGAGATAACTCATTTCTGAAATTTCCTTGCCCAGCCTAATCTTATGGGAATTTTAGAAATTTTGAGATGATATTTATCAAAATTGGTCCAACCGATTCATCTCAAAAACTATACAGTTCTGAAATTTCAATTTCAATTTCAATATCATTCTATTCTTGTTCATGTAATGAAAGATCAACATATTTATAAGTTATGAACTAACATACAGTTACGAACATACATT
>OZ023339.1:19136664-19144164 GCA_964007535.1 Brachyptera risi | reverse complement strand
TTTAGATTTCATTCCCATTCATTTCCATTCAGATTCATTCATTCAGATTTCATTCCCATTCATTTCCATTCAGATTAATTCATTTGAATTCATTCTAATTCATTTACATTCAGATTTATTCATTTAGATTTCATTCCCATTCATTTCCATTCAGATTCATTCATTTGGATTTCATTCACATTCATTTCCCTTCAAATTAATTCATTTGGATTTCATTCCCATTCATTTCCATTCAAATTAATTCATTTGGATTTCATTCCCATTCATTTCCATTCAGATTCATTCATTTGGATTTCATTCACATTCATTTCCCTTCAAATTAATTCATTTGGATTTCATTCCCATTCATTTCCATTCAAATTAATTCATTTGGATTTCATTCCCATTCATTTCCATTCAGATTCATTCATTTAGATTTCATTCCCATTCATTTCCATTCAGATTCATTCATTTAGATTTCATTCCCATTCATTTCCATTCAGATTCATTCATTTAGATTTCATTCCCATTCATTTCCATTCAGATTCATTCATCTAGATTTCACTCTCTTTCATTTCCATTCAGATTCGTTCATTCAGATTTCATTCCCATTCATTTCCATTCAAATTCATTCATTTAGATTTTATTTCCATTCATTTCCATTCGAATTCATTCATTTGGATTTCATTCCCATTCGAATTCATTCATTTGGATTTCATTCCCATTCATTTCCATTCAGATTCATTCATTTAGATCTCATTCCCATTCATTTCCATTCAGATTCATTCATTTAGATCTCATTCCCATTCATTTCCATTCAGATTCATTTTTTTTTTTGAGATATTCGTTGATTTGTATTAGGCCCAATGACGCACTGTACTGATGACTGTACGAGCTATTGGCGTCGGTAGAAGTGTTGGTAGTAGTAGTAGTAGTAGTAGTAGTAGTAGTAGTAGTAGTAGTAGTAGTAGTGGAAGTGTTTTCTTTTCAAAAAATCTTTATTCATTCAATGAACATGACGTATCTATTTCTAGACCCACTAAGCCACTAATGTGGTTTGTCTGTAGGTCTATTCTCATAAATGAGTTCCTTTCTAGTTTTCTGGATCATGTACATAATGTAATCATAATATATATAGGCTACATAAAGTTCACATTTTGCGTAAACTAAATATAATATGGACATGAAGTTTACATTTCGCATTCAACTCATGTTAACCTCTTTTTGGATGAGCGTAGCGAAGACTCAATTTCACTGTACTTGAAAAATCGAATGTGTTTTTTGTTTGTTTTGTTTTTTTGTTCGCGCTCTACAGGTCAAACAGAAATTCAGATCATGATGAAACTTAGCACAAACATGAACCCCTATTTAACTTGATGCTGTATAGTTTTGAGGCGCGATCGGTTGAACCACTTCTGAGAAAACTCATTCCAAAGTTTTCAAAAATCTTATTAGAATAACCCAGAGAAAAACATTCATGAAAAATATTTCATCTGAGAGGATTCAAATTCTCAGGGAGTTTTAATCTGATAATGATACACATTATTCCAAACTTTCACTCAAATCAGATCAGCCGTTTCGCTGTAAAAAAAATATATAATGCTATTTGTGTTAATTATTCAAAGCTATTAAGATACCTATTAAATCAAAGCAACAAGTGTCACCACTTGATTGTAAACGATTGAAACAAAGCCTTCTTTATTATCATATAAATTATTAATGGAAAATAAGATGGCATCTCAAGGTGTATATATATATATATATATATAATAACCAATCCAAAGATAAGTTGATATGTTCCAGCTCATCCATCAACGCGGAAACACATAACGCGTTTGCCTAGTTTAACTTAACATTATGTTTACAATTTTTACGAAACATCTTTATTCGTAGTAGTAGAATCAGTAGTAGTGGTGGTAGTTTTTTTCGCGAGGTTTTTATCATCAAACAAATAATTGAATGAGCGAAGCGAAGACTCAAATTCACCATACGCGAAAAAAAGTCCTTTTTTTTCGCGCTCGACAGGTCAAACAAAAATTCAAAATAAGTTGCAACTTGGCATACACAAATTTCCTTATCTACCTTGATACTGTATAGTTTTGAGGCGCAATCGGTTGAACCACTTCTGAGAAAACTCACTTTGAAGTTTTCAAAAATCCCTTTGGAATAACCCGGAGGAAAATATTCGTGAAATAATTTTCATCCGAGACATTTAAAATTCTCAGAGAATTTTAATATAATAATGATACGCATTATTCCGGAATTTCACTTGAATCAGATCAGCCGTTTTGAGTTAAGAAAAATATAATGTAATTTTTGTGAATCACTCAAAGCTATTGAGATACCAATTAAATTCAAGCCACAGGTGTCAACTCTTGATTGTGAACGATTGAAACAAAGCCTTCTTCATCATCATAGACATCAATCATGGAGAATAAGATGGCAGTGATGTAATGGTTTGGATCTCAAGGTATATATATCTATATATAATAACCAATCCAAAGATAAGTCGATATGTTCCAGCTCATCCATCAACGCGGAAACACATAACGCGTTTTCCTAGTAAATAGTTATCATAGCTTCAAGATTAAATAACTCGTGTCATGCAAAAAATTCAGAATATTTGGGATAGTTCCATTTCTGAAACTTTTCGCATAGAATTCCAATATATTTCTATACGCTGATGATACAGCTTCAGTTTCAGTTCATCAAAATTATGCACATGATATATTATGATATATTCATGATATAATAATGCACAATATATACGAAATGACTTGGATGGTCATAACTTATATCATCTTGAAGCTATCAGTACTACCAGTGTTTCTCGCGTGCTAGAATTGTGATATTCCATACCGAAATTCGTTTTTCTTATGTATAAAATGTTAGTAGACCCGCAGACAAGTCAACTTTTTGTGACTTTTCGGGTCTACGAAATTGTACTGAAATCTTTGAGAGAACACGAATAAAAAAAATAAAAAAGAAAGTTTAAGAATTATCAACAAAAAACTGATATTCCGTTGAATCAACTTCAGAAGCCCACTCAAAATTCAAGCAACAGGTATAATCAATTGAATTGTGAGGCAGTCGAAATGACATCGAAGTAATTGAAAGGTTATATTCAAGTATTTCATTATTGAATCTCCGTGAAGGGACATCGAAGAAGAAAAAACCTTCATTGGTCCCTGACTATATTATGAAACAGGATAGCAATCAGTATAGGAAAAACATAGCATGATTGGATGAGCGAAGCGAAGACTCAATTTCGCCATACCCGAAAAAAAGTGACTTTTATTTTCGCGCTCCACAGGTCAAACGAAAATTCAAAATCAGTAGAAACTTGGCACACACAAGTGTCATTATTTGATTTGATACTGTATAGTTTTGAGGCGAAATCGGTTGAAATCACTTCTGAGAAAAATCATTTTAAAGTTTTCAAAAATCTCATTAGAATAACCCAAAGGAAAATATTCGTGAAATAATTTTTATCCGAGACATTTCCAATTTTCAGGGAATTTTGATATGATAATTATACACATTGTTCCGAACTTTTACTCAAATAGGATCAGCCGTTTTGATGTAAAAAATATATAATGTAATTTTTTTAAATCACTCAAAGCTATTAAGATACCAATTAAATCTAAGCCACAGGTGTCACCTCTCAAATGTAAACGATTAAAATCAAAGCCTTCTTTATCATGATAGAAATTGATAATGTAAAATAAGATAGCAGTGATGTAATGGTTTGGATCTCAAGGTGTGTATATATATATAAATATATATATATATATATATATATATATATATATATATATATATATATATATATATATATATATATATATATATATAATAACCAATCCAAAGATAAGGTGATATGTTCCAGCCCATCCATCAACGCGGCAACACATAACGCGTTTGCCTAGTATGAAGAAATAGATTGCAAATATGACTTATCGGTACATGAAAAGGAAACTGATCGAATAGAAAAAATGTAAAAACAATACTAAACAATATTGTAGTGCTAATGAAGATCTGATGTGGATCAATTGAAATTCCATTGCAATATCATTCATCATTCATTTTTCAATTCATTCAATTATTCCTTCCTTCAACCCTCTTCCGAGTAGATTGGAATAGTCAGCAGTTTATACTAGGCAAACGCGTTATGTGTTGCCGCGTTGATGGATGAGCTGGAACATATCAACTTATCTTTGGATTGGTTATTATATATATATATATATATATACACCTTGAGATCCAAACCATTACATCACTGCCATCTTATTTTTCATTATTAATTTATATGATAATAAAGAAGGCTTTGTTTTAATCGTTTACGATCAAGTGGTGACACTTGTTGCTTTGATTTAATAGGTATCTTAATAGCTTTGAATAATTAACACAAATAACATTATATATTTTTTTACATCGAAACGGCTGATCCGATTCAAGTGAGAGTTTGGAATAATGTGTATCATTATCAGATTTAAATTCCCTGAGAATTTGAATCCTTTTAGATGAAATATTTTTCACGAATGTTTTCCTCTGGGTTATTCTAATGGGATTTTTGAAAACTTTGGAATGAGTTTTCTCAGAAGTTGTTCAACCGATCGTGCCCCAAAACTATACAGCATCAAGTCAGATAGGGGTTCATGTGTGTGCCAAGTTTCAACTGATTTTGAATTTTCGTCTGACATGTGGAGCGCGAACAAAAAAAAAAAAAAAAAAAAAAAAAAAAAAAAAACAGACACTTTTTTTTCGGTATAGTGTAATTGAGTCTTCGCTTCGCTCATCCAATTATCATCAACTTCATTCTTATCGGCTTATTATACAGTTCTAATTTTCGGAAAAATTCAAAATTGCCAATGACCATCCTTTCAACACTCGACTTGCTCAATGTGATTATTTTCAGATACCTCTATGGAATAATAGACATGGAAAAAGGCGCCTAATGAACGTTATCCCCTTGAATTTTAATAACTTACCTCGCAATCTTCAGAATCTTGACAATTATAATTCCGTTAAAAGGTGTGTTAAAGATTGGCTCATCTCTACTATTCATGACATTTAACTTTTTGTAGCTATATGGCTGGATAAATTCCCTATTTTCACTTTAATATGTTCACTTTTCAGTTTTTCGATTTCATGTCTTTCTTGTGTGATCATTATTTTCACGTATTTTCGTTGTATTCTTGTATTTTTGTATTTTCGTTTTCGTTGTAATATTGTGATAAGGTTCATTATTCAGATTGATTTTATAGAAGTAAGTAATTTAATATAAATGTCTGTTCACTATCTAATCATTGTTATATGTGTACTTATCCCACAGATAAACCCTTTTAGGGTTTTGTGGATTTATGTTCAGGGTCAATTTCTTATGTTATTCAATAAAGAGCCTTGAAAAAAAAAAAAAAAAAAACTGACCAACTCATAAAGGTGGCTTTTAACCATGTATGATATCAGGTGGATCTATAATTGAATAACAAGTATGTTAATGATGATAATATCAAAAATAATGATTATAAATGGAAGAAGGTTCAAATAATTTTGAACTCCAATTTCTGGACGATCGATTCCAGCTTTTGAATTAATCCCAAAGTTCAATTTGGAAATGCATTTCATTTGAAATTAAGAGCCCGCACCTTGGACAGATTTACAGGATGCACTTTCGCCACACATATATCTCAAGAATTACAAACATTACGGACTTGCAGTAAAATGCAATGAATAGATAAGACGCTCACAATTGGATATGCCTGATCGAAAATTGAAGAAAAATTTTATTTTGGAGCAATAATTGAATAAAAATGTGTCTAATTTGATGGTTTTCATTGCTTAATTTCCGGTTACCGAATAATAGTGGAGATAAATTACAAGCGCACATCCTAAAGTTCAACTTTGTTTATCAATATTCGAAATTTTGATTTGGCTGTAATTTCACAGTTTTCCCAATTTCCCTGGCCAAAATGTGTAATGTAACTAGATTTTGCCCAAATTTTGAAATAAAAAACTCCCCCATCTAGCGGTGGTTACTGGAACTCTTTCAATATTATCTCCTTTTCACTTTTCAACCCACAACCAAACTTTTGAACGCACACCAAACTTGGGTCGAGCATTTCGAAGAGAAACATTCTCAGCTAAGATGCGGGCTCTTAATTTCTATCAAGACCACCAAAAGAGCTCGATTTATTTCAATTAATTTTGAAATTATGATTATGAAAGATTTAATGAAGCTTCATAAAATTTTCAATCAGGTCACGCCAGAGAGATCTGGATTGGCCGATTCAAACTCATTTATTATTGGGGATATTTGGGGATATTTGGGGATATTTGGGGATATTTGGAGATATTCGATCCAGATCCGTGATGTTGGCACAACTGTGATTCGTAATTAGATCCAATTGATATATTGACTAGGAAAACGCCACATGTGCGTTGTTGGACGAGTGGATGGAATAGTATGTCGACTACTATGCCAAACTTTTGCCTACATTCGCCAATTGGGTGACATTTGAGTTATAAATGGGTGAAAACTGATTCGAGTGGTACCAATTTAGCACATTTTATGGATTTTCTTCAGAATGGCTCATTCGATCGAGCTGAATTTTCTCAGAAATGTGTATCAAAATGTGAATCAACTTCACGCAAAATTTCATTTTTTTGAGAAAATAAAAATATTTTCTCCTTTTCCGCTGTGTTATTTCAACGGGTATTTTTGAAATTTCTAAAATTCATAAAAAAAAGTTAACATACGATAATGCCACAAAACTATACAGACCTAAGTTAGATAGGGAACCATAGTGAAAAAAAGTTTGTTGTTGATAGCTGTAGCCGTTTGACCTGTGGAGAACCGACAAAAAAACTTGAGAAAAAAAAAAACCTAATGAACGCCAATTTTTTCCAGTATGTCAAATGGAATCCTCGCTAAAGCTCGTCTAAAAAACCCTGATTTGAATTATGTAACCATTACTAAGCTTACCAGCCACATATCCCAGGTCAGTAGCTCTCAGATTGTCCGCGGCACTAACTCCACACCACAGCACTAACACACTGCTCAGCACTAACATCTCCATTTTATGCACTAACTACACTAGCCCACACCGCTTGGCCTTGTTCAGGTCAGCACTCGAAGTATTTGCAAGGCGTAGGCAACTGTTGTGGCTCGCCTGCTGTGCGGGTGGCGTTCTACCGAGATGACAGGGATACGAGTATCGTTAGAATGTGGCGAGGAGAAATGTTTGCAGGGCGTAGGCAACTATTGTGACTTGCCTGCAGTGCGGGTGGCGTTGTACTGAGTTGACAGGGGTGCGGGTTTTGTTAGGGTGTAGCGGGGATGCTGGGACGGGTTGTTGTGCGCATGAGCGGATGGACCGGGGTGAATGACGCGGTATTTTCGGATGAGGAAAATTAGATAGGTGGTTGCGTTGAGGTGCTCCAACTGATGATGGTCTGGAACCGTTTGACTGGAAGGTGTTCGTGTAATTCGGCCATACTAGGAAAACGCCATATATGCGT
>OZ023339.1:19061664-19131664 GCA_964007535.1 Brachyptera risi | reverse complement strand
TGGGGGACCAGAGGGACCGGAGGGACCGGTTGATCCGGTGGGTCCGTCGGCTCCACTGGATCCTGGGGGACCGGAGGGACCAGTTGAACCTGGGGGACCGGATGGACCGGTTGATCCGGTGGGTCCGGAGGGACCGGTAGACCCTGGGGGACCGGAGGGACCGGTAGATCCTTGGGGCCCGGTGGAACCTGGGGGACCGGAGGGACCGGTAGATCCTTGGGGCCCGGTGGATCCTGGGGGACCGGAGGGACCATTGGATCCTGGGGGACCGGAGGGACCAGTTGAACCTGGGGGACCGGATGGACCGGTTGATCCGGTGGGTCCGGAGGGACCGGTAGACCCTGGGGGACCGGAGGGACCGGTAGATCCTTGGGGCCCGGTGGATCCTGGGGGACCGGAGGGTCCAGTAGATCCTTGAGGCCCGGTGGAACCTGGGGGACCGAAGGGACCAGTGGATCCTGGGGGACCGGAGGGACCAGTTGAACCTGGGGGACCGGATGGACCGGTCGATCCGGTGGGTCCGGAGGGACCGGTAGACCCTGGGGGACCGGAGGGACCGGTAGATCCCTGGGGCCCGGTTGATCCTGGGGGACCGGAGGGACCGGTAGATCCTTGGGGCCCGGTGGATCCTGGGGGACCGGAGGGTCCAGTAGATCCTTGAGGCCCGGTGGATCCTGGGGGACCGGAGGGTCCAGTAGATCCTTGAGGCCCGGTGGAACCTGGGGGACCGGAGGGGCCGGTCGATCCGGTGGGTCCGTCGGCTCCGCTGGAACCTGGGGGACCGGAGGGACCGGTGGAACCTGGGGGACCGGAGGGACCAGTGGATCCTGGGGGACCGGATGGACCGGTTGATCCGGTGGGTCCGGAGGGACCGGTAGACCCTGGGGGACCGGAGGGACCGGTAGTTCCTTGGGGCCCGGTTGATCCTGGGGGACCGGAGGGACCGGTAGATCCTTGGGGCCCGGTGGATCCTGGGGGACCGGAGGGTCCAGTAGATCCTTGAGGCCCGGTGGATCCTGGGGGACCGGAGGGTCCAGTAGATCCTTGAGGCCCGGTGGAACCTGGGGGACCGGAGGGACCGGTCGATCCGGTGGGTCCGTCGGCTCCGCTGGAACCTGGGGGACCGGAGGGACCGGTGGAACCTGGGGGACCGGAGGGACCAGTTGAACCTGGGGGACCGGAGGGACCGGTTGATCCGGTGGGTCCGTCGGCTCCACTGGAACCTGGGGGACCGGAGGGACCGGTAGAACCTGGGGGACCGGAGGGACCGGTTGATCCGGTGGGTCCGTCGGCTCCACTGGAACCTGGGGGACCGGAGGGACCGGTTGAACCTGGGGGACCAGAGGGACCGGAGGGACCGGTTGATCCGGTGGGTCCGTCGGCTCCACTGGATCCTGGGGGACCGGAGGGACCAGTCGATCCGGTGGGTCCGTCGGCTCCGCTGGAACCTGGGGGACCGGAGGGACCGGTGGAACCTGGGGGACCGGAGGGACCAGTGGATCCTGGGGGACCGGATGGACCGGTTGATCCGGTGGGTCCGGAGGGACCGGTAGACCCTGGGGGACCGGAGGGACCGGTAGATCCTTGGGGCCCGGTTGATCCTGGGGGACCGGAGGGACCGGTAGATCCTTGGGGCCCGGTGGATCCTGGGGGACCGGAGGGTCCAGTAGATCCTTGAGGCCCGGTGGATCCTGGGGGACCGGAGGGTCCAGTAGATCCTTGAGGCCCGGTGGAACCTGGGGGACCGGAGGGACCGGTCGATCCGGTGGGTCCGTCGGCTCCGCTGGAACCTGGGGGACCGGAGGGACCGGTGGAACCTGGGGGACCGGAGGGACCAGTTGAACCTGGGGGACCGGAGGGACCGGTTGATCCGGTGGGTCCGTCAGCTCCGCTGGAACCTGGAGGACCGGAGGGACCGGTGGAACCTGGGGGACCGGAGGGTCCGGTGGAACCCGGAGGACCGGAGGGTCCGGTGGATCCACGGGGACCGGTGGAACCTGGGGGACCACTGGAACCTGGGGGACCACTGGAACCTGGGGGACCGGGGGGTCCGCTGGAACCTCGTGGACCGCTGGAACCTGAAGGACCGGATGGACCGGTAGAACCTGGGGAACCAGAGGGTCCAGTTGATCCTTGGGGCCCGGTGGATCCTGGGGGACCGGAGGGTCCAGGAGATCCTTGGGGCCCGGTTGATCCTGGGGGACCGGAGGGTCCAGTAGATCCTTGGGGCCCGGTTGATCCTGGGGGACCGGAGGGTCCAGTAGATCCTTGGGGCCCGGTTGATCCTGGGGGACCGGAGGGTCCAGTAGATCCTTGGGGCCCGGTTGATCCTGGGGGACCGGAGGGTCCAGTTGATCCTGGGGGACCGGAGGGTCCAGTAGATCCTTGGGGCCCGGTTGATCCTGGGGGACCGGAGGGTCCAGTAGATCCTTGGGGCCCGGTTGATCCCGGGGGACCGGAGGGTCCAGTAGATCCTGTCGATGATAAAATTATCAATGTACCTCTCAATACATGACATCTTCCAATCGGAGGCTGCGGAGAAAGATGGCAGACTGTGATCCTGTCCTTGTCCCGAGTGATGCTGGATGGACCAATCACCGATCAGCAATGATCGAGTGTGAATAACGATTCCACATCTGATATGTGTGGTCGAGTGGCTTGCACTCTGAATCGTCATTCAGGAGACCCGGGTTCGATTCCCACCTTGATCTTCTCACCTTACAGGACTCAGTCGTGGTCTCTTCCTTCGATTCCGGGATGTTTATTGCTGGTGATGCACGCCCAGAATAATCTCAACATTTTTCCAGCCAGGAACCTGGTTTACATGAATCTCTGACACAAGTTCGAATACAGGAAGAATACAACTGAATACATAGGGATACATGAATACATACAGTTGTCTAACACACAGGGATATTACTATTCATGTTGTTCATTGTAAGCACACGGCAGATTCACTCCGACAATATAATTAGGACTTATAATTATAATATAATATAATATAATAATTATAATATAATTGTAATTAGATGCACCCTATGACTATCAATAACGTAACGGGATAAGCAACATGGCGCTTTCCTTTCACACCATGCGTATATCAAAGAGATGCCGCCTCACAAATGTTATGATGATTTGCTGGTATTATTGTATGTCGATCTATACAATTAATAGATGTAATGCAATCTATGACTATCAATAACGTAACGGGATAAGCAACATGGCGCTTTCCTTTCACACCATGCGTATATCAAAGAGATGCCGCCTCACAAATGTTATGATGATTTGCTGGTATTATTGTATGTTGATCTATACAAGTAATAGATGTAATGCAATCTATGACTATCAATAACGTAACGGGATAAGCAACATGGCGCTTTCCTTTCACACCATGCGTATATCAAAGGGATGCCGCCTCACAAATGTTATGATGATTTGCTGGTATTATTGTGTGTTGATCTATACAAGTAATAGATGTAATGCAATCTGTGAATCCAGCTCTTTTCAACTGCGTCAAACAATATTGGAATAGATTTCATTTGAATTGGCCAATCTGAATTTAAAATACGTCTGTAAAAGCATTTAGTCCCCTAGTCAAGAACCCTACTGCTATATTTACCATTTGATAACTGGATAATTACTCATCATCTACGAGAAAGATCAGAAACAATGCAAGTATACAACTATGTACTATACACTGAAATACGAGCCTAATACGTACGATTTGATTTGAAATTGCGAATCTCAGAAATGTACACGAAAGCGCTGATTCCATCATGGTGAAAACGGCCTAATGTTAAAAGGATCTTATGATCTAAAAGTTTGTATGTCAGCCTATACTTGTTACATATTGTTTGTGTGTATCGTATTATATCATTGACTGTCGTCGTATATCCTGTATATATGATCGTAATGAAGACAATACACTGCTATAATCATTATCATGAGTTGGCCCTCAACCTTACTTTATTCTCATGAATAATTCATGTACGGTAAGAAAAGAAAAGGTCCCAAGATCGATACCTGCGGAACACCTATTGTGATCGGTAGAACTGTTGACCAATCATTTCACAGCTCGAGTTCTTCCAAGTGAGTAGGACATGAATAGGTCATCACGAATCCATCTAACACCATATGAGCTCAGTTTATCCAATAATATTGTATAAGTGACGTGATCAAAGACCTCACTCGTGAAATTTATGCCTTTATTACGTTTATCTCTGACTTTTCTCATTCGATTGTGGCGAAAATTACTGAAAATATCCATGATGGTGTTTTTTATTCACCGTGTGAATTTAGTAGCTACTGAAAATTTTTCATGATAATCCGATCATTTTTCACATGGGTTACTTTTACGGTGATTTTTCTTCAAATTTTTCCGATTTTTCTCCATTAAATCATTGAATCAGTTCATCTGAGAAATAACCGCTATTCAGAACGGTGTGACACCGATATGTGGATAAATTTTCAAGCCAATTGTCATTCTTCCATTCTTTTCTTCCACTCCTTTCTTTCAAATTACAAATTAATGACAATAGTGAGTTATCCATTTTTTTTTTTAATTAGCATTCTTCAAGCTGTATGACATGCCCTGTATGACCTATCTGATATCCTGATTGGCCAGAATTGATTTCTAGTTATCAAATGAACTGATTTATTCGAAAAAGACGGGATAAAGTCATAAAGTCCACATGGATTACTCCATCTTCTCTCCTCGATCACCCAGCTTGTGGTTTCAGTACGCAACATGAATTTATGAAATTATGAAATTATGAAATAATGAATTTATGAATTCATTTGTGGGTGTTCATAGTTTAATCACCTCTGATCTGTGTGAGTTTTTTTCTTCAAATTTTGTTGATATTACAATATCAATGAATATTTGATTTGATTTTGTTCATCAGTTAATTTTTTGTGGTATTCAAAAAAATTAAAATGAGAAAAAAATCAAATTATTGCAGGAGGGGTCCTACAGATTATTCACAATGATTTTATGAAAAATGAAAAAAAAAGATCATGAATTTAGCCTCGATATTATTGATGTTATATTCATTACGAATTTTTTTTTCGAATTTTTTCATTCAAAATTCCCCTCAATTTTTTTTATTGTTAATTTGTAATGACAAATATTTTTCATTTCAATGGAATAAGAAATGCTGGGAGGTAGAAAGAGATTGAGAAATCATCGGAGAAATAAGAAATATCACCATCGTAAGAAAGAAAAACAAAGCCGTATTCGGTGAATGGAATGAGAATTTTCGCCCCGCTTATCGGATGGCACCGAAGACACACCGCGGGGGACAGTTCCCAATCTCACGCATTCCCACGTAAAACTGACAATTCCTCGATCGAACGATAATTATTGGTCGACACAAAATGTAGGACTTGAGGAAGATGAGGTTTAGGCTCGGTGACGTATGAGAAGAATTAAATCACATGAAACACGTGAAATAACATTAGAACACGTACCAGATGGTCCGGAAGATCCTGGTGGTCCAGATGGTCCGGATGATCCTGGTGGTCCGGATGGTCCGGATGATCCAGATGATCCTGTTGGTCCGGATGGTCCAGAAGATCCTGGTGGTCCAGATGGTCCGGATGATCCTGGTGGTCCAGATGGTCCGGATGATCCAGAAGATCCTGGTGGTCCAGATGGTCCGGATGATCCTGGTGGTCCAGATGGTCCGGATGATCCAGATGATCCTGTTGGTCCGGATGGTCCAGAAGATCCTGGTGGTCCAGATGGTCCAGATGGTCCGGATGGTCCGGAAGATCCTGGTGGTCCAGATGGACCAGATGGTCCAGAAGATCCTGGTGGTCCAGATGATCCAGAAGATCCTGGTGGTCCAGATGGTCCGGATGATCCAGATGATCCAGTTGGTCCGGATGGTCCAGAAGATCCTGGTGGTCCAGATGGTCCGGATGATCCTGGTGGTCCAGACGGTCCGGATGATCCTGATGATCCTGTTGGTCCAGATGGTCCAGAAGATCCTGGTGGTCCAGATGGTCCGGATGATCCTGGTGGTCCAGATGGACCAGATGGTCCAGAAGATCCTGGTGGTCCAGATGATCCAGAAGATCCTGGTGGTCCAGATGGTCCGGATGATCCTGTTGGTCCAGATGGTCCGGATGATCCTGGTGGTCCAGATGGTCCGGATGATCCTGGTGGTCCAGATGATCCAGATGATCCTGTTGGTCCGGATGGTCCAGAAGATCCTGTTGGTCCAGATGGTCCGGATGATCCTGGTGGTCCAGATGGACCAGATGGTCCAGAAGATCCTGGTGGTCCAGATGATCCAGAAGATCCTGGTGGTCCTGTTGCTCCCGGTGGTCCTGAAGATCCAGAAGACCCTCTAGGTCCAGAAGGTCCTGAAGAACCTGTGGGTCCCGATGGTCCGGAGGGTCCTGGTTGTCCCATTGGTCCAACTGTTCCATTTGTTCCGTTCACTCCAGAAAATCCCCTGGGTCCCATTGGTCCAACTGTTCCATTCGTTCCGTTCACTCCAGAAAATCCCCTGGGTCCCATTGGTCCTGGTGGTCCCGTTGGTCCTGGTGGTCCCGGTGATCCAAATGTTGGCCCTGTCTCCGAACCGGAACTGATCATGTTGAAATCTAGCGGCCCAGCTGACGGACCTGCCTGACCTAATGCTCCTGTCAGCCCAATAGGGCCTGTCAGACCAATAGGTCCTGTCAGACCGATGGGACCTGTCATTCCTGTCTGCCCCTGTATTCCCTGAGGACCTGGAAGACCTATATCTCCTTTCGGCCCGGCGATTGACCAGCCCTGGGGACCTGGCGGACCTGGTGGACCTTGTAGACTTGACAATTTAGTAATCAGTCTTCTGTGAATCAAATCATGAATGTCGTGTCCCTGCGTTTTTATTTCGACATCTGTTCCTGGATCTCCTGATGATTTGAAGCTTCCACTGAGCTCCTCGTCTCGCGCCTTCAATTCGGCTGCCATTGCTTCCAATGCGTTCTTCATTTCTTCCATTGCTGCCTGCATTGACATTCTTAATTCCATCTCCTTTTCCAACTTCTCATTCATTGCTTTCTTCATCTCGCTCATTGCTTCCTGCATAGACGTTCTTAGCTTCGTTTCCCTTTCCATTTTCTCATCCGTTTCCATCTGCAACAATCTTTGTTGCACCAATTCTTTCTCAATTGATGTCTGGACAGATTTTTGTTGCACCAATTCTCTCTCAATCGATGTCTGCAACGAAGTTCTCATCTGATTTTCATGCTTCAATTTGTCATCCAATATTTTCAAAGCGTATTGTACTTCTTCAAGTTTGAGATTGAAATTCTCATTGGTTCTAGCGTATATATTATCTTCTTCTTTGAAATCTCTCAACCTGAAAAGAATAGGAGTCCCGGTGAATCGATTATGTTTGATCTATGACTATCAATAACGTAACGGGATAAGCAACATGGCGTAAGTCCTATCCTTTTAACATTAGGCCGTTTTCACCATGATGGAATCAGCGCTTTCGTGTACATTTATGAGATTTGCAATTTCAAATCAAATCGTACGTATTGGGCTCGTATTTCAGTGTATAGTACATAGTTGTATACTTGCATTGTTTCTGATCTTTCTCGTAGATGATGAGTAATTATCCAGTTATCAAATGGTAAATATAGCAGTATAGGGCTCTTGACTAGGGGACTAAATGCTTTTACGGACGTATTTTAAATTTAGATTGGCCAATTCAAATGAAATTCATTCCAATATTGCTTAATGCAGTTGGAAAGAGCTGGATTCACAGATTGCCTAACATCTATTACTTGTATTGATCAACATACAATAATACCAGCAAATCATCATAACATTTGTGAGGCGGCATCCCTTTGATATACGCATGGTGCGAAAGGAAAGCGCCATGTTGCTTATCCCGTTACGTTATTGATAGTCATAGGTTCGAGGAATATATTTCTGATTTCGATAAAATAATTGATGTCCAACAAAAGTCAACAGGCCTGTTTGTTTGTGTTGCACCAACCTGAACTAAAGTGTTGCTGTTGCAGGAAGGAAATGCGTCATATTAAGGGTTTGGTGCGGAAAATGATCCCTAAATGTTGAGGTACAAACAAACACGATAGTGCTGATTTTAACAGCAGTTCCTGGACGCGAAATTTGAAAATAGAAAGAGTTATTGATGAGCGTAGCGAAGTCTCCATTCCACTCTTATAGGGCTTTGTCTGTGATTTTTTTTTTGTTTGTTTGTTTTTTTGTTTGTTTGTAAGCACTCCACAGGTCGCAAGGGTTGACTGATCAACATGAAACTTTTTTTGTACACGCAAACTCATCCAACTTAGAACTGTATAGTTTTTGGGATGAATCGGTCGGACCGATTTTTAGAATCATCATCTCAAAGTTTCTAAAAACCCCATAAGATTTGGCCGGGCGGAAAATGTTGAAAAATACTAGTCAAACGCGAAATATGCGTTGTAAGATGAGCGAGATATCTGAATAAGGTATGAAAGTCCTTGAAATAGTTTTACCCTTGCTACTTTATCGACTTTGGTATTCTACACACCTTGATATCTGAATAAGCTATAAAAGTCGTTAAAGAAGTTCTACTCTTGCCACTTCATTGACTCTAGTATTCTACACACCTTGACGCATATAAAAAATTCTTCATTGTTGGTCAACTCTTGAATCTAGAAAGCAGTGAATCTCTACAACTCAATTCTGTCATAATTTTTATGATATATTTTATGAATATTATCAGTCATTTTATTTTTTTTCTCCAAAACGACTGATCAGAATTGCTTAAAAAATCGTAATAATGTGTAAAATCCATGTATACACATTTAGAGAAAATTTCATCCCATTTGGAGAGATTTTATTTTTCAACATTTTCCGCTCAGCCAAATCTTATGGGGTTTTTAGAAACTTTGAGATGATGATTCTCAATATCGGTCCGACCGATTCATCCCAAAAACTATACAGTTCTAAGTTGGATGAGTTTGCGTGTACAAAAAAAGTTTCATGTTGATCAGTCAACCCTTGCGACCTGTGGAGTGCTTACAAACAAAAAAAAAACAAAAAAACAAAAAAAAAACAAAAAAAACACACAGACAAAGCCCTATAAGAGTGGGATGGAGACTTCGCTACGCTCATCAAAAATCTCTCCAAATGGAATGAAATTCTCTTTAAATGTGTATACATGGATTTTACACATTATTACGATTTTTTAAGCAATTCTGATCAGTCGTTTTGAAGAAAAAAATAAAATGACTGATAATATTCATAAAATATATCATAAAAATTGTGACAGAATTAAGTTGTCGAAATTCACTGCTTTCTAGATTCAAGAGTTGACCAACAATGAAGTATTTTTTATATGCGTCAAGGTGTGTAGAATACCAGAGTCAATGAAGTGGCAAGAGTAGAACTACTTTAACGACTTTTATAGCTTATTCAGATATCAAGGTGTGTAGAATACCAGAGTCGATAAAGTAGCAAGGGTAGAACTACTTCAAGGACTTTCATACCTTATTCAGATATCTCGCTCATCTTACACCGCATATTTCGCGTTTGACTAGTTTGGGTAAAATCACGGATACGTAATTCTGCATGTCAACTTGATCAGAAATGATTACAACCCTTATACAAATATACTATTTTTCATTATCATCGGCACTTATTCAAGCGTCATCAACTTGTAAGCCAACATAGTGTCCGCCTACAATTTAATTTCAGTGCCTGCCATCTTGAACTGAACTAAGCACACCAGCTCCGTAGCTGGTGTAAAACTATTTGAACTAGTGCAAGTGAACTGGGACAAACAAACACGAGAGTGCAGCTCAATTTTTCATTTTGTTTTGTCTGTTATAGTAACACTGTTGGACCACGTGACAATGATAAAGAAACAAGATAGAGCGTGATGAGGATTGAGGTAGAGTGAGAGAGAGTAAATAAAAAGAAGAGAGGAGGAGAGAGACGGACAGTCTAATCTTACTTGAAATCATTTCTTCCATTGGTATTGTTCAACGGTGGCAACGTGAACATCTGGAATTGTTTGGACTCGCGTCTCTTCTGTGTACCATCTGGATCTGGTCTCCCATTGGTCAAGACCAGCAGGCCAATCAGGAGCGAGACTGCTATCTCACTCCGGAGATGATCTGTAAATGGTGAATGATTCTTAAAACTGGTTCTGAAATGGGTTCAATGGCACCAATCGACTTGGCCTTGTCATTCCTATGAATTGAGTGGACGGAACATCACTGATACCTTCGATTAGATGAGCGTAGAGAAGTCTCCAACCCACTCTTATAGGGTTTTGTTTGTTTGTGTTTTTTTTGTTTGTAAGCAATGCACAGGTCGCAGGGTTCGATTGATCAATATCAAACTTTTTTGTGCACGGAAACTTATCCGACTTGGAACTGTATGGTTTTTTGGAATGAATCGGTAGGACCGATTTTGAGGAAATTCAATCTCAAAGTTTCTAAAAACGTCATAAGATTTAGCTGGGCGGAAAATGTTGAGAAATGAAATCTTTTTAAATGAGATGACATTTTCTCTGGATGTGTATACATAGATTTTACACATAATTACGATTTAATTAGACGAGCTTTAGCGAGGAATCAATTTGACATATTGAAAAAAATTGGTGTTCGTTTTTATGTTTTTTTTCATATTTTTTTGTTGTTGGTTCTCCACAGGTCAAACGGCTACAGCTATCAATTTCAAACTTTTTTCCATCATGGTTCCTTATCTAACTTTGATCTGTATAGTTTCGTGGCATTATAGGATATCAACGTTTTTTTTATGAATTCTAGAAATTTCAAAAATACCCATTAGAATAACACGTCGGAGAAAAATTGAAAAATTTTTATTTTCAGAAAAATTGAAAATTTGTTTTAAGTTGAATAACATCTTGATACACATTTCTAGAAATTCTCAGCTTGATCGGGTCAGCCATTTTGAAGAAAAAACATGAAATGTGCTAAATTGGTACCACTCGAAGCCGTTTTTACCCATTTATAACTAAAATGTTACCCAATTGGCAAATTTAGGCGAGAGTTTGGCAATGAAGTCGACATACTATCACTTTACGCTCGTCTAACAACGCGTATATAGCGTTTTCCCAGTAAGAACCAATCTCACCACCCAGTCCACAATCATCTTACTAGACGTAGGAACGACATTCACCCGCAAACACATAACTGAGTCGCTCTAAATCAAAACTTGCCTTTTCCACTTTTTTCTCAAATAGAGTTAAATACGTCATTTTTTCCGTCTGATTGACGCCTATCATTAGACGAGCTTAAGCGAGGATTCAATTTGACATACTGAAAAAAATTGGTGTTCGTTTTTATGTTTTTTTTTTTTTTTTTTTTTTTTTTTTTTTTATGTTTTTTTGTCGGTTCTCCACAGGTCAAACGGCTACAGCTATCAACTTCAAACTTTTTTTCGTCATGGTTCCTCATCTAACTTAGATCTGTATAGTTTTGTGGCATTATCGGGTGGTAACTTTTTTTTTAATGAATTTTAGAAATTTCAAAAATCCTCATTAGAATAACCCGGAGGAAAATACTTGAAAAATCAAAATTTTTCAAGACCTCTCAAATTTTCGCCGAATATAAAGGAAACTATTAAGCACATTTTGAGAGATTTTTCGCATCAATCGGATGAGAAATAACGAAGAAAACGCATTTATAAAGCATTTTCCCATCAATTTAGGCTATTACGGGAACCAATTGAATCTATAGCAACAAGTGTCACCAATTAATTCAAAACGAATGAAATGAATGAAGAGGAAGGCCGTGACATAACTGATTCTCGTAAGGTTTTTGAACGTTTGGAGTGATCCAAGGTCTGTAGATGTAGATTGGGTTGACAAATTATTTTTCATTCTAGATTTCTATACCCCTAAGCTCGTCTAACAACGCCCATCCCGCGTTTTCCTAGTATTCTAAAATCAGATTGCTACACATTTTTTCCAGTCCAGGCATTACAATCATGCATTCACTTCAAAACTGGTCTAATCCATCAAGTTGTAGTTTTCAAAACTTGTCTTATCCATTTAACCAATCAGCAAGCTGTAAATTGTTACGAAATCCCAAAGCTATATGCATGCACCGCCTTTGAACACCTCTCAATAGTTTGGATTGTAAACATTTATTGATTCAAAACTCGTCTTATCCAAATTGTCAATGATGTTATTTTCAAAACTTTCCTTATCCAACCGAAAATAATTATTTTAAAATAAATTAGGCCATTTGATTTTATGTTTATTTTTTTGATGCTTAATTTTCATCTTGATTCTAATTTTCGATTTTCGAATGATGTCATCATTGAAAATATGTTCATTTGTTCGAATTTACCTTTTTTTCATGAGCAATTAATTATTTTCATATCTTTTTTCGGGGCTACCGAAAAAATGATGCGAATTGATCCATTAGTATATATATATATATATATATATATATATATATATATATATATATATATATATATATATATATATATATATATATATATATATATATATATATTATATTCAACTTTTGATCATATAGTGTCAATCCAAATTAGCTTTAGAACGGTATACAGTTATATGTTTGATGGATGTTTTTTGATCATTTTTTTCCCAACGTATTTTGGAAGGGAGAAGTAAATGAAATTTATTCTACTGGATGAAATTGCAATATTTTTTTGTTTACTTCATGAACCAGATTATAAACGGAAACATGCTTTATCGACAGTATAATTAGACGAGCTTTAGCAAGGATTCAATTTGACATACTGAGACAAATTGGTGTTCGTTTTAATGTTTTTTTTCAATGTTTTTTTGTCGGTTCTCCACAGGTCAAACGGCTACAGCTATCAACTTCAAACTTTTTTTCATAATGGTTCCTCATCTAACTTAGATCTGTATGGTTTTGTGGCATTATCAGATCGTAACTTTTTTGTTATGAATTTAAGAAATTTCAAAAATGCGCATTAAAATAACACGGCGGAAAAAAAGAAGATATTTTTATTTTCCAAATAAAAAATGAAATTCCGCGTGAAGTTGATTTACATTTTGATACACATTTCTAAAATGTTTTATCTTGATCGGGTGAGCCATTTCGAAGAGAGACCATAAAATGTGCTAAATTGGTACCACTCGAAGCAGTTTTTACCCATTTCCAACTTAAATGTCACCCAATTGGCGAATGTAGGCAGAAGTTTTGCAAGGAAGTCGACATACTATTCCTTTCCGCTCGTCTAACAACGCGTATATAGCGTTCCTAGTATTGGAAATATAATATTCAAAATAATTGTTGAAAAAGACGAAAATTGAAAAACTTAAAAGAGAAAAGTGTGAAATAGATACTTTTATCATTCCAACAGGAAAAACATTTGAAGTGACACCAATGCATAACTTTGTCGAATGTACTTTCGAGAAGACTATGAGATTTTTGAAAATCACTTTTCTCAAGCCGTTGACAAAATATAGGTTTTGATGGAAAAAAAAGTCTTGTAAAAAAAAAAATTTCTATATTTTTCTGGTAGTAATGTGAAACCACAATGGGGAAAAAACAACTCGCTCTTGTGTAGAATGTGGAATTTAGGATTTTCAGTGTTATTCCCTCTCAAGAAAAAACAAACAATCAACTTGAAAGTAATTTGTTATTCCTTTTTTATTCAAAAAAGAACGCTATATACGTGTTGTTAGACGAGCGGAAAGTGATAGTATGTCGACTTCATCGTCAAACTTTCGCCTAAATTCGCCAATTGGGTAACATTTTAGTTATAAATGGGTAAAAACAGCTTCGAGTGCTACCAATTTAGCACATTTCATGTTTTTTCGTCAATATAGCACACCCAATCAAGCTGAGAATTCTCAGAGAAGTGTATCAATATGTAATTCAACTTCACACAAAATTTCAATTTTTTGGGAAAATAAAAATTTTTCAATTTTTTTTCCGCCGTGTTATTCAAATGGGTATTCTTGAAATCTCTAGAATTCATAAAAAAAGTTGATATCCAATAATGCCACAAAACTATACAAATCTGAGTTAGATAAGGAGCCATGATGAAAAAAAAGTTTGGAATTGATAGCTGTAGCCGTTTGACCTGTGGAGAACCGACAAAAAAACACAAAAAAAACGAAAAAACATAAAAACGAGCACCAATTTTATTCAGTATGTCAAATTGAATACTCGCTAAAGCTCGTCTAATTAAAAAGTTATATTGTGAAATATGTCAACTGTGTACCAATTTCCTTCAAAATAGGGTTGAAGCAATGAACACTACCAAACACTAAACTAATCCAAGGTCTGTAGAAATTGATAGAACAGAAACAAATTTTCCCTCCTGGATTCCCGTACTTTCTAGCTCATCTCACAATTCATATCCAGCGTTCTCCCAGTCCCCAATAAAATCATAAGCCACAATTAATTGCTTCCACTCACGCATCTCGATGAGGTATCCGAGCAGCCGAGATCAAGTCACGTCTCCTCTTCTCAATGTACGAATTTAGACTGCGTATGATTGAGGAACTCGATCTGGTTTGAAACTCGAAAACCATTTTCTCATTTTAATCTCGAATAATTTGGTTTCAGGTTTTTCAACAAAACAAGCGAATCCTGATGCCTGTTGTCATGGAAGGGACGGTCGTGAGGAACCATTTATTCACATGGGTGCAATAACCTAATCGAGGCCGATAAATACGCCCTTTCTTGATTCAACTTGTCTCTTGTTGAACCGAATCAGATAACTTTTGTAATACGAAAACGCGTTGTGTGTTTTCGCGTTGATGGATAAGCTGAATGACGCCAACATATCTTCGAATTGGCTGTATATAGGCCTATATATGAATATATTCATATATCTATATATATATATATATATATATATATATATATATATATATATATATATATATATATGTACATATATATATATATATATATATATATATATATATATATATATATATATATATATAGATATATATAGATAGATATATTGATGAAAATATATATATACATATATATATGAATATCCATATATATATATGTATATATCTCTGTCTCTCTCTCTCTCTCTCTCTCTCTCTCTCTCTATATATATATATATATATATATATATATATATATATATATATATATATATATATTTATATATATATATATATATATATATATATATATATATATATATAAATACATATATATATATATATATATTTATATATATATATATATATATATATATATATATATATATATATCTATCTATATATATATTTATATATATTCATATATATATATATATATATATATATATATATATATATATATATATATATTGATATATATATTTATATATATATATATATATATATATATATATATATATATATATATATATATATATATATATGTATGTATATATATATATATATATATATATATATATATATATATATATATATATATATATATATGTATATATATATATATATATATATATATATATATATATATATATATATATATATATATATATATATATTCATATACATATGGTCTCAGTATCATTATGGTCATGATCCTAATTGCTGGTGACATTTGACAATTTGTCGTTCCTACATTCAACAAGTAAAAAACATAATTCACATAAACTCAGGAAAAAAAGGAATACACAGAGAATACAACAAGATACAAAAGAATACAAATATGAATGCATACGGTTTCCGTACAGAGATAGATATATGAGCACTATGTAGACATAGAACAAATTCACTGTTTAATATAACTGGGAAAACGCGGGATGCGCGGTGTGAGATGAGCTTAGATGTATGGATATCTCAATTATCAATAATAATATAATAATAAATAATAATAATGATTCACACATGAAGATTGACAGAAAAGTGATTGTAGAGAATGATGAGAGAGTAACAAACAGAAGCCCGATATGAAAAAGTATTAATATGAACAGAGATACGAAAATGATATAAAAATGATGGAAAAAAATGAAGAATAATTTATGCTAAGAATGTGATGAGTACAAATGGTTTCTCAAATATTATATTATATTATCAAATCTTATTCAATAATATCCATCCTGCTATTTTTTTTTTGTAAAAGGTTAAATTCTTAGTAGAACGAATTTAAAGTGGAATCCTATTGTACACTTTTGGACCTATACAATATATCTGCTGCTGTCCAATTTGTTCATTACATTCACGAATAGCAAGAAGATTGCCGCTCTCTATATATACATATTTATCATTGTTATATTTCTAGGCAAACGCGAAATATGCGTTGTTAGATAAGCGAGATATCTGAATGAGGTATAATAGTCGGTAAGGTAGTTTTATCTGTGCCATTCAATCGATTTCGGTATGATTGAAAATTCTACACACCTTGAAAATTATGAAAAATTCGGTGAATATCGAATCCAGGAAGCAGTGAAGTACAGCAATGGTTCTGCAATTCGTGATTAAAAGCTCACCAGGCGGCAGCACTGTCGAAGTGGGCGATTGGCCGCCCGGAGGCAGTTAGGCCTAGATGTCATGTTGTATGCGTACGCACATTATATTTGTAATTATTATTGTAATTTTAATAATTATTAATTTCAATTCTGTATTCAATATTGTAATTACACATTAATTGATTTGTATATAATTTGAAAGTATCTGCCTCCACCCAGTTCACTAAAACGTCACCAGATGTCAGCCACTTTGCTTTTAATCACGATTAATTTTCAATCTATTTGTTGAATGAAAAACATTTATCAAATTATTTTTCTCGGAACGGCTGGTCCAAATTGCATACACAATTTTGATAATATGCGTTATTATTGAGTTCACATTCAGGAAGATTTTATTTTTTTCGAAAAGATTTCATTTTTCAACATTTTCCGCCCAGCGAAATCTTGTGGGGTTTTTATAAAGTTCGAGATTGTGTTTCTCAAAATCGGTCCGACTGATTCATTCCAAAAACTATACAGTTCTGAGTTGGATAAGTTTGCGTGAGCCAAAAAAAGTTCATGTCGATCAGTCAAACCCTTGCGACCTGTGGAGTGTTTACAGAAAAAAAAAACACACAGACAAAACCCTATAGGCTTCTGTCAAGTTACGTAAATCGTTGTTGAAAGATGCAGACAACAATGTCCACGAGTTGGTTTTAACTAGTCAAACGCGAAATATGCTTTGCAAGATGAGCGAGATATCTCAATATGGTATGAAAGTTGTTGAAGTAGTTCTACCCTTGCTACTTTATCGACTCTGGTATTCTACACACCTTGATATCTGAATAAGCTATAAAAGTCGTTAAAGTAGTTCTACTCTTGCCACTTCATTGACTCTGGTATTCTACACACCTTGACGCATATACAAAATACTTCATTGTCGGTCAACTCTTGAATCTAGAAAGCAGTGAATCTCGACAACTTAATTCTGTCACAATTTTTATGATATATTTTATGAATATTGTCAGTCATTTTATTTTTTTCTTCAAAACGACTGATCAGAATTGCTTATAAAATCGTAATAATGTGTAAAATCCATGTATACACATTTAGAGGAAATTTCATCCCATTTGGAGAGATTTTATTTTTCAACATTTTCCGCCCAGCCAAATCTTATGGGGTTTTTAGAAACATTGAGATGATTTTTCTCAGAATCAGTTGGACCGATTCATTCCAAAAACTTTACAGTTCTAAGTTGGATGAGTTTGCGTGTACACAAAAAGTTTCATGTTGATCAGTCAACCCTTGCGACCTGTGGAGTGCTTACAAAAAAAAAAAACACACACAGACAAAGCCTTATAAGAGTGGGATGGAGACTTCGCTACGCTCATTCAATTAGGTGTCGAATGAGCAGCTTGCATATAGGAAGAATCTACATACATCTGTGATTATGTTTTGTTAAAAGTGGAAGATATCAACATTCGTGTGTTTTGTGTCTAGATATATATCACAGAAACAGTTATAATGTGTTCCGGACGTTCGGAAACTGAAATACTTTCATCTAATTAAAATGGGGTGGTAAGATCGCCCTTGTGGTACCCCGTCCAAACGATCTCATTTTTCATCCATAGCCCTAATTGGGGAACAATGATTTTGTTTCAAGTTTTGATGTCATTGAAAAAAAAAATGTTTTGTTATATTTTCTCGAGTTGGTTTCTATGTATTTATAATTGTATATGTTTGTATTTTTCCATTATCTACACTTGGAAAATCAAGGACAATGAAATGGGATTGAATCATTATTTATTATAGTTTCGCCAACATGAATATTAACTTTTGCTGCTAATACCCGCTCACAAGATCCAGTTCTTACGCGGGCTTTTTCTTCTTTAATCCTTTTTTTTGATTTTATAATGTTAACTCACATGTATATATTTGATTCACTTATTACTGTTTGTATTGTTTTCCTGTTATCCTGTTGTGAATAAGTTGAAGAATAAAAAAGATTCATGAATTGAAAATTGAATTGAATTTAATGTAGTCATTCACAAATACTGGAGAGATGGATTATAATACATGTTCTCACTTTTAGTTCATGCCAATTGGAAGAATGCCATTGGAACATAATTCACTCCGGACTATGACACGATGTTATTCGTTTTTTGTTTTCATGTATCAAACACTGTCATTGGATTGGATGTCCAACTCATGGGGGCGGAGTCATCATTCATTTGTAATAGTAGAGTAATACATCCCTGATTAGTGCAGTGATAGTGCAGAGGAGTGCTGCTAGATATGTTGAGAACTGCCATCGCAGATGGAACTCAAAGCTTCAGCAGCCAGCAGTCAGCGTTTCCAAAATATTGAAAGACCGGAAGTGGGAGCTCCTATCTTCACGTCGACACAAGACCACCATCCGCTACCTTCACAAGGCGCTGTTGGGGTATCCCGCATGGCTCGACTTGAAACCTTTCATCGAAACCCCCAAATTCATCGGACGAAATGATCATGTTGGAAAACTGAACCTCAAGCGGTACAATTCCAACATTGGCAGGTACTCCATTTTGGGTCGAGCCGTACGTCAATGGAACAGCCTTCCACGAGAGCAGATGAAGTCAATTTCAACCATGGGACAACTTAACGTCTTACTTTCAACACTCTCAGTATAATTTAATTTAATTTTCTTCACTCATCCTTTTTTTACTAACTCAATTTTCTATTTTCTATTATCTTTTTTATACTTAGGTTATTTAGGTTATACTTACGTAGTTAGTTCAACATCCAACCACCGGAAATATTAGCCTCTGTAAATTGGTATTTCCCAAGTTGTGAATGAATAAATACAAATACAAATATTATGAATAAAATACATTTCATTTCATTTCATTTATTATAATTCTTGTTCAAACCATTATATACAAGCTATAATTTGAATCATAAACATAACAAGTAGGTCTTAAAAGTTATCTCTATCAAAATAACAATAATAATAATGAGTAACTTTAATTAACAATATATAAAATAAAATATTAAAATTATTGAAATAATAATATTGAAGACATATAGGATCGTGACAAGTTCAAGTTGAATTGACAATAATACATGTGAGTAATGCTTTTGAATTCAATATTTCAATACAATTTCAATAATTAATCACAGACAGCTACACTACTCTCTTTAGTTCGATAAATATTCCCTCACATTACAAAAGCTGTGGTGAATCAGAAACTTCTTGACATCAATCTTAGAATAGGTCCACTAACTTGAATCTTAATTTACTATCTGTTAATTAATTACATTTCTTTATATTCATCATCAGCAACTACGTGACACACGATTTCAGAGAAAAAGCTGATCATGAATACAAAACTAGAAACAGAGATAAATTCATAGAGCCAATGAGTTACAATTCTTACGGTAGTCAGGAAAGACGAGCCTTGGTACCGAGATTCTTAAATAAACTTCCTTCAGAACTGTGTAATATAACTTCAATTTCTCTTTTGAACAAGTATTTGAAAATTTGGATCAATTCTAATGAAAATAGTCTGTTATAGAATTAACCATCCAATTGATAAAAGATCAAATCGTTTATTTGTTCATCATTTTGATTTTAGAAAATATAATTGTTCTTGATTATTTCACCCATTTATTTTCCTTTATTTGTATTATTCACTCGTATTATTATGTGTTAGATATGTAATTTCTTTTCATCGTCCAGACAATTTAACTCAACTCGAGTATACTTATTTTACATTGTGATGTTAATAGACCCGCAGACAAGTCAACACTCTGACTTTGCGGGTCTATAAAATGCACTCATATGTGTCGTTATGATGAAAAAAAAAAACTTAAAAAAAAAGAAGAAGTTCTATTGCTAGCGAAACTTTTCAATTTTTCTGGGAGCTTGTTATAAAGTGCCATCCCTGCATGTACTGGGTCATATTCAGTAATTGTACGTTTCAGCTTGGCTGGGTGTAGATTGTTCTTCTGTCTGGTATAATATGTATGTATACAGTCATTAGTTATGAAGAGATTAGGACAATCAACTACAAATAGTAAAACATACTACTTCACATTTTTTTTTCTTTTATTCAATAATTACTTTAACCCTCTTCCGAGGAAATCAGAATGGTTAGCAGTTTACAATTATCAGCTTACTAACTTATAAATGTGGCTTATAACATCACATGATATTAAGTAAATCCATCGATAATTAAAAATAATGATAATGATAGTAATATTTGAAATGATAATGATAATAATATTCGAATTTATATTCAAAATGATCCCAATAAATGAAAATAGGTTCTTTAATTTTGAACTCCAAATTTCAGGTGATATCAGCTTTCGATAGCTGATGTTTGTTCAATTGTGAAGTTCAATTTGGAAATACATTTCATTTTGAAATTAGTTCTGATTGGGACTATCAGAAATTCTGATTTTTTCAATCAATTTCAATTCTCAAGATGATAACAGTTCTGTCATAATCCTAGTTCAAATTAATTCTAATTTTGGATTATTTTGAATATTGATTCGAATTTTTTAGATGAAGCCATTGTCTATGAAATTTTCCACGAAGTAGAAAGTGTTCTTCAGAAGATGCATTTTAATAGTTGATTTGAATTCTTTGAAAGGCATTTCTTTGACGATTGTTGGTAATCTATTGAACAATTCTGATCCACAATGATGCAAGCCTCTCTGGTAAATAGTTTTATATAGTGCTTGTCCAGTTTGATGAGATTCTTGTGTCGAGTTACATTACTTCTCATTTCTTATTTCCAAGCATAATTTATCTTCTTCTTTTCATATCTTCTTCTTCGAATCATATAAATACGGGATAATAATGATACATATCATTAGTCAAACGCGAAATATGCGTTGTAAGATGAGCGAGATATCTGAAAAAGGTATAAAAGTCCTTGAAGTAGTTCTACTCTTGCTACATTATCGACTCTGGTATTCTACACACCTTGATATCTGAATAAGCTATAAAAGTCGCTAAAGTAGTTCTATTCTAGCCATTTAATTGACTCTGGTATTCTACAAACCTTGACGCATATAAAGAATACTTCATTGTTGGTCAACTCTTGAATCTAGAAAGCAGTGAATCTCGACAACTTAATTCTGTCATAATTTTTATGATATATTTGATGAATATAATAAGTTATTTTATCTTTTTCTCCAAAATGACTGATTGGCATTGCATACAAAATCGTGAAAATGTGTAAAATCTATGTACACACGTTTGGAGAAAATTTCATCCCATTTGGAGAGATTTTATTTTTCAACATTTTCCGTACAGCCAAATCTTATGGGGCTTTGAAAACTATGAGATGATTTTTCTCAAAATCGGTCCGACCGATTCATTCCAAAAACTATACAGATCTAAATTGGATGAGTTTGCGAGTACAAAAAAAGTTTCATGATGATCAGTCAACCCTTGCGACCTGTGGAGTGCTTACAAAAAAAAAAAAAAAAAAAAAAAAACACAGACAAAGCCCCATGAGAGTGGGATGGAGACTTCGCCACGCTCATCAATGACTGGACGATGTTGTGGATGCTTGTAGAAGGTGTCGAGTGGAGCGAATCGTGTTCCATCCCAGTAGCTTGTTGGCGACGAGCTGAAAAACAACAGACAGCTGTGTTAATTGATCTCAACTCTCTGATTCTGACTCGACAAGACGAACGTCAGTCTCGATAGATCACGGGCCAAACAAACATACACACACACACACACACACATATATACATATATATATATATATATATATATATATATATATATATATATATATATATATATATATATATATATACATATATATATATATATATATATATATATATATATATATATATATATATATATATATATATATATATATATATATATATATATATATATATATATATATATATATATATATATATATATACATATATATATATAATTATATAAATATATATAAATGTATATATATATATATATATATATATATATATATATATATATATATATATGTATATATATATATATATATATATATATATATATATATATATATATATATATATATATATATATATATATATATATAAATATATATATATATATTTATATATATATATATAAATATATGTATATATATATATATATATATATATATATATATATATATATATTATATATATATATATATATATATATATATATATATATATATATATATATTCATATATATATATATATATATATATATGTATATATATATATATATATATATATATATATATATATATATATATATATATATATATATATATATATATATATATATATATATATATATATATATATATATATATATATATATATATATATATATATATATATATATAATTATCCATATGAATGAATAATTGAATGTATATACAAACTATCGCTTCCATATCAAACAACTATAAAATAATCCTACTCAATGCTTCACACGGCTTATTAGAATTATTGTTTATAGAATCATTATAGAATAATAGAATTCGAAATAGAATTATAAAATGAGAATTATATTATTATGTTGGAAGTTGCATTTTGTTTCCCACGCAAATGACAGATTCTCTAAGTTCAACAATGCCACCGATACCGAGGCCACTCTCACCTACATGTAGTTCTTAAGGGAATGTTCTTAAAATTATCATTCCATCATACAAAAAAACAACTTTCAGTGAAGCAAAATTCAGAGATAGTTTCAAAAAATCATGTTTAATTCATTTCTAATCTGTCAGCTCTTTCTGTTCTTCTTTTCTCTCTCCATTAGTGATTTTATAGTACTTTTTATTACATCATTATTTGCATTTTGGTCATTATGCTCATAAGGTTAGGTGGAAGAGCAGACACTCATGTATATGAACCTCGCCATTTCATTTTTGTTAAATAATCATCTCATTTTTAATTTTTATTAGTAAATTGTTATTTCTGTGTTTCTTTTGTTACCCACTCAAAAATGAATGAAGACTTATCATTATCATCAGATGAGCGTAGCGAAGCTTTCCATTTCACAAACTGAAAAAAATAGGACTTGTTCTTATGTTTTTTTTTTTTGTAATTATGTACGTGGCATACAGGTCAGAGAAATGATTCAATCAAATTGAAACTTTTTCTGAACGTTGGTGTCATACCAGAATAGGTTGGAATTGTTATTCAGAGAAATCGGTCGGAAGGTTTTTCCGGAAAATAATAGGAAAGTTTGGAAAATTCTCATAAGAATAACCAGGAGGAAAAATACTTGAAAAACAAGAATTTTTCAAAAGCTCTCAATTTCTCACAGAATATGAAAAGTAATATTATACACCTTTTAAGAGATTTTTACAACAATCGAATGATAAATAATGAAGAAAACGCAATAAACGTGTACATTTTATTGATTATTTGGATCAATTGGTTTTGCAAAGTGTTTATGCGACAGGTTGCAGGTTACTATAAATATCAACAAGTTGCCGGTGAGGTATTTGAACGTTTGAAGTAAGTCAAGGTTTGTAGATGTAAATTGAGCTGACAAGTTATTTTTCATTCTAGATTGCCATACTTCTAAGCTCATCTCACAACGCGCATCCCGCGTTTTCCTAGTTATTGATAACACGCTAAATCGTATGACAGGTAATTAGAGCCTTCGGCTTTGAATCGATCGCAAGGAACCACAAATACGTCCATGTTATCAGTATGTGATATGTATGACTAACAATAACGTAACGGGATACGCAACATGGCGTAAGTCCTATCCTTTTAACATTAGGCCGTTTTCACCATGATGGAATCAGCGCTTTAGTGTACATTTCTGAGATTCGCAATTTCAAATCAAATCGTACGTATTAGGCTCGTATTTCAATGTATAGTACATAGTTGTATACTTGCATTGTTCCTGACCTTTCTCGTACATGATGAGTAGGTAATTATTCAGTTATCAAATGGTAAATATAGCAGTGGGCTCTTGACTAGGGGACTAAATGCTTTTACAGACGTATTTTAAATTAATATTGGCTAATTAAAATGAAATTTATTCTAATATTGCCTAATGCAGTTGGAAAGAGCTGAATTCATAGATTGCATTACATCTATCACTTGTATGGATCAACCTATGACCATCAATGACGTAACGGGATAAGCAACATGGCATTTTCCTTTCGCACCATGCGTATATCAAAGGGATGCCGCCTCACAAATGTTATGATGATTTGCTGGTATTGTTGTATGTTGATCTATACAAGTAATGTATGTAATGTAATCTGTGAATCCAGCTCTTTCCAACTGCATTAAACAATATTGGAATACATTTCATTTGAATTGGCCAATCTTAATTTAAAATACGTCTGTAAAAGCATTCAGTCCCCTAGTCAAGAGCCCTACTGCTATATTTACCATTTGATAACTGGACAATTACTCATCATCTACGAGAAAGATCAGAAACAATGCAAGAATACAACTATGTACTATACACTGAAATACGAGCCTCATACGTACGATTTGATTTGAAATTGCGAATCTCACAAATGTACACGAAAGCGCTGATTCCATCATGGTGAAAACGGCCTAATGTTAAAAGGATAGGACTTACGTCATGTTGCTTATCCCGTTACGTTATTGGTAGTCATAGGTACTGTGAACCACAGCTTGAAAATTTTTGCAGTTGTGCTTAAAAACATCTGAAAAGCACCGGCACATAACCTTACTTCGAATTATAAACTCGCGCAGGAAATAATTACGTTCCGTAAAACACTCCTAGATTTGAAGGCGGTGTAGGTAAATAGTTTACGCACATGACGATAGAAAGCGCCAGCTGTAATTTATCGCCCGAAATGGTCACCGAGAAGAAGAATTAGTAATAAACTACAAATCAAGATCTAGACATAGAACTAGACTGAGAATTAGCAACTATAGTCATCTGAAATGCTTTTCAGACTTCTAGACAGAAAGTCTACTGAGACAGAAATACCGGTTATATTCAATGGAATGCCAGTAAATTCAAGTAAACAAATATGATGCAATTAAATTAGAAATAGAGAAGTGGTTATTCAACTCGATTGTAAATTGTGTGGTAGGCCTATAAAACGTGTTTTATAGTGTTCGCATTATTTCGAATTTTTCACTCATTGTTCATTATATTTATTATTCACTTTCCCTGTTCAACTCCATCTTGTTCATTCTCTAACATATTTGATTTAGTTTTTATTTATTCGACCTTGTAATGAGAGATAAGTTTATTACAAAAAATACTGCCGCCAAAACGGTTGCCCCACGGACACAGTTAAACAAAATTCATAACTAGGAAAACGCGGGATGTGCGTTGTGAGATGAGCTTAGAAGTATGGCAATCTAGAATGAAAAATAACTTGTCAGCTCAATTTACATCTAGAAACCTTGACTTACTTCAAGCGTTCAAAAACCTCACCTGCAACTTGTTGATATTTATAGTAACCAGTAACCTGCAACCTGTCGCATAAACACTTTGCGAAATCAATTGATCCAAATATTCAATACAATGTACACGTTTATTGCGATTTATTCATTATTTCTCATTCGATTGTTGTAAGAATCTCTGAAAAGGTGTATAATAGTATTTTTCATATTCTGTGAGAATTTGAGAGCTTTTGAAAAATTCTTGTTTTTCAAGTATTTTTCCTCCGGGTTATTCTTACGAAGATTTTCCAAACTTTCCGATTTTTTTCGGGAAAATCTTCCGATCGATTTCTCTGAATAACAATCCCAACCTATTCTGGTATGACACCAACGTTCAGAAAAAGTTTCGAGTTGATTGATTCATTTCTCTGACCTGTATGCCGCGTACATAATTACAAAAAAAAAAAAAAAAAAAAAAACGAAGCCCATTTTTTTCAGGGTGTGAACTGGAAAGCTACGCTACGCTCATCTGAAAACAATGCATCATTTTCAAAAAATAAGATAATTAAATATGAAAAAAAGAAATAGAGACATCATTTTAAAAACTTTTCCGTAATACACTTTTACTCCAACCATGGCATTACACAATATTCTTTCTATTATTTTCCTGTATTTAATCCTCAGTCAAGCTCTTCAGGGCTTTGTGGACATCACGTGACTGTTCATTATTTATGTTATTGTTCATTATTTATGTCTATGTTCTTTTGTCATTATTTATATCCAGGTCTATGTTAAAAAAAAAAAAAAAAAAAAAAAAAAAGCGTACAATATTCTTTTCTTCCTTAATAATCCAGAAGGGCAGGCAGTTGAATAAGTATGGTCCGTTGTAGTTAGGATTATTATTCGACATCGAACAATAAACAATAGTTTCTTGAATCTATGATAACTGACTTAGGCCTGGTATAACCAAGTCCAGTTAGCCTTCATCTGGCAGTTCAAACTTGTTATCACCATGGTTACCTATGCTATTTGTTTTCACCAACTCTCAGATAAATACTAACTGGCCGTGGTAATACTGGGCCTTATACGACAAAGTACAGGCGTCAGAATTTCCTATCCAATCGACAACGCGATAGCTTCAAGAGACATATTCGCCACTTGTCAATGTCTTAGATACCCATAGAGATAGAAAAACCGACGTAGTAGGCCGTGAAAAAAATAAATAAATACAAAGTGTCTATAGTCACGTGTTTTCGTGGCACGAGAGTCGTGGATGCAAGCACGTGAGGAACTATAGACACGTGTATAGGGCAGCAAAGAAGGCTGTGGCGCGGAAGGATAGGGTTCTAATGTAGGTTCATTCTTATGGGTAATAGCACGTACATTATTTTAAAACTGTCATAAATTCTAAACTATTAATACTACGGCTAAACCAGTTAGCCTACAATGTTCAGTAAACTGTTATCTTTACGATGAGACACATACATTGTATCAAACGACTGGTAAATTTGAACAATTGGATGATAAAAAACATGCTGTAATTGCGATGTCGCCAAGCGAATGAAAGAGAGAGATAGTTGCATCGGGATTCTCACAGTGGCCGTGTTCTCAAGAAAATTGCTAGCTCCTTGCTAGGTATCGCTTCGCATCATCGCAAAACAGATGTTGCAACATTAAACTTTGACCGTCATGCGGGTGCACTCCTACGCGCACGGCTATCGTTAGTTTTCGACATTGCAATTACAGCATGTTTTTCATCATCCAATTGTTTACATTAACCAGGCGTTTGATACAATGTGTGTGTCTCATCGTAAAGATAACAGTTTACTGAACATTGTAGGCTAACTGGTTTAGCCGTAGTGTTAGTAGTTTAGAAGTTATGACAGTTTTAAAATCATGTACGTGCTATTACCCATAAGAATGAACCTGAATTAGAACCCTATCCTTCTGCGCCACAGCCTACTTTGCTGCCCTATACAGCTCGCGGATCCAGCTAGATGGCAAAGTAGGGACACGATTGAATGCGCGAGAGAGCGGCGCAGAAGCTCCGAAGGGAGAGGGTCGCGAGTGAGGAACCAGAATGACTGGACAGGTGATAAAACGGATGGATTCTACGATACTAGGATTAGAGGAGAGCAAAGATAACCACTCACCTTGTTTCCCGGGGATTGGGCTCTAGTTCTTTGTTCCAGGAGGTCCTGAAGGTCCAGAAGGTCCTGATGGTCCGCTGGGTCCGGGGGGTCCGGAAGGTCCGGAGGGTCCGGAGGGTCCGGAGGAACCTTGAGGACCGGTTGAGCCTGGGGGACCAGTGGGTCCAGTGGAACCTGGGGGACCAGAGGGTCCGGTGGAACCCACGGGACCGGTGGAACCTGGGGGACCGGAGGGTCCAGTGGAACCTGGAGGACCAGAGGGTCCGGAGGGTCCAGTAGAACCTGGAGGACCAGTGGGTCCAGTGGAACCTTCGGGACCGGTGGAACCTGGAGGACCAGAGGGTCCGGAGGGTCCAGTGGAACCTGGAGGACCAGTGGGTCCAGTGGAACCGTCGGGACCGGTGGAACCTGGGGGACCAGAGGGTCCCGTGGAACCTGGAGGACCAGAGGGTCCGGAGGGTCCAGTAGAACCTGGAGGACCAGTGGGTCCAGTGGAACCTTCGGGACCGGTGGAACCTGGAGGACCAGAGGGTCCGGAGGGTCCAGTGGAACCTGGAGGACCAGTGGGTCCAGTGGAACCTTCGGGACCGGTGGAACCTGGGGGACCAGAGGGTCCAGTGGGTCCAGTAGAACCTGGAGGACCAGTGGGTCCAGTGGAACCTTCGGGACCGGTGGAACCTGGGGGACCAGAGGGTCCAGTGGGTCCGGTGGAACCTGGAGGACCAGTGGGTCCGGTGGAACCTTCGGGACCGGTGGAACCTGGAGGACCGGAGGGACCGGTGGAACCTGGAGGACCAGAGGGTCCAGAGGGTCCAGTGGAACCTGGAGGCCCGGAGGGTCCGGAGGGTCCAGTAGAACCTGGAGGACCAGTGGGTCCAGTGGAACCTTCGGGACCGGTGGAACCTGGGGGACCAGAGGGTCCACTGGGTCCGGTGGAACCATCGGGACCGGTGGAACCTGGGGGACCAGAGGGTCCGGAGGGTCCAGTAGAGCCAGGAGGACCAGTGGGTCCAGTGGAACCTTCGGGACCGGTGGAACCTGGGGGACCAGAGGGTCCAGTGGGACCGGTGGAACCTGGTGGACCAGTGGGTCCGGTGGAACCTTCGGGGCCGGTGGAACCTGGAGGACCAGAGGGACCGGTGGAACCTGGAGGACCAGAGGGTCCGGTGGAACCTGGAGGACCAGAGGGTCCGGAGGGTCCAGTGGAACCTGGAGGACCAGTGGAACCTGGGGGACCAGAAGGTCCAGTGGGTCCGGTGGAACCTTGAGGACCAGTGGAACCTATAGGACCGATGAGACCATCGGAACCCGGGGAACCCGTGGGTCCGGTGGGTCCGGTGGAACCTGGAGGACCAGTGGGTCCAGTGGAACCTTCGGGACCAGTAGAACCTGGGGGACCAGAGGGTCCAGTGGGTCCAGTGGAACCTTGGGGACCGGTGGAACCTGGAGGTCCGGAGGGACCAGTGGAACCCGGAGAACCCGTGGGTCCGGTGGGTCCAGTGGAACCTGGAGGACCGGAAGGTCCAGTGGAACCTGGAGGACCAGAGGGTCCAGAGGGTCCAGTGGGACCTGGAGGACCAGTGGGTCCAGTGGAACCTTCGGGACCGGTGGAACCTGGGGGACCAGAAGGTCCAGTGGGTCCGGTGGAACCTTGAGGACCAGTGGAACCTATAGGACCGATGAGACCATCGGAACCCGGGGAACCCGTGGGTCCGGTGGGTCCGGTGGAACCTGGAGGCCCAGTGGGTCCAGAGGAACCTTCGGGACCAGTGGAACCTGGGGGACCAGAGGGTCCAGTGGGTCCAGTGGAACCTTGGGGACCGGTGGAACCTGGAGGTCCGGAGGGACCAGTGGAACCCGGAGAACCCGTGGGTCCGGTGGGTCCAGTGGAGCCCGGAGGACCGGAAGGTCCGGTGGAACCTGGAGGACCAGAGGGTCCAGAGGGTCCAGTGGAACCTGGAGGACCAGTGGGTCCAGTGGAACCTGGAGGACCGGAGGGTCCGGAGGGTCCGGAGGGTCCAGTAGAACCTGGAGGACCAGTGGGTCCAGTGGAACCTTCGGGACCGGTGGAACCTGGGGGACCAGAGGGTCCAGTGGGCCCGGTGGAACCTTCGGGACCGGTGGAACCTGGGGGACCAGAGGGTCCGGAGGGTCCAGTAGATCCTGGAGGACCAGTGGGTCCAGTGGAACCTTCGGGACCGGTGGAACCTGGGGGACCAGAGGGTCCAGTGGGACCGGTGGAACCTGGTGGACCAGTGGGTCCAGTGGGTCCGGTGGAACCTGGTGGACCAGTGGGTCCGGTGGAACCTGGTGGACCAGTGGGTCCGGTGGAACCCATGGGGCCGGTGGAACCTGGAGGACCAGAGGGACCGGTAGAACCTGGGGGACCAGAGGGTCCAGTGGAACCTGAAGGACCAGAGGGTCCGGAGGGTCCAGTGGAACCTGGAGGACCAGTGGGTCCAGTGGAACCTTCGGGACCGGTGGAACCTGGGGGACCAGAAGGTCCAGTGGGTCCGGTGGAACCTGGTGGACCAGTGGGTCCGGTGGAACCTTCGGGACCGGTGGAACCTGGGGGACCAGAGGGTCCAGTGGGTCCAGCGGAACCTTGGGGACCGGTGGAACCTGGAGGACCGGAGGGACCGGTGGAACCTGGGGGACCAGAGGGTCCAATGGAACCGGTGGAACCTGGGGAACCCGTGGGTCCAGTGGGTCCGGTGGAACCTGGTGGACCCGTGGGTCCGGTGGAACCTTCGGGACCGGTGGAACCTGGGGGACCAGAAGGTCCAGTGGGTCCAGTGGAACCTTGGGGACCGGTGGAACCTGGAGGACCGGAGGGACCAGTGGAACCCGGAGAACCCGTGGGTCCGGTGGGTCCAGTGGATCCTGGGGGACCAGTGGGTCCAGTGGAACCTTCGGGACCAGTGGAACCAGGAGAACCGGTGGGTCCAGTGGGTCCAGTGGAACCTTGAGGACCAGTGGAACCTATAGGACCGATGAGACCATCGGAACCCGGGGAACCCGTGGGTCCGGTGGGTCCGGTGGAACCTGGAGGACCAGTGGGTCCAGTGTAACCCTCGGGACCAGTGGAACCTGGGGGACCAGAGGGTCCAGTGGGTCCAGTGGAACCTTGGGGACCGGTGGAACCTGGAGGACCGGAGGGACCAGTGGAACCTGGAGAACCCGTGGGTCCGATGGGTCCAGTGGATCCCGGGGAACCAGTGGGTCCGGTGGGTCCGGTGGAACCTGGAGGACCAGTGGGTCCAGTGGAACCTTCGGGACCAGTGGAACCTGGGGGACCAGAGGGTCCAGTGGGTCCAGTAGAACCTTGGGGACCGGTGGAACCTGGAGGACCGGAGGGACCAGTGGAACCTGGAGAACCCGTGGGTCCGATGGGTCCAGTGGATCCCGGGGAACCAGTGGGTCCGGTGGAACCTTCGGGACCGGTGGAACCTGGGGGACCAGAGGGTCCAGTGGGTCCAGTGGAACCTTGGGGACCGGTGGAACCTGGAGAACCCGTGGGTCCGGTGGGTCCAGTGGAACCTGGGGGACCAGGGGGTCCAGTGGAACCTTCAGGACCAGTGGAACCAGGAGAACCGGTGGGTCCAGTGGGTCCGGTGAAACCTTGGGGACCAGTAGAACCTGGGGGACCAGAGGGTCCAGTTGGTCCAGTGGATCCTTGAGGACCAGTGGAACCTGGGGGACCAGTGGGACCAGTGGAACCTTCGGGACCAGTGGAACCTGGAGGACCAGAGGGTCCGGTGGGTCCGGTGGAACCCGGGGAACCCGTGGGTCCAGTGGGTCCGGTAGAGCCCGGAGGACCAGTGGGTCCAGTGGAACCTTCGGGACCAGTGGAACCTGGAGGACCAGAGGGTCCGGTGGGTCCGGTGGAACCCGGGGAACCCGTTGGTCCAGTGGGTCCGGTAGAGCCTGGAGGACCAGTGGGTCCAGTGGAACCTGCGGGACCGGTGGAACCTGCGGGACCGGTGGAACCTGGGGGACCAGAGGGTCCAGTGGGCCCGGTGGAACCTTGGGGACCGGTAGAACCTGGAGGACCAGAGGGACCGGTGAAACCCGGGGAACCTGTTGGTCCTATCATTCCCGTCGGTCCCGTCGCTCCAGTCGGTCCTGCTGGTCCCATACGTCCAACTGCTCCATCGTTCCCATTTAATCCAGGAATTCCTTGTGATCCCGTATCTCCTCTCGGTCCAGCTGGTCCTGGCGGTCCACCCGCCGGTCCTGTCAGCCCAATAGGTCATATGATCCCAATATCTCCTGTAACACCTGCAGGACCTGTCAGACCGACAGATCCGGACTGACCAATCGGACCTGTCATTCCCGTCGCTCCATCTGCGCCTCTCGGGCCTGGTATACCCTGAGGACCCGGGTAACCTGGATCACCTTTCGGTCCAGCGATTGTCCAGCCCTGGGGTCCTGGGAATCCTTGAGCACCTGTTAATCCTGGAAGTCCCGAATAGCCCTGGGGACCGGGAGGTCCAGGTGGACCCACCAGCTTGGTGATTACTTTTCTGTGGATTAGGTTATGTATTTCGTGTCCCGGTCCTCTTTTATCGACATCAGTTACTGGATCTCCTGATGATTTGAAACTTGTTTCGGGTTCCTCGTATCGCGTTTGTGATTCGACTGTCATTGCTTCCAATGCGTTCTTCATCTCTTCCATGGCTTTCTGCATTGACTTTCTCAATTCTGTCTCCTTTTCCAACTTCTTCTCGATTGCTGTCAATTCTCTCTCCATTGTTGTCTGCACGGATCTTTGTTGCACCAATTCTCTCTCCATTGTTGTCTGCACGGATCTTTGTTGCACCAATTCTCTCTCGATGGCTTCTTGCATCGACATTCTATTCTGCGTTTCATGCTTCAACTCGTCCATCAGGATCTTCATGGCGTATCTCACTTCTTCCAGTTCGAACGTGATACTCTGATTGGTGTTCGCGTGTTCACCTCCTGCCGTGTGATTGCCCAACCTGAGAGAATCAGAAAGGTGTGTGAGTTGGGTTGATTCTGCTGAATTGGTCTCCTTCAGAGGTGATAATCATTTCACAATTCAGTGTGGTAATGAAAATGGTCAGTTGGAAGAAAGAAGTTTGAAAATTGAATATATATATATATATATATATTTATACGTATATATATATATATATATATATATATATATATATATATATATATATATATATATATATATATATATATATATATATATATATATATATACATATATGTATATATATATATATATATATATATATATATATATATATATATATATATATATATATATTATATATATATATATATATATATATATATTATCCATATATATATATATATATATATTATATATATATATATATATATATATATATATATATATATATATCCATATATATATATATATATATATATATATATATATATATATATATATATATATATATATATATATATATATATATATATATATATATATATAGATATATATATATATATACATATATAAATATATTTATATATATATAAATATATATATATATATATATATATATATATATATATATATATATATATATATATATATATATATATATAAATATATATATATATATATATATATATATATATATATATATATATATATATATATATATATATATATATATATAAATATATATATATATATATATATATATATATATATATATATATATATATATATATATATATATATATATATATAAATATATTTATTCATATATATATATATATATATATATATATATATATATATATATATATATATATATATATATATATATATATATATGTATATATATATATATATATATATATATATATATATATATATATATATATATATATATATATATATATATATATATATATATATATATATATATATATACATTCATGGATACACTAATTCTTGAATTATATTAAATACATAAACATGAGTCACGTCTATGACATGGACAATGGTTTCTATTATTATATTGGGTTTCAACGACGCACTGTAATGATTACTAAGATCTATTGGCGTCGGATGGATGATTAATGAGATGATGAGATGGTGAGATGAAGGATTTTAATCAGAAGGATAGTGGGAAGGAAGCGGTCGTGGCCGATATTGTGGAAACCATCCCGGCATTAGCCTGGACTACAGAGAAAAACCACGAAAAACCCCTGTAAAGATGGACGGTAGCGGGGATCGAACCGGATCCGATATGTCCCTTCACCTCCTGGGTCACACGAAGCAAGTGCGCTAACCACTCAGCTACTGTGCCGGTCAATGGTGTCCTCGAGGGTTACTCGTATGTGGTCCAACTGCATGGATTCACGCGGGAGCTGTCTAATACTCCAGACAAAAGGGTTAAAATATCTGCCGTCTCCTCAGATTCTGAAAAAGCTTCTGCTAAGTACCTCACAAACGTCTGATTCCAAAGTGAAAACAAATGAACAAAACATGAAAAGACAACAAAATTGGTGAAGTTTCCCTTAAAATATAGATCAGAAAGAGCACAAGTAGGTTATGAACCATTGAAGATTGTGAAAATTACTTCCGGGGTACCACAAGGGAGTGTTATTGGACCCCTTCTATTCAATATATTCATAAACGATCTCGAAATCGGAATTGCATCAAGAATTAGTATATTTGCTGATGATTGTGTGTAGGTAGGTAGCACAATTGACAGCGAGAGGAAGGAAAATCAGTCATTAGGTTGTTTTGATAGAATTAATGAATTCGTTGAAATAGTTTATTACTTATTTATTATTTTTTTTCTGCGTAACTTCTACCAGGCAACCCGCACACAAGAGTTCCTCTCTCATGCGGGTTTCTTGTTGTGAATTCCAATTTGAGAAGAAAGAATTGAAAAATGTATGTATTCATTGTTCAAAAACAGGAATAAAATGATTCAAAAATGAAATGAATGATTATTCCAATAGGGATGAATGTTGGTGGATGAAAATTGTGTACTTCTTCACCAGCAGTAATAAGATGAAAGTGAATGAGGTTAATGAAATGGGATATTCTGACCTTGAGAAAGTAGGAGCGTGTCTACACATCTCGGACTTCACATTGATAAAAGTTCAGAAAGGTGGGAAACATACTGGAAATGTCTCAAGAAAGGGAATACGATCCTCGAATTCCAAAGTGAAGCAGCTGTTGAAGGGGACAAGGATCCAATAATGTCTGATTCGGCCAATGCTCGAGTATGCTAGTTCAGTCTGGGATCTGCATGAAGTTGGACTAATGAAGGCTGTGGAGAACGTCCAAAGGGTTGCTGCGAGAAGGGTATTGGGGAGAGAGAAGCGCTGGAAGATTATCAGGAACGATAAGGATGTGGTCAGAAATGTTATATGAAGACCTAGTTAAATTTTTGAGGAAATGGGATAGGAAAATTTGGTGAAACGAAGACAAATAGAAATGTTGTGCAATTTTGTGAGAGTCGATAATGAATATACAGTTTGGAAGGAGCAAGCAATAGATTAGAAAAAGGATTAAAGAAAAGTACAAGGAGAGAGGTGTGAGAATGGGGATGGAAAGTGTGGATAGAGAAGTAGGAAGATATGGATTCATCCAAAGAACAAAGCGGGAATTAAATGGATTGGAGTAAGATATGGAACATATAACGAAGATCGGTGATTTGAGAGAGCAGCAAATAAAAGAATGGATTGATGAAGAATGAGAGAGAGAGAGAGAGATGAAGAGAGAGAGAGATGGAGAGAGAGATAGAGAGAGAGAGAGAGAGAGAGATGAAGAGAGAGAGATGGAGAGAGAGAGAGAGAGAGAGATGGAGAGAGAGAGATGGAGATGGAGAGAGAGAGAGAGAGAGAGATGGAGAGAGAGAGAGAGATGAAGAGAGAGATGGAGAGAGAGAGAGAGAGAGAGAGAGATGGAGAGAGATGGAGAGAGAGAGAGAGAGAGAGAGAGATGGATAGAGAGAGATGGAGAGAGAGAGATAGAGATGGAGAGAGAGAGAAAGAGAGATGTGGAGAGAGAGAGAAAGAGAGATGTGGAGAGAGAGAGATGGAGAGAGAGAGATAGAGATGGAGAGAGAGAGAAAGAGAGATGTGGAGAGAGAGAGAAAGAGAGATGTGGAGAGAGAGAGAGAGAGAGATGGAGAGAGAGAGAGAGAGAGAGATGGAGAGAGAGAGAGATGGAGAGAGAGAGAGAGAGAGAGATGGAGAGAGAGAGAGAGAGAGATGGAGAGAATGATTCATCTTACTTGAACTTTGCTTCAAGTTTCTTGTTGTTGAAGTTCATCGGTGGCAACGTGAACATCTGGAACTGTTTCGACCCTCGTACCCTCTGTGGACCATCAGGATCTGGTCTCCCATTGGTCAAGACCAGCAGGCCAATCAGGAGCGAGACTGCTATCTCACTCCGGAGATGATCTGTAAATATTTCATATTCCTTGATAACGAATTCTGAATAGACCTTTTTCGAAAAGAATGAGCCATCCAGCGGCGATCGTTTGAACTAGAACGGGATTTTATCACCCGCGTTCAAAAGTCCTATGCTGCCAATGCTATTTAGCAAGTTTGATTCATATTACTGTGCGTTACAGTGAAGGTATTTAGTTAAAATATGATAGTATTTCAACATTTATATGCTAACTATATACTGAGAGATTTACACACTGTCAGAGTGAGTAAGATGAGAGATAATGCAAGTTATATATCTTGGTGTTCTGCCTTTAACCCTGTGCATAAGCGGGTCGACTTTTTGAACTGTGCTGAAACTCCCAGAATGCAATACCAGCGATCTCGGCTGCTAGGAGACGGGGCGCGCCTGCGCATTGAATTATGAGCATGGCCTGTTGGATTTAACGGCACGCTGTGACGTCGAGTGATATAAACTAATTATGATTGAATTCAACAGAAATTTAAAAACTAAAAAAATAAAAAAAAAAAAAAAACTAGAAAAACTAAACTAAAAAAAAATAAAAACTAAAAAAAAACTAAAAAAATAATTACGCTCAAATTGAGAAAGGAATCAATGCATCCACTGTAAAAACTTTTTTTTTTCATTTTCTGAATTTTTTCATTTTTTTCTTTTCCATTAGATGAGCGTAGCGAAGATTTCATCCCACTCTTATGGAGCTTTGTCTGTTTTTTTTTTTTGTAAGCACTGCACAGGTCACATGGATGGACTGATGAACATGAAACTTTTTTTTTGTACGGGATAACTTTCACAACTTAGAACTGTATGGTTTTTGGAATGAATCGGTTGGATAGATTTTGAGAAATATCATGTCAAAATTTTTGAAAACCTCGTGAGATTAGGCTGGGTGGGAAAATTCGAATGAATGAAACCTCTCCGAAAAAATAAAATTTTCTCCAAGTGTTCAAACATAAATGTTACACATAACCACCATTTTGTGAGCAATTCAAACCAGCCGTTTCGAGGGGAAAAAAAATCAAATAACTGTTTTCATCCATCAAATATATGGAAATGAGCCAAGATTCACTGCTTCCTAGATTCGATATTTGCCCAGGCATTAAATATTCTTCATATTCGTCAAGGTGTGCAGAATAACAGAGAAGATAAAGTAGCAATCAAATGAAGGACAAAGTGTGTAGAATACCAGAGTCGATAAAGTAGCAAATGTAGGACTGTTATTATACCTTATTCAGATATCTCGCTCATCTTACGAAACTATACAGATCTGAGTTAGATAAGGAACCATAATTTGAAAAAGTTTGAAGTTGATAGCTGTAGCCGTCTGACCAGTGGAAAACCGACCAAAAAACATAAAAAAAAAAAAAAAACTAAAAACGAACACCAATTTTTTTCAGTATGTCAAATTGAATCCTCGCTAAAGCTCGTCTAATGATATAAGTTCATTATCAGCATTGTCAATCATAGTGTATGTTTATGTTCTTGTTTACATCTATTCAAACCACAGATGAGCCAGATATGGCTTAGTGGACGAGAGTTTACATTGTTCCACATCTTATCATAAACATCGTTTTGTGACATTGAAAAAATTATTAGATGAGCGTAGCGAAGTCTCCATCCCACTCTTATGGAGCTTTTTTTTTTTTTTGTTCGTTTGTTTGTTTGTGAGCACTGCACAGGTCGCATGGTTTGACTGATCAACATGAAACTTTGTTGTACGGGCCAATTTTCACAACTTAGAACTGTATAGTTTTTGGAATGAATCGGTTCGATAGATTTTGAGAAATATCATGTCAAAATTTTTAAGAACCTCATAAGATTAGGCTGGGCGAGAAAATGTGGAAAATGAAATCTCTTCAAATGGAATACAATTCTCTGTACATTTGTATACATGAATGACACATATCATCACCATTTTGTGAGCAATTATTCAAGTATTATATATCAATAGTATTGGATGATAATATTATCATAGTATTGATAGTAACAATTATTTCGACCTCTTTTCCAAACTTTCGCCTACATTCGCCAATTGGGTGACATTTGAGTTATAAATGGGTAAAAACTGCTTCGAGTGGTACCAATTCAGCACATATCATGATTTTTCTTCGAAATGGCTGAAGCGATCAAGCTGAGAATTTCCAGAAATGTGTATCAAGATGTGATTCAACCTCACATAGAATCTCAATCTTTATGAAAATGAAAATATTTCTATTCTTTTTTCGCCGTGTTATTCTCATGGGTATTTTTGAAATTTCTGAAATTCACAAAAATAAAAGTTACTACCCGACAATGCCACAAAACTATACAGATCTAAGTTAGATGAGGAACCATTATGAAAAGAAGTTTGAAGTTGATAGCTGTAGCCGTTCGACCTGTGGAGAATCGACAAAAAAACATAAAAAAGAAGAAACAAAAAACATATTTACGAACACCAAATTTTTCCAGTATGTCAAATTGAATCCTCGCTAAGGCTCGTCCGAATACAAATTCACCGAATTTCGTTTCAAAATCTGGAGTTCAACTTTTTTCTCTTTAATTTTTTTTTTTTTTTAATAACATCGAAACTTGATACAAAATCATTGTTCCCCAATCAAGGCTATGGATGAGAGATAGGATCGTTTGGACGGGGCACCACAAGGGCGATCTTACCACCCCATTCTGATTAGATAAATGTCTTCAGTTACCGAACGTCCGGAACACATTATAACTGTTTATGTGATATATTATATCCGGACACAAAACACACGAATGTTGATATCTTTCACTTTGAGTTGGGCATATTGTGCATTGATCACTTCTTTCCATTAACATAGTTCATCATGATACAAAATGGAACAAAATGAGTGATAAGCCTAAACTGTTATAATTAGACCTTTCACTTTACTAATTGAAAGTAGTGGCCAATTAGTACTTCAACCAAGCATTTCCTTCGAGGACTGTGGAAAACTACACTGGGAAAACGCCATATACGCGTTGTTAGACGAGCGGATATTGATAGTCTGTCGACTCTCATGGCCAAACTTTTGCCTACATTCGCCAATTGGGTGACATTTAATTCAGAAATGGGTAAAAACCTCTTCGAGTGGTACCAATTTGGCACGATTTATGGATTTTCTTCAAAATGGCTGACCCGATCAAGCTGAGAAATTCCAGAAATGTGTATCAATATGTAATTCAACTCCACACAAAATTTCAATTCTTTTGAGAATAAAAATTTCTCAATTTTTTTCGCCGTGTTTTTCTAATGGGTATTTTTTAAATTTCTAAAATTCATAAAAATAAAAGTTACTACCCGATAATACCACAAAACTATACAGATCTGAGCTAGATGAGGAAGCATGGTGAAACAAATTTGAAATTGATAGCTGTAGCCGTTCGACCTGTGGAGAACCGACAAAAAAACATAAAAAAAGAAAATAAAAACATAAAAACGAACACCAATTTTTTTCGGTATGTCAAACTGAATCCTCGCTAAAGCTCGTCTAAAAAAAAAAGAATCAATTGTTGAGAGGAATTATTACTCAATAACTTCGATTGAGGGACATGTGTGATCAATTATTAATTTGTCATTCCTACCAAAAAAAAAAATGAAATAATTTGAAAGCCAAATTTCACCATGATGCACTTCCAATAACAGGTAGTACTCTGGAGAAAAATATATTCATGACAGTTAGAGAATTTGATCATGAAAGAAAATATATATTGAAAGAAAATGAAATGTGGAAAGAATATACAACTTCTTCATATTCATAATTTTTGTGGGTACTGTGAGACAGAATTTAGGTAATTCAATTCGACAATCGGAAAAAATTATGAAATTCGAAAGAAATTTAAAAGTAACTCCTTGATTTGTATAATTTCTGTGAGTAATTTGAGACCAAATCAAAAAAAAAAAAATTATCACAGTGGTGTATATCTCCTCGACACAATAACTCCAAATTTAATAATTTTCCAGAATACACTGAACGTTTCACCAGTAAAATACAATCATATTATCCAACTTACACATCTCAATAGGTAATCCAAACAGCCGGGAACAAACAACGTATCATCCTCACAGTGGTGAAATCACGACTGAACAAAGTCCGGGGATAGATTTCGGTTCAATCATATATCAAAAAACTTCTTTTTTTCATTCTTGAGAAATAATTGATACTAGTTTTAGTCAAAACAACCGAGGGTCAATGTGTTATTAAATGAGGTAAGCGATCGAAAGGAACCGTGCTCAATCTTGGGTGCAATAACCTTATCCGACTGTTGGAACCACCCATTACACGAGCCATCTCGAAATCCAGTTTTAAACATTCTTGTATAGCATATTAATCTAGGAGTAATAGAAACACGGAACCGGCACAGTAGCTGAGTGGTTAACGCACTCGCTTCGTGTGACCCGGGAGGTGAAGGGACATATCGGACCCGGTTCGATCCCCACCACCGTCCATCTTTACAGGGGTTTCCCGTGGTTTCCCTCTGTAGTCTAGGCTAATGCCGGGATGGTTCCCACAATATAGGCCACGACCGCTTCCTTCCCACTATCCTTCTCTCTACCCATAAAACCCTTCATCTCATCATCCCATCATCTCATTAATCATTCATCCGACGCCAATAGATCTTAGTAATCATTACGTTGCGTCGTTAAAACCCAATATAAAAAAAAAGAAACACGGAATAGAACAAGAAGTGGAAAAACGCGCGGGGTATTTGATTGGCGAGCTAGACCATAGCCACAATGTCTTCAGACATTTAGATGAGCGTAGCGAAGATTCCATCCCACTCTTATAGAGCTTTTTCTGTGTGTTTTTTTGTTTTTTTTTGTTTGTTTGTTTGTAAGCACTGCACAGGCTGCATGGTTTGACTGATCGACATGAAACTTTTTTTTTTTGTACGGGCACACTTTTACAACTTGGAACTGTATAGTTTTTGGAATGAATCGTTCGAACCGATTTTTGAGATATATCATGTCAAAATTTTTAAGAACCTCATAAGATTAGGCTGGGTGAGAAAATTTGAGAAATAAAATCTCTCCAAATGAAATTAAATTTCATGTAAATGTGTATACATGGATGATGCACATTATCACCATTTATTATGCATTTTGAGTCAGCCGTATTGAATAAAAAATAAAAAAATGAATCAATTGTCTTTATTCATTGAATATTATCATAAAAATTATGACAGAATTGGGTTCCCGAGATTCACTGCTTTCTAGATTCAATATTTGCCCAACAATGAAGTAAATTCATATTCGTCAAGGTGTGTAGAATACCAGAGTCGATAAAGTCACAAGAGTACCACTACTTTAACGACTTTTTTAGCTTATTCAGATATCAAGGTGTGTAGAATACCAGAGTCAATGAAGTGACAAGGGTAGAACTACTTCAACAGCTTTCATAGCTTATTCAGATATCAAGGTGTGTAGAATACCAGAGTCAATAAAGTGACAAAGGTAGAACTACTTCAACAGCTTTCATAGCTTATTCAGATATCAAGGTGTGTAGAATACCAGAGTCAATAAAGTAGCAAGAGTAGAACTACTTCAACGACTATTCTACCTGATCAGATTTCTCGCTCATCTCACAACGCTTATGTTGCGTTTGCCCAGTTAGATGAGCGTAGTGGAGTCGTCTCCATCCCACTCTTATGGGGTTTTGTGTGTTCATGACAAGACACGATCATGACAAGTCTCCGAGTGAGGGCTGTGGATCCCGATTACTTCATTACACAATCAATGACAATAACGATAACAAATGACAATGATATAAAAATGTATGATCAATTTTTGTATGCTGTATCGAATTTTCCCCCAAAAAATCGAGTCATTTCAAGTACGTATTTCCGAAAAAATTGTCAAATTTTCCAAATAATTTTTGGAAAAAATCCAAAAACTACTCCCAAAAAATGCATCCAAAATCTCCCGAAATTTCGAACATATTTTAAAAAAAATGAAAATGAAAAATTTTAACACACAAAACTCAATTTGAATATTTTTCAGGAAACTACTTTAATTGTCCCTGGTTCGAAACAGAATTGAGCAACCAAGTTAAACGTTGCTAAAAACCAAAGTTAAATTATCATACAAAAATGACAATAACAAATGACAATAAATTATCAAAAACAAGAAAGAAAACCAAGGAGGTTGAAAACGAACAGTATAATCGTCAACTGAAGATTATTCGAAGTCGAACTTATTATTTGCGATAACAATCTTCCACTTTTACAGAGGAAGTATTTCCGCTCAACAATATATACAAAAAGGAGAAGAATACAAGGATTCTATACAAAATAGGACTGGAACAAAGATTTCAACGCGTCATCACGAGTGTAATGTTCCTTGCTTCACGTTCAATAGTGAATGATCTTGTGCATCTTCACGCTGTACTAGACCAAGAACTGTGGCAGAGACAGCATTACTAGTCGAAAAGTCTATATATTTATATATATTCATATATGAATATGTGTATATATCTTTATATATATTCATATATGTATAAGTATATATATTCATATATATTCATATATGAATATGTATATATATATACATATATATATATATATATATATATATATATATATATATATATATATATATATATATATATATATATATATATATGTATATATATATATATATAAATATATATATATATATATATATATATATATATATATATATATATATATATATATATATATATATATATATATATATATATGAATATATCCTCTATCAACGATGTTCATGTGTTAAATATGCTTCTCCTGGTTTGTTATTAGAAATTCTCGAATTTCAAAAATACCCATCAGAATAACACAGCGGAAAAAAAAAATTTCAAAATGGATGAAATTCAGTGTGAAGTTGAAGTTCACCCTGATACATATTTCTGGGAATTCTCAGCTTGATCGAGTCAGCCATTCTGAAGAAAAATCATAAGATGATAGATATATATATATATATATATATATAAATATATATATATATATAAATATATACATATATTTATATATATATATATATATATATATATATATATATATATATATATATATATATATACATTATTGTACTTCATTGTTGGTCAACTCCTGAATCAAGAAAGCAGTGAATCTCGACAACTTAATTCTGTCACAATTTTTATGATATATTTGATGAATAATATCAGTTATTCCTTGTTTTCTTCAAAACGGCTGATTGGAATTGCATACAAAATCGTGATAATGAGTAAAATCCATGTATTCACATTTGAAGAGAATGTCGTCCCAATCGGAGAGATTTTTTTTTCAACATTTTCTGTCCAGCCAAATCTTATGGGGTTTTTAGAAATTTTGAGATGATATTTCTAGAAATTGGTTCAACCGATTCATTCCAAAAACTATATAAATCCAAGTTGGTTGAGTTCCCGTGCACAAAAAAAGTTTCATGTTGATCAGTCAACCCTTGCGACCTGTGGAGTGCTTACAAACAAAAGAAGATACAAAAAAAACATACAAAGTGCTATAAGAGTGGGATGGAGACTCCGCTACGCTCATCTAATAAATTCAGTGACAGTGAAGGCCGGTTTTCATGACTCACGGCAGGCGTTTTTTCTCCTGGTCAATCAGAATGGATGAAATTCCTACTGCTTGCACTTGTTGCTCTCTACCGTGAGACATGGAATAAATTTAACTTTGGAAAAAACGCCGCGGTTAAATATACTCTCACTCATACAAGTGGTCAAACAAGTGGTGAGGTTATGTAGGAATATTTAGACGAGCTTTAGCGAAGATTCAATTTGACATACTGAAAAAAATAATTGGTGTTCGTTTTTTTTTTTTTTTTTATGTTTTTTTGTCGGTTCTCCACAGGTCAAACGGCTACAGCTATCAATTCCAAACTTTTTGTCATCATGGTTCCTTATTTAACTTAGATCTGTATAGTTTTGTGGAATAATCGGATATCAACTTTTTTTTATGAATTTTAGGAATTTCAGAAATACCCGTTAGAATAACACGACGGGAAAAAAATTAGAATATTTGTATGAAAAAAAAATTGAAATTCTGTTTGAAGTTGAATAACATCTTGATACACATTTCTGGGAATTCTAAGCTCGATCGGGTCAACCATTCTGAACGAAAAACATGAAATGTGCTCAATTGGTATACCACTCGAAGCCGTTTTCACCCATGCATAACTAAAATGTTACCCAATTGGTGAATTTAGGCAAAAGTTTGGCAATGAAGTCGACATACTATTACTTTCCGCTCGTCTAACAACGCATATATGGCGTTTTCCTAGTACTTCTAAAACAGTACTTTTCAGATATGCACCATGATTGTTGAAATCACTTGACCGCCTGAATTGAACAAGAATTACATATTTGAATAAATAAGTAATATCTCTGAGTGGATGCAAAAAAAACGCGGATATGTGAAGAGCGCGGGCGCAGGCGTTTCTCTAACCGCCTGCCGAGAGCCATGGAAACCGCCCTCATCAGACGAGCTTCAGCTAGGATCCAATTTGACACACTGAAAAAAATTGGTGTTGGTTTTTATGTTCTTTTTTCATGTTTTTTTTGTCGGTTCTCCACAGGTCAAACGGCTACAGCTATCAACTTCAAACTTTTTTTCGTTATGATTCCTCATCTGACTTAGATCTGTATAGTTTTGTGGCCTTATCGAATGTCAACTTTTTTTTTCAGGATTTTTAGAAATTTCAAAAATACCCATCAGAATAACACGGCGGGAAAAAAAGAAAATATTTTTATTTCCCCAAAAATTGAATTTTGCGTGAAGTTGAGTTACAATACGATATACATTTCAGAAAACTTTCCCCTTGATCGGATGAGCCATTTTGAAGAAAAACCATGAAATGTGCTTAATTGGTACCACTTGAAGCAGTTTTTACCCATTTATAACTTAAATGTCACCCAGTTGGTGAATGTAGGCAAAAGTTTGGCAAAAAAGTCGACATACTATTACTTTCCACTCGTCTAACAACGCGTATATAACGTTTTCCTAGTAGCCGCAATATTACTAAACCACTCCACGTTGTCAATGATTGTGAACCGTTAGCTTAATCAAGCATATTATCATGGGAATTCAAAATTCAGATGTCCAATGTTTTTCTCCTGCTGGTACTTGTTTGTTTTGTCATCATAGATCAATTTTAAAATTTCAAATGATTATTTATAACTTTCTTCGAATTGAGGGGGTCAGAAGCCAACTGGAATAAGTGACATTAGAGAATAAATGCGGAAGGTATTGTTCATCATGGCTAATATACTAGTCTTTAGCGGCCAAAGGGTATAAGTGCAGTTTGAAGATGGTGGCGACACCTGTTCCATTCGAAAGCAGCACTTAATTATTCCGTTCGGCCTCCAAAACACAAGTCTATAGGCTATGATGAACAGGACCCAACTCATTCATTTTCGAATGTCACTTATTCCAGTTGGCTTCTGACCCCCTCAATTGACACGTCTGTATAATTTGTATCGGAAATGTCTGTTCCACAGATGAGCCTCTGGTTTTGTTGGAATTATTTATAGTGTCAATTATTAACTTTGTATACTCTGAACTAGGAAAACGCCATATATGCGTTGTTAGACGAGCGGACAGTAATAGTATGTCGACTTTTCTTGCCAAAATTTTGCCTACATTCGCCAATTGGGTGACATTCAAGTTATAAATGGGTAAGAACTGCTTCGAGTAGTACCAATTTAGCACATTTTATGGTTTTTCTTCGAAATGGCTCACTCGATCAAGCTGAAAGTTCTCAGAAATGTGTATCATCATGTCACTCAACTTTACATAGAATTTAATTCTTTTTGAAAATGAAAATATTTCCTTTTTTTCCGCCGTGTTATTCTAATGGGTATTTTTGAAATTTCTAAAATTCATAAAAAAAAGTCGACATCCGATGTTGCCACAAAACTATACAGATCTGAGTTGGATGAGGAACCATGGTGAAAAAAAGTTTGAAGTTCATAGCTGTAGCCGTTTGACCTGTGGAGAACCGACAAAAAAAACATAAAAACAAAAAGAAAAAAAAAACATAAAAACGAACACCAATTTTTTTCAATATATCAAATTGAATCCTCGCTAAAGCTCCTCTAATAAAACACATTGGGAAAAAAAATCAGTTTATAGAAAAACTCGGACCTGTTGATGATATAATACAAAAATAAGATCCGAGAGAGAAATGATGATGTAAGTTCACTGACCTTTGTCCACTGAGATGTGATAAAACCTGTTGCTTTAAGCGCCAAACATTCGGGGTTCAATATACTAAACGTTCAGAAGGCGATGTCCACCTCCCGGCTATAGAAGGCTGTTGGAACTAAATGCAAGTCTTCTGGATTGAGCCACCTAGCCTGCTACACTCACTCCCACGAGAGAAGAGCGCTAGCACAATGATATACACTAGGAAAACGCCATATATGCGTTGTTAGACGAGCGGATTGTAATAGTATGTCGATTTTTTTGCCAAACTTTTGCCTACATTCGCCAATTGGGTGACATTGAGGTTATAAATGGGTAAAAACTGCTTCGAGTGGTGCCAATTTAGCACATTTTATGTTTTTTCTTCAAAATGGCTGACCCGATCGAGCTGAAAATTCTCAGAAATGTGTATCAGAATGTGAGCCAACTTCACTCAAAATTTAATGTTAATTGAAAATAAAAATATTTTAATTTTTTTCCTCCGTGTTATTCTAACGGGTATTTTCGAAATTTCGAAAATTCATAAAAGAAAAAGTTACCAACCGATATTGCCACAAAACTATACAGATCTGAGTTAGATGAGGAACCATGATGAAAAAAAGTTTGGAGTTGATTGCTGAAGCCGTTTGACCTGTCGAGAACCGACAAAAAAAATAAAAACAAAACAAACAAAAAACATGAAAACGAACACCATTTTTTTTCAGTGTGTCCAATTGAATCCTCGCTAAAGCTCGTCTAATTATGTTTTTCCCAAAATTTCACATTTTTTTTCATTGTATTGGGTTTTAACGACGCACTGTAATGATGACTGAGATCTATTGGCGTCGGATGGATGATTAACGAGATGATGGGATGGTGAGATGAAGGTTTTTATGGGTAGTGGGAAGGATAATGTGAAGGAAGCGGTCGTGGCCTATATTGTGGGAACCATCCCGGCATTAGCCTAGACTACAGAGGAAAACCACGAAAAAACCCTGTAAAGATGGACGGTGGCGGGGATCGAACCGGGACCGATATGTCCCTTCACCTCCCGGATCACACGAAGCGAGTGCGCTAACCACTCAGCTACTGTGCCGGTAATCTTTTTTTCACATTTCAACCATCCTTACTTTCAATTCAGTTCATTTGAAATATTATGGGCATACAAATATTGTTTCTTATTTCTACTTGTTATTAAGTTTATTATGTTTATATATATTATAGCTTTGGGGGCAAGAGGGACTATCCCAAAATTTTTCGAAGAATCTTTAATAAAGTTTGGTATATCTTCCATCATTAAGAACATAGTAGTGAGCGTACCACGCGATTCAATCATCATTCTTAGAAATCATTTATACAGTCAAAATCAGCTTTAATATTCCAGTCTTAAAATAACTTCATCTTCAAAATTGTATTTTTATGTTCCTATTATCCTTTCTAAATTTTAATTTGTTTGTTATTCTGTGTCGATAGGCAACACTATACATGGGCAGAGTTCAATAAAGATTTATATATATATATATGCATATGTGTGTATGTGTGTGTGTTTATGTATATGTTTGTGTGTATGTTATTGCATATCCTCATATCCTTTCATAATTCAAATTTGACTTTTCCGAAAAATTGGTATCACGAGGTAATTTTTGACTGAGAGACAATTCTTATTTTGATTATTTGTGTTTACGAACCGCCAAAAGCTTGTTTTTAGAGATAGCCCGCACACAAGAGCTTATTACTCTTGAACGTGTCCGCATTACCCAGTTTATGCGTACTTCTATACTTGAACTTGTTAAAAGTACGGAAGTGACGTCATTTCGAACGTCTGAATTGACAAGTGCACAAGTCCAAGTATGGAAGTTCGCAAGTACGAGTGGCATGCGTTCTTGCTTACTTTACTTGTATACTTTGGCTGCCACTCGCATGAATCCGTATTACATTTATGATAACGATTTGAAACAGTGACCATCAAACTTTCGTACGTTTTATTCAACAATAAAGTGCCGGATTTGAATTGGTGTGCTTACTTTTGCTTCTTCTGTTGAATGTCCCTGTTTTAATGTGATAAACCTTGAAAAGTGAGGTTATACATCATCGCCATTTCCGCGCCAATTCATTCGCACGGGTTTTCATTCGCAAGTTCAAAAGTTTGCCACCCGGTGGCGTGATGGTACAGACCTGTCTGAATTCGCCAAAACTATTGGCGCCAAGTCTGCAAGTAAAGTTTGCTAATACAAGTCCAAGTCAACAATTTCATATAACATGTAATTCGGACATGCCCTTATTCGGGCTTCTCTCCATTTATATACAATTTCTGTTTTAATCACTTGTGTATTATTACTATTATTATTCCCACTATGTACCATTAACTTGTCAACATCATTGTGTAATGGTACTACCATTGGAGGGAATAAAATTTGTCTCGGATGAAAATAAAAACGCATATCTGGAATTTTATTTCATTTCATTCTTTTTCATCAAGGTGTCCATCGAAATGGGCCTAAATGAGATTTTTTCATTTCAATCATTTTGACGGACCAATGTTCTGATTATAATATTCATTTTTTTTTCATGAGGCTTCTATCAGCTTGATGATTTTTTTTTCACAAAATGACCCAACATTTTCCATCACATTTTTTCTTCGAAATTATTTCCCGATTCTTTCCTTTTTTTTTATCGATTCGTAATTTTTTTTCCATCATTATTCGAACTATTGCAATTACACATAAATGCGCGGTGGCAAGTTCCGGAGATTTTTTTAGCTGGAATGACAGACATTTTTTTCATCTCATTTATTTTTTCAAAATTCACTCCCGATTCTTTCATTTTTTTTTATCGATCAGTCATTTTTTTTTCTTGCGATTGAAATAATATTTGTCAAGTTCCGGAGATTTTTCTGGTTCAAATGACCAACATTTTTCCATTTCATTTATTTTTTTGAAATCATTTCCCAATTCTTTAATTTTTTCAAAAATTCACTCCTCCACCAAAATGATGGTAATTTTCTCTCAAAATGAACATATTTCATTTCATTCATTTTTCGAAATTCAGGTTTCGATTCTCGTATCGAGAACACAAGTATAGCATGGCTCGACTGAAAACCAAAAATAAAGAACAGATAGATTTAACATCGTCTCGATTGTGCGCGCGCATGTTAGATGTCAGACGAGCTCAGGCATTTAATTAGAGTTGGGATGAGATAAAAAAACAAACATTCGTGACTCTTCAAGTTCTCCTTTGTTTTGGCTGCTGATCTCAGCTGGAGGCTGTGATGGACCGGTTGGATGAGTCCATCAAACGCACCTGTGAAATAGGTGCTTACAAACCTGTTATTAGAATATATACTTGCAGTTCCAGGTGATTTTCTCTCAAATCTAGGAAGATGCGTTCGAATTTCAAACGTATTAAGGGGGCTCGTGAGGAGAGAATATTTAATTTTTTCATATTGAGTTTCAACGACGCACTGTAATGATGGCTCAGATCTATTGGCGTGGGATGGATGATTAATGAGATGATGGAATGATGAGATGAAGGTTCTATGGGTGATGGAAAGAACAGTGAAAAGGAAGCGATACCGGCATTAGCCAAGACTACAGAGGAAAATACAAAAAATAAGAAAAATGTAAAAATGGATGGTAGCAGGGTCTATGGATGAAAAGTAGGATCGTTTGGATGGGGTACCACAAGGGCAATCTTACCATCCCATTTTGATTATTCAAAACCAATGAACTTCAACACCAGGACTGTGCTGTTGGTGACCATAACTTTCCGCCGCAGATAAAAGTATTTCAGTTTCCGAAAATCCGGAACACATTTTAAGTGGAAACCGTTCCTGTGATATATATCCGGACATTATCAGCATTGGTATTAAGAGTACACAAAACACACGAATGTTGATATCTTCCACTTTGAAATAAGTATCTCGGGCAATGATCACTTCTTTTCATTGACAGCAGATGTTAAGTTTGTCATCATACCAAATGGGAAAAAAATTGTCTTCACTTTTTCATTCCGAAATTAGGAATTTCCAAATAAACTTCGGGAATGAGAAGAATTGAACTGTCACCTGTACCTAATGGAATGGAACTGGATCACCCGATAATGCCACAAAACTATACAGATCTAAGTTAGATAAGGAACCATGATTAAAAAAACTTTGAAGTTGATAGCTGCAGCCGTTTGACCTGCAAAGAAACATAAAAACGAAAAAAAAAAACATAAAAACGAACACCAATTTTTTCAGTATGTCAAATTGAATCCTCGCTAAAGCTCGTCTAATTATGTTTTTCCCCAAATTTTACATTTATTTTTGATTATATTGGGTTTCAATGACGCACTGTAATGATGACTGAGATCTATTGGCGTCGGATGGATGATTAATGAGATGATGGGATGGTGAGATGAAGGTTCTATGGGTATTGGTGAGGATAGTGGAAAGGAAGCGGCCGTGGCCTATATTGTGGGTACCATCCCGGCATTAGCCTAGACTACAGAGGGAAACCACGAAAAACCCCTGTAAAGATGGACGGTGCGGGGATCGAACCAAGTCCGATATGTCCCTTCACCTCCCGAATCACGAAGCAAGTGAGCTAACCACTCAGCTACTGTGCCGGTAATTTTTTTTTTCACATTTCAACTCTCCTTACTTTCAATTCAGTTCATTCGAAATATTATGGGCATAGAAATATTGTTTCTTATTTCCACTTGTTATTAAGTTTGTTATGTTTATATATATTATAGCTTATTGGGGCAAGAGGGACTATCCCAAAATTTTTCGAAGAATCTTTAATAAAGTTTGGTATATCTTCCATTATAAGAACATAGTATTGAGCGTACTTTGCGATTCAATTAACATTCTTAGAAATCATTGATACAGTCAAAATTAGCTTCAATATTTCAGTCTTAAATTAGCTTCATCTTCAGAATTGTATTTGTATGTTTCTATTATTCTTCCTAAATTTTAATTTGTTTGTTATTCTGTGTCGATAGGCAACCCGATGTACATGGGCAGAGATCAATAGAGATTCATATATATGCATATGTGTGTAATGGTGTGTGTGTGTGTGTGTGTATGTATGTGTGTATGTTATTGTATATCTTTATATCCTTTCATAATTCAAATTTGAATTTTCCGAAAAATTGGTATCACGAGGTAATTTTTGACTGAGAGCCAATTCTCATTTTGATCATTTGTGTTTATGAACCGTCAAAAGCTTGTTTTTAGAGATAGCCCGCACACAAGAGCTTGTTACTCTCATGCGGGCTTTTCTCTATTTATATACAATTTCTGTTTTAATCACTTGTTGATGAGCGTGGCGAAGTCTCCATCCCACTCTTATAGGGCTTTGTCTGTGTGTTTTTTTTTTTTTTTTTTTTTTTTTTGTAAGCACTCCACAGGTCGCAAGGGTTGACTGATCAACATGAAACTTTTTTGTACACGCAAACTCATCCAACTTAGAACTGTATAGTTTTTGGGATGAATCGGTCGGACCGATTTTGAGAATCATCATCTCAAAGTTTCTAAAAACCCCATAAGATTTGGCTGGGCAGAAAATGTTGAAAAATAAAATCTCTCCAAATGGAATAAAATTCTCTCTAAATGTGTATACATGGATTTTTCACATCATTACGATTTTCTAAGCAATTCTGATCAGTCGTTTTGAAGAAAAAAAAATAAAATGACTGATAATATTCATAAAATATATCATAAAAATTGTGACAGAATTAAGTTGTCGAGATTCACTGATTTCTAGATTCAAGAGTTGACCAACAATGGAGTATTTCTTATATGCGTCAAGGTGTGTAGAACACCAGAGTCAATGAAGTGGCAAGAGTAGAACTACTTTAACGACTTCAATAGCTTATTCAGATATCAAGGTGTGTAGAATACCAGAGTCGATAAAGTAGCAAGGGTAGAACTACTTTAAGGACTTTTATACCTTATTGAGATATCTCGCTCATCTTACAACGCATATTTCGCGTTTGACTAGTGTATTCTTACTGTATTCTTATAAGCCACTGAAATAATTGCTATGATCCTGGATTAGGGTTTCAAGGTGAATAAATTTACGCACATGATTCATTTGAGCTCAAAACGGAATATATGGGAAAAAATTAGAAAAATGTTGACAATTTTATTTTTTCAATTTCTCCAATAAAAAGATTGACTTCTGTCAAAAATACTACTCCTCCCACACTACGCATGATCATGAGGCCATCATTCCTTCATATCATTCCTCACGAATTCATAGAAAATAAATGGGGAGCACATTTTGGAATTTTTCCAATTTTTTTTTTTTCATAACTGGGTTTTTGCAAATATTTTTTTCCTCACTTTTGAATGGTATGATTCAATTCAACAACTCATTCGGAGTAAACTATGACCTGGATTGGAAATGTGGCATGCAATTATCATCAAGAGAATCATATTGGATTAATAAAAAAAAAAATTCAGTTGTTTAAACATGGCATGGGTGAAAAGTGCATATTTCAAGTTGATGAATCAATATGAAATAATCATCATATATACTCGAATTGTGTAGAGACGTATTATAGACACATTATGAACACATGAAAAAAAAATGTGAGAAAAAACCATTCGAATATAATGTTCCAAATTTTTTGGCATTCAATGTTTGTGAAATTTTCACCAAAAATAGCACACCCTGTAACAGGATATCTCCAGTCCTGCTCACCCAATAAATACAAAATTCTGGTTGCCTCTTGGACTATAGTTGTAGATATAGTGTATGGTAAAAGATTCAGAATTGGACCAAAAATGAAACATTTGCAATTTTTCATGTGGGCGATTGAAAACCACTATTATTCTGATGGGAATGCTGCATGTTACAAGGCTTGAAACATGCTTCTGACATCAAGTTAGCTATGCACCTTCTATAGCCATCACCAGAATACATGAACAGTGAGAATTTCAATACAATTGGCCAGATGGTTCTCTAGTTGTGATGTTACTGGAAAAACGCTATATATGCGTTGTTAGACGAGCGGATAGTGATAGTATGTCGATTTTTTCGCCAAAATTTTGCCCACATTCGCCAATTGAGTGATATTCAAGTTATAAATGAGTAAAAACTGCTTCGAGTGGTACCAATATAGCACATTTTGAGATATTTCTTCAGACTGGCTGACCCGATCAAGCTGAGAATCCCCAGAAATGTATATCAGAATGTTTTTCAATTTCACACAGAATTTCATCTCTTTCGAAAATAAAAATATTCTCATTTTTTCCGTCGTGTTATTCTGATGGGTATTTTCGAAATTTCGGAAATTCATAGGAAAAAAAGTTACCACCCGATGATGCCAAAGAGCTATACAGATCTGAGTAAGATGAGACATCATGAAAAATGTTTGAAGTTGATAGCTGTAGCCGTTTGACCTGTGGAGAACCGACAAAAAAAAACATAAAAAAAAAACATAAAAACGAACACCATTTTTTTCAGTATTGTCTTATTGAATCCTCGCTAAAGCTCGTCTGATAATTGACTATAATTTCACTTCTCTGTGGAACAGCATTGAAAAAAGGTATAATAATAATAATAATAATAATAATAATAATAATAATGTTTATTTGTACAGATTGATCATATACATGATATTGCCATCGTCATGAGAGAGAATAAAAATAAGATTGATATTATGGAATTATGGAATACATAAAAAATCATTTTTCAAATTGTCAAGGTTCAAATTGTCACATATATAGCAGTATATATACACACCAGAATACCAAGCTTCGTAAGATGTTAAAAGAGAAGATGCCATATTATTTCTTTATATTTATGGAGCATCTCGTATGAATTCTTGTATACTATAATAGCACTTTGTAATCAGCAAATGTTTTAGACCCAGTTTAAATTTATTTCCCTTCTTTCTCTTGAGTGTCAGAGGTAAGGCATTAAAAAGATATGTACCTGCATATATAGGTCCTTTTTTAAAAATAGACAGATTGTGAACTGGGACTTTTATATTATTGTGTCTTGTATTGTAAGTATGTTCATCGTCAAAATCGTTAATTAGATACTTATTATCTATTACGTAAAGTATAGTATTATAAATATATATGCATGAAAGTGTCATGATTTTAAATTTTATGAAGAGAGGTCGGCAAGAATCCTTATAAAAAACTTCAGCGCAGGGGTTAAAGCTAGCATTTGCGAGGTACCTAATCGCTCTCTTTTGAAGTATGAAAATGCTATTAACTTTGGGGGAGTGCCCCCATAGTATTATGCCATATTGTAAATGAGAGTTGATGTGTGCAAAATAAACAAGTTTTCCGGTCACAAAATCGCAAACATCCATTATACGCTTCACCAAGTAGCAGCCTGATGCTACTTTCTGAGAAATATATTTAATGTGACTAGTCCACGTCAATTGTTTGTCAAGGATGATACCAAGAAATTTAACTTCCTCTTTCTCTTCTATACTTTTACCCTCCAGGTAAATTAGTGGTGATGACACATTGTCGAGAGTTGTAGAATGTATATGCCTACTCTTAGCATTGTACTGAAACTGCATAAATACTGTTTTAGAGCTATTTAGATACAAGTCGTTAGCCGTTACCCACTCAGATAGCTCTTTTACTGCTGCATTTATGTTGTTGGTATGACAATTATTGTTGCATTTTGAATTAGCTTGGTTAATACACGATTTTGATCCTTGAATTAAATGACTTGTGTCATCTGCATAGAGCGTTAATTTGCCATTTTTCACATTATTTGGTAGATCAGTTGTGAATAGAATAAACAGTATCGGAGCAATCGTCGATCCCTGAGGCACTCCTGTGTTGAAAGTAACTTCATCAGACAGATGTGTATGTCCATGATTATCAATTAATTTTACCACTTGTTTGCGATCTCTTAAGAAAGATTGGATCCATTTGTTCGGGTTTCCAACAATACCTAGACACTTCAATTTATGTAGCAATTTTTCGTGGTTCACGACATCGAAAGCTTTAGAGAAGTCATACAATATACCAGTTGCAATTTCATGATTATTCCATGAGGCAAGAATGTTACTAACGAAGCTAGCTATCGCAGTTACTGTTGAACGTCCCCTTATAAAACCATGTTGGGAATCACTAAAAAGCTTATGTGTATTTAGAAAATGCACTAGTCGCATACAAAATGCATTTTCAAAAATCTTTGAGAATACAGATAAAATGGAAATAGGTCTATAATTTTCAACCATTCGAGTGTCTCCTTTTTTGAAACACGGTTTGATTAAAGCTAATTTTAATATTTCCGGAAATGTACCCTCTTTAAAACTTTCGTTAACAATGTGTGTCAGCGGTTTAGCAATAAATGCAGAAGCATATTTCAGTATGTAGCAAGGTATGTCATCGAAACCTGCAGACTGCTTTTTAGTTACCACATCCATAATATCATGAAACTCTTTGAGTGACAGTGGAGTTAAAAACATATTAATATTATTGCTCACACGAGCCATATCACAGTTTGCCATCTGTCTCACATGGTTACACAGATTTGATTTCCTATCATTCTGTAACTTAAGTGTGATATAATTGATGTAGCTATTATATATATTTGATAATTCTTTATAATCATCTACAATTACATCATTGTGTATCAACTTCAGATCATTTTTTGTTTTCTTGCTTTCATTGTTAGTATTTTTAATAATATTCCATGCCGCCTTTGTTCTATTCTTAGCTGTTTTGATAATATCACTATTAAATTTACGTTTTGCTTTCATTATTTCCTTGACATAATTCTTTTTCATTTCCAAGTATATACTTTTGTCTTCAATTTTACCCGTATGTCTATAATGTGCGTATGATGATTTCACTTCAACACCCAATTTCTTAAGATCATTATTATACCAGGCGTGTTTGTTGTTTTGTTGCGATGGCGTTTTATTTATTCTAACCAAGGGGAATACTCTATTAAATAATCTATTAAAAATGAACATAAATTGATTGTACATACTATCAACCGTGTTACATTTGTAAATACTATCCCAATCCGTATCACTGAGTTCTAATACAAATTTGTCAATCTGGTATTGTTTGAACGTTCTTTTGACTAAGAAACTACTTGCAGATGAAACAATATTCCTGGGAGTTCTCTCTTTATACAATATAGTTGCCAATTGACCGTGGTGGTCAGAAAGCCCATGGTCAATATTACGTTTGAAAATTATATCATCAGAATTAGTTAACATATTATCAACTACGGTCGCTGACGTTGCATGTTTTGTCGTCGCAATTCGAGTACATTGTTTGTTCAGAATTGTTAAATTATAAATTGTTGTGATTTCTAACATATGTGCAGCAAGTTTATCATCCATAATATTTATATTGAAGTCCCCACTGATTAAGAAATTGATATCCTTTCTATTGATATAATCAAGTAAATTTTTGAGCTTTTCGAAAAAAGTATGAATCCTTTGAGAGTCAGGGACTCGATACAATGCCACGATTATAATACGAACAGGTTGTTTTACTTCTAATGCACATATTTCCAGGTCTCTTTCCAATGCCATACTATTTATATCAGTTCTCTCTATATAGCGTACGCCACTATTTTTGTTCATGTAAATAGCAGTACCTCCACCACGTTGTGTGCCTCTACAATAATTGGTCGCTAAATCGAAGCCGGGTAACTTTACATTGTTTACAATATTCTTTGTAAGCCAATGTTCCGAGAAACATAAAATGTCTACTCTAACATCGAGTGAGCCGATGAACATATCCAACAAGTCAATTTTATTTTTTATACTACGTATGTTTGTATGGAAAATGTTTAATTCAAAATAGGTATTGCATGGATAAGTTTTCTCTCCTGCATTTGCATTGACATCAGCTATGTTGTGCATATCTTGAATGGCAGGTTCCGAAGAACAGGTTTCAATTATACTTTGTCGAACTTGATGATTGAAACCAGCAATGTTGTTACCCTCAAGGACTATATCCGAAGGGCGGGTTTTGTTGTCACAAGTAACTAGGTCACGCAAGTTCTCATCCCTTTCACTTTCTGTGACATATATTAGTTGATGAGTAGGGGTGTATGATGCACTTTTGAAATAGATCGCCTCGTTCAGTAATATATTCACACTGTCAGCCAAATGTATCTCATCTATAGGCCTACTTAAGGTCATTATTTGTTGTGTATCACTATTGTCATTTGTTATGATTCTTGGCAAAGACTCCCCCCCTTCACCTTCTAGTTTTTTGTACTTGCTGAAAATACTTCTGTTTCTACTTTCAGTAAAAGTTTGATCTTTTCGATCATCAGCTGGCCCAGGAAATTACCACCCCTATAGTTTAGGTGAATACCATCTTTCGATGATTCATTAGGAGAAAGTCTCTCATTCGGATCTATGTAAGTTACATCTTTTTGCCAGCAGAGCCATTCTATGCTCTCGTTTAGTTTTTCGATCGTACTGTCGTGTGTATCGTCCCGAAACACAATACCGTTGATGGCCCACTTTGCTTGTTTATATTTTGCACGTCCTTCATCAATTAGGTCAGAGAGTTCGGCCATCACATGCACTCCCGTACGATGTTTAATGTTGTTAGTGCCGACATGCACTGCTATCACCTTAGGTACTCCTTGATTCTCACTTCTATTTAATATAATATTCTTTAGTTCTGACACCCGTATTCCCGAGTAAACGTTCACTTCACATCCATATTTCCGACACCAGTCACCCGCACCTCTGATTATAGAGTCACCGACCACTAATACATCTTCAGCCTCAAATGTTGATTCTTCGCAACTCCCAATATTTGAACTCCCAATATTTGTTGGTTGTCGATGGTTGTCTAGTATTCTCTTACATCTCTCACTTCTTTCTTCCCATAACCTCTTCTTTTCTTCTTCTCGTTTCTTTCTTTTCCACTCCCTCTCTTCTCGTTTCTTTTCTTCATCTTCTTCCAGATCTACTTCATCTTCTTCCTCATTCACCATACCATCTCGAATTCCAGTATTAATATCATCTAAGACATCATGGTCCCTGTCTTGATGAACATTTGCGCAATGCACCGCCTTCATCGGTGATTCGTATTTATCGATCATCTCGCTCACTACTTTCCCATGTTGTCTGATTCGTGAACTAATGTTCATGTTCACCCTGCCACCACTAACCTTACTTTCGTATATTTCACTCAACTTTTTCGTTAAAATCTCCACTTTTTCACGGAGCAATTTGTTAGTTTCTTCGAGATTTCCTAATCGCTTGTCTTTTTCATTCAATAGTTTCTCTTTTTCACATAGAATTACCTGAAGCATCTGCGTTTCAGTATTTTCTGTTGTTGTTTTCCCGCCATCAAGGTCTCCATTACTGGCTGTTTCAATGACTGCGTTGTTCTGTTCAATACATGTCTGACACCTCCAAACATTTGTGTCGATACGTAACTCACTGACGTTAACTTCATGAGATATACACTTCAAATGAAAGCCAGATTGACAATCTCTACATTTAACACCATTCGTGAATTTCTTATTGCACTTTTTGCACTTATTATTCACCAAAACTCGCGAGCCGCTATCCAGTGCATCTGCACTTTCCGCCATCTTGGCGGAAAGTATGCTCTGTATCTGTATTGAATCACTGTCAAACGCTGGTAGCTGACTCAGTGAAACCTCTATAACTAAATAACTATCGTGGATGAGAATAAAAAACTTTGAAGAGTAATCAAATCATATGAATTTATATATATATATATATATATATATATTTATATATATATATATATATATATATATATATATATATATATATATATGGCCAATCATAGAGGTGCGCAACATGAGCCAGCCAATCAAAGACGTGATCCACATCCCGCCAGCCAATCACATACGTGCTCCGATTCCTGCCAACCAATCAGAGGAGTGATTCACATCCAGCCAGCCAATCACAGAGGTTCGCCACATGAGCCAACCAATCACGGACGTGATCACAATCCAGTCAGCCAATAACATACGTGCTTCAAATCCTGTCAACCAATCAGAGGTGTTCTTCACATCCGGCCAGCCAATCACAGAGGTGCGCAACATAAGCTTACCAATCACAGACGTGATCACAATCCAGTCAGCCAATCAGAGGCGTGCTCCACATCTGGCCAGCCAATCACAGATATTCGCAACATGAGCCAACCAATCACGGACGTGATCCAAATCCAGTCAGCCGATTAGAGGCGTGCTTCATATCCGGCCAGCCAATCACAGATGTGCGCAACATAAGCTTACCAATCACAGACGTGATCCAAATCCAGTCAGCCAATTAGAGGCGTGCTTCATATCCGGCCAGCCAATCACAGAGGTGCGCAACATAAGCTTACCAATCACTGACGTGATCTAAAACTAGCCAGCCAATCACAGAGGTTCGCAACATGAGCCAACCAATCATGGACGTGATCTAAAACTAGCCAGCCAATCACAGAGGTTCGCAACATGAGCCAACCAATCACGGACGTGATCTACATCCCGCCAGCCAATCAGGAGTCAGTAGTTGATAAACAACCTTCTGTCAGTGTGTGTACTCAAGATGTGCTCCATAGAAGACGAGTCACTTATATCATAATGGAGGCCCCCCCCCTCCCTCTCCTCCCTGATTCCGTGAAAGGTTAGGCGATTGAGGGGAAGTTGATCGGATTCGAAGATTTGCATGACCCAGACTGAAACGTATGTCTACATAGCACAACGCCACGCCCTCCGATTATCAACCAATGAATCGGGGTTATAGCACAACGCCACGCCCTCCGATTATCAACCAATGAATCGGGGTTCGATTCTCACCAAGGGTTGATTTAACAATCATTTTCAAATATATATGAATGCGTTCGGCCAGAGGCTTTAGGCTGGGCCTCTTATTACCACGGTATTTTAACTCCGACCTTTATTACCACGGTATTTTAACTCTGACTGTTTAAATTTCCTGATTTGCCTATCCATATGAATTAGATTTTAACCTAACTTTTTTTTGTGTTATGTGAGATATTGTGATTTCAAATTGTATGAAAACGAATGAATTAATCAATAAATATGGTTTGTTTAATAATTTATTATAATTTGTTTATTAATTTGTTTATAAATATTATTTGTTCACACAATGAAAATATTTCAATTTTAATTTTGTAATTTTCTCTTTATATTGATTCGATTGTTATATAATGGCTACTTGTTTCTTGTTCCAATACTTGAATTGATAGTTGCTGGGACCGGCACAGGTAGCTGAGTGATTAGCGCACTTGCTTCGTGAGACCCGGGAGGTGAAGGGACATATAGGACCCGGTTCGATCCCCGCCACCGTCCATCTTAACATGGGTTTTTCGTGGTTTCACTTTGTATAGTCTAGGCCAATGCCGGGATGGTTCCCACAATATAGGCCACGACCGCTTCCTTCCCACTATCCTTGCCATTAGCCATAAGACCTACATCTCATCATCCCATCATCTCATTAATCATTCATCCGACGCCAATAGATCTTGTTCAACATGACAGTACGTCGTTAAAACCCAATATAAAATAAAAATGTAAAATTTATATATATATATATATTTATTTAATAAATATATAATGAATATATACTAATATATATAATGATAATGATATAAATATATATGATGAATATATATATATATATATATATATATATATATATATATATATATATATATATATATATATATATATATATATATATATATATATATGAATAGTTACTGGGTATCTATAAGGAAATAACATAAGATCTTCTTGTTTCTTTGATGTGTATATTTCGCAATGTTTTATTTCATCCTCAAATGTCCAAATTATTTACTGGGAGATGTTTTATTTGATATTGTGATCCGCTTTAATTCATTATTACTAGGCAAACGCGTTATGTGTTTCCGCGTTGATGGATGAGCTGGAACATATCAACTTATCTTTGGATTGGTTATTATATATATATATATATATATATATATATACACCTTGAGATCCAAACCATTACATCACCGCCATCTTATTTTCCATTATTACTTAATATTATGATTAAGGAGGCTTTGTTTCAATCGTTACAGTTAAGAGTCGACACCTGTGGCTTGGATTTAATTGGTATCTTAATAGCTTTGACTGATTCACAAAAATTAGATTGAATATCTTTTTACATCGAAACGGCTGATTCGATTCGAATGAAAGTTCGGAATAATGTGTATTATTATGTTGTTCTAGTTCTGTGAGAATTTGAAAAATTTCGGAGAACATTCACTTTGTCATTTTTTCCGCCTGGCTTATTCATATGGGTTTTTTGAAAACTTCAAAATGATTTATCTCAAGAATTGTAGAACCAATTTTGCCTCAAAACTATACAGCATCAAGTCAGATAGGGGTTCATGTGTGCGCCAAGTTTCATCATGATCTGGATTTCTGTTTGACCTGTAGAGCGCAAACAAAAAAAAAAAAAAAAAAAAACACCTTCGATTTTTCAAGTACAGTGTAATTGAGTCTTCGCTACGCTCATCCAATTAACTTATGATTAACAATAAGACCAAGTGATCCTTCGGACGTAAATGAAAATGAATCAATGAATTACCAAACGCACCGTTCAGAATTAATATCAGAATAATTTTCCATCATAAGATAAGCGTAGCGAAGATTACATTTCACATACCGGAAAAGAATGGGCTTGATTTTTACGTTTTTTTTTTGTTCTTGTAATTTTGTGCGCGGCATACAGGTCAGGAAAAAATACCAATCAGATTGAAACTTTTCTAGATATTCCCGTCATACCAGAATAGGCTGGGATTGTTATTCAGAAAAATCGATCGGAAGGTTTTTCCGGAAAAAATCGTACAGTTTGAAAAATCCTCATAAGGATAACCCATAGGAAAAATACTTGCAAAACAAGAATTTTTTAAAAGCTCTCAAATTCTCATCGAATATAACAATACTGTTATACACCTTTTCAGAGATTTTTGCAACAATCGAAAGAGAAATAACAAAGAAAACGCAATAAAAGTGTATATATATTTTGTTGAATATTTGGATCTATTAGTTTTGCAAAGTGTTTATGCGACAGGTTGCAACACTATGAATATCAACAAGTTGCAGGTGAGGTTTTCGAACGTTTGAAGTCATCCAAGGTCCGTTGATGTAAATTGAGCTGACAAGTTATTTTTCATTCTAGAATTCCATATTTCTAAGCTCATCTCACAACGCGCATCCCGCGTTTTCCTAGTTATAATGCCTGTGGGTGATGTGAGACAAAAATGAATGGAAAAACACTCTGGTATCACAGTGGTGTATATTTCCTCAGGACAATAATTCCAAATTTGATAATTTCCCAGAATACACTGAACGTTTCACCAATAAAAACATAAAATACAATCATATCTAACTTACACATCTCAATAGGTAATCCAAACAGCCGGGAACAAACAACGTATCATCCTCACAGTGGTGAAATCACGACTGAACAAAGTCCGGAAATTGGTACTTGTTGGATGAGCGAAGCGAAGACTCAATTACACTATACCGAAAAAAAAGTGCCTGTTTTTTTTTTTTCTTGTTCGCGCTCCACAGGTCAGACAAAAATTCAAAATCAGTTGAAACTTGGCACACACATGAACCCCTATCTGACTTGATGCTGTATAGTTTTGAGGCGCGATCGGTTTAACAACTTCTGAGAAAACTCATTCCAAAGTTTTCAAAAATCCCATTGGAATAAGCCAGAGGAAAACATACGTGAAAAATATTTCATCTGAGAAAATTCAAATTCCCAGAGAATTTCCATCTGATAATGATACACATTATTCCGAACTTTTACTCAAATCGGATCAGCCGTTTCGATGTGAAGAAATATATAATGTTATTTGTGTCAATTATTCAAAGCTATTGGGATACCTATTAAATCAAAGCAACAAGTGTCACCACTTGATTGTAAACGATTAAAACAAAGCCTTCTTTATTATTATATAAATTATTAATGTAGAATGAGATGGCAGTGATGTAATGGTTTGGATCTCAAGGTGTGTATATATATAACTAGGCAAACGCGTTATGTGTTTCCGCGTTGATGGATGAGCTGGAACATATCAACTTATCTTTGGATTGGTTATTATATATATATATATATATATATATATATATATATATATATATATATATATATATATATATATATATATATATATATATATATATATATATATATATATATATATGTATATATATATATATATATATATATATATATATATATATATATATATATATATATATATATATATACACCTTGAGATCCAAACCATTACATCACTGCCATCTTATTTTCCATTATTAATTCATATAATAATAAAGAAGGCTTTGTTGTAATCGTTTACAATCAAGTGGTGACACTTGTTGCTTTGATTTAATAGGTATCTTAATAGCTTTGAATTATTGACACAAATAACATTATATATTTTTTTACATCGAAACGGCTGATCCGATTTGAGTAAAAGTTCGGAATAATGTGTATCATTATCAGATTGAAATTCTCTGAGAATTTGAATTCTCTCAAATGAAATATTTTTCACGAATGTTTTCCTCCAGGTTATTCTAATGGGATTTTGGAAAACTTTGGAATGAGTTTTCTCAGAAGTTGTTCAACCGATCGTGCCTCAAAACTATACAGCATCAAGTCAGATAGGGGTTCATGTGTGTGTCAAGTTTCAACTGATTTTGAATTTTTGTCTGACCTGTGGAGCGCGAACAAAAAAAAAAAAAAAAAAAACAGGCACTTTTTTTTCGGTATAGTGTAATTGAGTCTTCGCTTCGCTCATCCAATAACCAATCCAAAGATGAGTTGATATGTTCCAGCTCATCCATCAACGCGGCAACACATAACGCGTTTGCCTGGTGATCATCTAACAACAATATACTTATTATTGTAGAAAAATCAGACACACAAATATGGTATTCAACAAGTCAACGTACCAGTAATTAACACATATGTTTCCATATGGCGTGAAGTATAGCAACACATCCTCCTCCTGTATATTTGTCACGGCAATGACATGCCATTTAAAATATTCTCGCCCCGAGTGAGTGAAAAGTATGTTTTTTTATTTTATTACCATGAATAAGATCATACATCAGTGGTAAATGAGGTTTTGACATTGGGTACACGTTACCCTGAACCCTATATACCCTGTATTGCAGTTGGCGTGGACCTATACTTATAACTGATTGATTTTCAGAATGCAAATGTTTTGATGATAATAATGGTGACCATACCGATAGATTCCATTTGTGATGCGATTCGATCTTCAAGCAGGGCTTCATGAGGGCTCGAGCCCACGGGGCGTATGGCAGCAAATTGTCTAGCGCCGTCGAAGTCTTGGGGGGCATCGGCCCCTCAAAAATAAAAAGATTGGTATACGTATTTTTTTCGAATCGTTTATTCCAATTCAGGTTTCAAGACACTAACTGATGCATATACGGAGCAACGGGAACAATGTTCTGCATTTCGAGATTCGTGGTTTCCCACAGTCCTCGAAGCAAATGCTGGGATGAGATACCAATTGGCTACGACCTTTAATTAGTAGAGTGATAGGCCCTATTTAAACAATAGGCCTATCACTAATTTAATTTGTGCATTTTGTATAATGATAAACTTTACATCTGCTGTCAATGAAAAGAAGTGGTCATTGCCCAAGAGACTTAGATCAGAGTGGAAGATATCAACAGTCGTGTGTTTATACTGAAATACTTTTATCTACGGCGAAAAATTATGGTCACATACAGTGCAGTCCTGATGTTGAAGATCATTAGTTTTAAATAATCAAAATGGGTGGTAAGATCGCCCTTGTGGTGCCCCGTCCAAACGATCCTATCTTTCATCCATAGCCCTAATTGGGAAACAATGATTTTGTATCAAGTTTCGATGTTAATGAAAAAAAAAATTCAAAATTGGAAGGTATATATTCAATATTGTCAATTTTCAACACCTTGATGAGTTGGGATTGTATGTTTTTCCCGGAAAGAATCAGAAAATTTGGAAAATCGTCATGGGAATAAATACTTGAGAAAACTTGAAAATTGAATATTTTTCCAGAGCTCCTGAATTTCCATCCGATATGAAAAAAAAATCCGATGAACATGTTCAGAGATTTTTGCAGTATTCGAATGAGAAATAACAAAGGAAACGCATTCGAAATGCATTTCCACATCAATCAAAGCTATTAGTAGGAACCAATAGGCTTCTGTCGAGTGACGTCACTCATTGTCGCAAAAGACAGACAACCATGTCCACCAGTTGGAATTGACCAATCGGAATGTGATTTTGTTAGTGCACCAGTTCGCTGTATCGCTATGGTAACTATTGTTTGTTATTTGTCAAGTCACAGAAGCCTATTGAATCTAAACGAATGAATGGAGTATTCATTCGTTACTCAAAACGTACAGAATACAAGCCGTGGCTTGAACTCCAATGCAGCATTGCAAGACTTGTGTGTGAATAGCACTAGGCGGTAACGCGTTACGTGTTTCCGCGTTGATGGATGAGCTGGAACATATCAACTTATCTTTGGATTGGCTATTATATATATATATATATATATATATATATATATATATATATATATATATATATATATATATATATATATATATATATATATATATACACCTTGAGATCCAAACCATCACATCACTACCATCTTATTTTTCATTAATAATTTATATGATAATCAAGAAGGTTTTGTATTAATCGTTTACAATCAAGTGGTGACACTTGTTGCTTCGATTTAATAGGTATCTTAATAGCTTTGGATAATTAACACAAATAACATTATATATTTTTTTACATCGAAACAGCTGATCCGATTTGAGTGAAAGTTCGGAATAATGTGTATCATTATCAGATTGAAATTCTCTGAGAATTTGAATTCTCTCAGATGAAATATTGTTCACTAATTTTTTCATACGGGTATTCTACTGAGATTTTTGAAAAGTTTGGAATGAGTTTTCTAAGGAGTGGTTCAACCGATCGTGCCTCAAAACTATACAGTATCGAATTAGACAAGGATACTTGTGTGTGCCAAGTTTCAACCGATTTTGAATTTTCGTCTGACCTGTGGAGTGCGAACAAAAAAAAAAAAAAAAAAAAAAAACGGGCACTTTTTTTCGGGTATGGCGAAATTGAGTCTTCGCTTCGCTCATCCAAATAGCATTGGCATTGGAACCCTAGCCTTCCAGCTCTAACATTGCAATGCCTCGTGTGAACAGGCTAAAAAACAGGTTTTTCCTTCTTATTTCACTCTAAAACACGGCATACACGATCAACATATTGATGAAATAATAGATCATGTTCAATTCTTGGCAATATGTTGACGGCAGCCATCAACATATTGCCGTCGTGTATAGGCAAGATCAGAGACACGAGTTATCTACTAGCTGTCAATATGTTGAATCAACATGTTGATATCAACATGTTGATGAGGTAATAGAGCATGTTCAATTCTTGGCAATATGTTGACGGCAGCCATCAACATATTGCCGTCGTGTATAGGCAAGATCAGAGACACGAGTTATCTACTAGCTGTCAATATGTTGAATCAACATGTTGATATCAACATGTTGATGAGGTAATAGAGCATGTTCAATTCTTGGCAATATGTTGACGGCAGCCATCAACATGTTGCCGTCGTGTATGGGCAATAACAGAAATACAGGTTATCTTCTAGCTGTCAACATGTTGAGGTAATATGTTGACGGCAGCCATCAACATATTGCCGTCAACATGTTGATATCAACATATTGATGAGATAATAGAGCATGTTCAATTATCGGCAATATGTTGCCGTCGTGTATGGGCAAGATCAGAAATACGGGTTATCTACCAGCTGTCAATATGTTGAGTCAACATGTTGACGGCAGCATCAACATGTTGCCGTCGTGTATACGCAAGATCAGATATACGGGTTATCCACTAGCTGTCAATATGTTGAGTCAACATGTTGACGGGTAGATGTTGATCGTGTATGGCATGTTCAACACAGAACCTGCAATAAACTCTGGTCAGCCTCCCTCTGTAGCTCAGTCAGCTGAGGCACCGCTTAAGAAACTTAAGTCACCGTTGGGCGTGGGTTCGAGTCCCGCATGAGGCATGTTTTTCTTGTAAACATAATTCCACTCGTCACGGCTTCATAATCACCTGCTGCTTCGAAGACCCATATAACCTAGTTGTGTGTGGGGTCGTTAAGAGTCCATGGGAGTCGATTCAGTGAAATATCAGTTTCTTGGTGGTAACTTCTGAACGGTATGAGATATCAGAATTCTGATACGCGAGAAACACAGATAATTATGATAGCTCCAGGATGATATGAGTAACAACTATTCGAGTCATGTCTCTCAACTGTCAAGCGTATACAGCTGAAAATGTTAATTTTTCAAACTGTCGACGCTTCACAGTGATGCAACGTGACTTGAGAGGCTGCAGGCGCTCGTATTTCACGCCGCAAACTCTCACGGCCGTCATTCTCAAGATATCAATATGATTGTTTCTGCATTCTGTAAGTAATTAAAAAACGAAGGTGATCGCATCTACATAATTTCGAACCGAGAATTTGTAATTTTTCAAATTCTTCAAATGGAAAATGAAAAAATTTCTAGTTAACCAAAAGCTAGATACATATTTTTGAATACCGGAACGAATAAAATGTGAAATATATCAGAAATATATATATGAAATATAAAAATAATCAACTGCGTTTACGTGAATATGAGTTCGGCGGGCTAGTCTACGGGTTGCGCCTAGCACACGATGCGTGTTGAACTCGATTCTGAAGCGAGCGAAAAACGAGCCCGTGAAGAGCACCTGCGGCCTCTTAAACATTCATAACTTATATCATCACGAAGCTATTATAATTATCTGTGTTTATCGCGTATTAGAATTCTGATATCTCATACCGTTCAAAAGTTATCACCAAGAAAGTGATATTTCGATGAATCGACTTCCGTGGGCTCTTGAGGGAGGACAGAGGTGAAAATATTGCAATCCGAAGTGTTATATTAAGGTCTAACCTACATTACCTTGTGGTCATGAGAAAATCACGAGTTTTTGTCAGTCGATTCGTTTTGATGTGCTCGATAATAATATCCAAACAGATGATAGGCTGACCGGGATCAATTTTGAGATATATTGATTCAAATACTGGATGTTTCCCTATCATTCAGCACGCAACCTTCAAATTTCATGCGTTTTTATTATTCAACAAATCATTTAAATATACTAAAAGGAATGACATTCAATCATAAAACCATTTTTATTGTAGATGAAGATATTACGAATAGAATCATGCAAAAATAAATATGGGTACCCGTTCTCATTTAAGAATCACACTCATTTTAAGAGGAGAAATAGTTCAATTCACATCAAAATGAAGTCAAAATGGCAACTTAATATTTCATTAAAGCGCTGTATAGCTTCAGCCAAAAAAATATGACAGCGTTTCTGATGCAATTTCAATTCATGAATACACATGTTCAATAAAGCTTGACTCAAATTTCCCCAATGTAGGATTAATTTTAAAATTACTTTTTGACTCTGCTGACCAAACGGGTGTTAGACTTTAAACGGTATCAAAATACTGAACAGTGCTGAACAGGTAACACAACATAATGAAAAAGAATACAATTTTTATATTTTTTGTATGGTTTTTGTATGTTTTCTTGTATAATTTTGGCATTACTGGAAAACAATTTTACTGGTCAACCAACAAAGATAATTTTGATATACAGAGTGTGAACCAATAGCAATGAACCAGCACATAACAATGGGTATTTGTTTCTCCAATCACATCAACACTTTTGCTGTCAGATATTTTTGAAGTTTTATCAAATTAAATTTCGTTTTTTTTCAAAATTATTCAAATAATCAATCAATGAGTTGAATCAAATTGATTGAATCAATCAAATGAGATTTGAATAGTCATGACTTATATTGTCTTGAAGCTATTATAATTATCTGTGTTTCTCGCGTATCGGGATTCTGATATATCATACCGTTCAGAAGTTATCACCAAAAAACTGATAATTTTACTCATCAAATGCCGTAGCATTTCAGGCATGAATTTTCCGTGAGTCTTGACTAATATGTGGAACTGTTTTTGGAGACGTCCATTCCGGTTATAAACTTGTGAAAAAATGATAATTACAGAGATCATGTAAATATTTCATGTCAACTAAATCTTCGTTGTTATGCATTCACTGCAAAAACAAGCACGTGATTACACACCTCGAGAAACCAATATACGTTCTTGCTTTTTAAACTTTGCATATAATTGAAGTTGGAGACGCTGAGACACGACAATGGTCAGAAAGCAATAGCCGAACATGCAATCTAACGAGTGTCATAATTAGTCGAATCAGGTTATTGCACTCATGGGCAACAAACACCAACAATTAAAAAGACTTTGACCG
>OZ023339.1:19009164-19059164 GCA_964007535.1 Brachyptera risi | reverse complement strand
TGACGACATAAATAACTGGAGGCATATTGCGTATTACAACTAGGGGTAAGGGATGCGAAAACAAAACACAAGGGGGAAAGACCTAGTTGGTCGTCATAATAGGATTGGCGCAAACATACCGCCTACCATGGAAAACAATGTTTTGCATAAAGAAAACGAAAATGATACGAAAAAAAACTTGGGAAAAGCACCCAAATTAACAATCGACGGGGAGAGAGACCAGTTTGTTCACTGGTCTCTTGTACACTCCGGTAGGAGTGCGCAAGGTCACCACACGGACTACTTCGTCCGGGCCGGGATGTACATGAGTTACCCGACCGATAGGCCATGAAAGAGGGGAGCGTTGGGGTTCAAAAAGGAAAACGACGTCGCCTATTTGAAGATTGGGGGAGCCGCGCAACCACTTCCCACGTTGCATTTGGGAGTTCAAATACTCTCGGGACCAGCGGGTCCAGAACGTTTGGTGCAAATGACGAACGCGGTCCCAACGAGTCAAGATCGACTTGTCAACAGAAAAGTGCGATTCAGGGGGTGCGAGCAAAGACGTGCCTGAAAGATGCGCTTCCTTTGGAAGGAGGAGAGGGTGACGAGCGTCAGCGGGTAGAGACGAGTGACGTAGACGGCCGCCTACCCTGAGAAACCCGGAGGGGTCGAGAAAAGGCTTGAGAGCTGCAAGGCTGGATTTGACTGGCTGATGGTGTTCTAGTTGACGCAACTCGGTGAGGTAGTAACGTCGTTGAGTTGCGCGAATGAACAAGTCGAGGGCATCATTCAGTTCCGGAGGCGACAGCGGGCCGGTTGGAACAGCTGTTCGCGAACGCGTCGCCAGTAGGATACGAGCAAAACGGACTACGTGACCATAAACGCGTTGGGTCTTGCGTAGGCTTGAAAACTTGCAGAGATTGTCAAGTAGAGTGTCGACGTGGACGTGAGCGTTGAGGCTGACCGTAGCAGGTTTGACCTCCAGCAGCGCAGTGTCCGATACGAGTGAAGGAGAAAAGCGTGGCCACGACGCCGATGAGTCGTGCAAGAAAGCGGGGCCGGACATCCACAGGCGGTGGTTCATCAATTCTGCGGGTGTCAAACCACGAGAGGCACAATCAGCTGGGTTGTCAGCCGAAGGTACATGGGCCCAGGAGTCGGGAGACGAATCTTCGGTAATTTCCACTACACGGTTGGCGACAAATGTTTTGAGCCGGTAAGGAGGGGTGGCCAACCAGGCTAAAACAATAGTGGAATCCGTGAATAAATGCACCGAAGAGATGGACAAATCGATTTCAGAGTTGGAGACATCCTTTAACAGCCGAGTGAGCAGCACGGCGGCAGAGAGTTCCAACTTGGGTATTGTCAATGGTTTGACATGGGCTACCTTACTTCGGGCACGCAAGATGCTGACTGAAGACGAAGAGGTTGGCGAGGCTTCGATGAGCACGTACAACACAGCTGCATAGGCTTTCTCGGAGGCGTCGCAAAACCCGATCAGTCGACGGAGTCCTGTGCCGTTGGAGAAGATGCGCGGAATCCTGAAGAGGGATAGTTCGTGAACTTCGGCGACGGCACGCAACCAGGCGTCACAGAGATGCGGAGGTAGAGTGTCGTCCCACGCGAGAGGAGTGAGCCATAGCTGCTGGAGGAACATCTTCATCCAGCACACGAAAGGCGTAAGAAAGCCGAGCGGGTCGAAGATTCGGGCTATGTAGGATAGCACTGAACGTTTGGTGACGGCTCCTTCAAAGGATTGAGTATTAAACGAGAAGGAGTCCGCACGAGGGTCCCATAGAAGACCGAGGATTTTGATGCCCAGGTCGTCGTTGGAAAATACGAGGGGAGTTTCCAGATGATCGGCCGGAAGGTTGCGCAGTGCGTTAGGATCATGGCTAGACCATTTTCGTAGCTCGAAACCTCCTAAGGAGAGGAGAGCTGTCAGTTCTTCTTGCAAGGTATGTGCTTGCTCGAGGGTTTCAGCACCAGACACGACGTCATCGATGTACGTGTGTGCAGTTAAAGCGAGGGATGCGAGCGGAAACCGGGTTCCTTCGTCGGCGACGAGTTGGCGCAGAACTCTCTGAGCGAGAAATGCGGAAGGAGTAAGACCGTACGTGACTGTGTTCAGTTCGTACTCCTGAACGGGTGAGTCAGGCGTAGGGCGCCAGAATATGTGTTGATAATGGCGATCAGACGGCTGGATGCAAATCTGGCGGTACATTTGACGTATGTCCGCGCAGACGGCGACGGGATGAGTGCGAAAACCGGTGAGAATATTGGACAAGTCACGTTGAAGCTTCGGACCACTCAACAAGAGCTGATTGAGCGAAACTCCCGCTTTATCGGGAGCGGAGGCATTGTAAACGACTCGAAGCTTCGTACTGGTGCTGGCAACTTTGTGCACACAGTGGTGAGGTATCACATACGACGACGAAGTGGTGGCGAGTTGCATGTGTCGAGCCTGGCAATAATCAGTCATGAATTGCTGATAGGCGTCAGCATGGTCAGGAGTGCGTTTCAAACGACGTTCTAGCGCAAGAAAGTTCTGCATAGCAACGTCACGATTATCGCCGAGGGGAGGGGGGGATGATGTAAACGGAAGCGCTACCGAATACCGTCCGGTGGCGTCACGTTCGTGCGTAGCGACAAAATGTTCTTCGCACCATTCATCCTCAGGACTTTGCTGGGGAGGACGTTGAACTTCCTCGGATTCCCAAAAAAGACGAAGTGTTCGGTCCAACGTCGGAGTCGAACACGCGAGAAGAGTGAGAGGGGGTGAGGTGAGCTTCTCAGAGTGAATAGGACCAAGCACCACCCAGCCGAATAGGGTGTTGAGAGCTGAGGGGGCGTGTCCTATCAGCGTGTCGCCTGATCTAATCAAAATGCTTGGGTAGAGATCAGCGCCTATGAGAAAATCAACCTTGCCGGGGAGGTGAAACTGATGATCGGCTAGAGTTAGACCACGATACTGGTTGTAGACATCGATAGGAACATCGCTGTTGGGAAGTTCGGTCGAGATTGATGATAACACTACAGCTTGAACGCATATAGGTTCGTGGGGGAGGACGCGAGAGGTGATCTTGCAGTTAACCGTGCCAAAGACACGCGCAGCCGAGTTTCCGATGCCGACCAGTTCAGATTGCTTGGATTCAAATTTCAGGCCAAGCTTCTTGATTAAAGAGTGAGTGACCGCCGAGATCTGAGATCCAGAATCGATTACGGCACGAAAGGGTTGGAGGTTTCCTTCCGCGTCACTGATAAATGCGCGGACAGTACCTAATAGCACAGTCTTGACAACTGGGGTGTCATTCGATTGACAGGTTAACACTAGAGGGTTCGCGTGCGCAGCGGGGGTGGCCACGGCGGTTGCGGCACTGACACTCGGGGTAGGGAGGGGTTTCACTCGAGGTGAGTGCAATAGCGAGTGATGTTGATTGCTCTGACAACTTGTACAAGCCCGTTTTGACTTGCACTGCTCACGTGTATGTGCGCCTAAACAATTAAAACATCGGTGAAGACGCCTTAAAGTTTGGTATTTCTCATCACGAGTTTGATTGAGTAACATGTCACAGTTGTAAAGGGTGTGACTTTGCGAGCATAACGGACATGACTTCTGCTGTTGACCAGAGTGAGGTGACGTCATCTTCGAGTGAGATGCAAGCAATGAATTGACCCGTTTGACGGGCGATGAGGTACCAGCCTGATGCTGGCTTGAAGTTGGCACGTCGAGGCCACACAGTTCTAATGTCCGAGAGTGATCTTCAATGAACTCGATCAAAGAAGCGTACGTAGGAACACTTTGCGACGAATGCTTGGCTTCAAAAGCCTTACGCGTAGAAACATCGAGATTTCTGGCTGTCAACGAAAGCAGGATATAATCCGCTAAATCGGGGAGAGCTAGCGCTTTGAGCGCATTAATCGAGTTTTTATGAACTCGTAGAAAGCTTTGAAAGCCAGAGTGTGAATTTGACTTTAGAGGCGTAAATTCTAAAATCTGACGAATGTACAAACTTGCTATCACGCGAGGGTTTTGATAGCGAGTTACCAGTGCTTGAAGAGCAAGTGGATAATTCACTGGAGTTATTGGGAGACCAGAAATAACAGCTAACGCAGTTCCCTGAAGCGTGGACCTCAAGTAATGAAACTTTTGAATGGCATTCAGTGACTCATTCTCGTCTATTAGAGACTTGAATAAGGAATAATATTCCGTCCAATCAACAATATCACCAGAGAAGCTGGGAATGTTGATGCTAGGCAAAGAGACTGCTTGCATTGCCGTGCTTGCGTGAAGGTCTGGCATGGCCTGACTAACCACTGGAATAACCTTGGATTCAGCTTTCCTGAAGGCTGATTGAGCAGCGTATATCAAATCGTCGAAGCTGGCATTAACCTGTACTACGTCGAGTGGCTTCACGGTTGAGTCCAGCGAAACGTTGTGCTGCATTATTTTTTGCTGCACGGCGTTGAATTCGGTTCGAATCACGGCAAGACGTTCGAACCTATCCCGCACTGCGTTTACATCGTCCGGCTTCAACGACTTGAATTTGTCATAGGTTCGCTGAATTTCAGCAAACAGTTCTTCACGCTGAACTATGAACAACCTTTGAGCACGGATTTGTTCATCCATGACGAAAATCGAAATGAAAGAATTTCTTTCTTAATAATAACCGAGCGTATATTGAAACAGACACGTGAATCAACGTTAATGCAAAAATGCACGAGAATAGGGCAAAGGACAACCAACTCGAAACGGTCGAGCGTCCCAAGCGAGAGGGAATGCGGGTAGTGACTATCACGAGGTCACCTAGCGAAAAACCAACGAGAATGACGTGGTATATACAAGAAATGGCACAGCAATGTGAAATGACGGACTAAAACGACGCTAGACACGGCTACAACGACGCTAGACCTACCGAGACTTATTCACGAGCGTCGAAAATAAGCTGAGATGATCAGGAGATCAGAGAACATAGCTAGTACGAAAATGTGCATAATGAGAATGCACCGAAATAATTCCACAGGGAATGAAAACACAAGTCAAGGGGAGCATGTATCACGAAACTAAAACTTCCACGGCGAAAACTAGCTGATGCAAGGCTCCGACTCGAGGGACCAAAATGTTGGCGCCGTTATAATTCCAATAGGATTTATTTGTGACGCGGGATGATAATCTTAGGACTATCGACGAGTGAATTTGATGAGTGGACTGTATGTAGGGTAATTGGGAAGAAGTTTGTAATTAATAGCACGATACCTGTGTTTCCCCTGAGGTAATCGTCTTGAAGCGTCTTGAAGCGTCGCGACGATGTTTGAGAGAATGCACTTTGTGAAGACGTTGGGTGGGAGAAAGAAGTACGTACGTATTGGAGGTTGGATTTGGAAACTAACGAAATGGTTTGGGAAATGGTGATGAATAAATGATAGAAAAGGAATAGTATGGCTTGATTTAACTAAATAAACTTCACTGCTTTACGAGGAGATACACTATGCAACTTGCATACACGAGAAGAGACACTGACGAACGGGTGTCCGAAATGACGACTTATGCAGGCAATATAGGCCGAACCATACGACACGAGAGATGACAAATAAGTGACCTGAGATCGAACTGCAATGACAGGTACATGATGTGCCTGTTTGTGGTATCTAAAGGTCAACGGATGACGACATAAATAACTGGAGGCATATTGCGTATTACAACTAGGGGTAAGGGATGCGAAAACAAAACACAAGGGGGAAAGACCTAGTTGGTCGTCATAATAGGATTGGCGCAAACAATAACTATAACCATATACTATAACCATAACTATATACTATAACTATAACTGTATACTTTAAATATAACTGTGTACCATAACTGTGGACTATAACTATAACTGTATACTATAACTATAACTGTATAATATAACTATAACCATATACTATAATCATAACTATATACTATAACTATAACTGTATACTTTAAATATAACTGTGTACCATAACTGTAGACTATAACTATAACTGTATACTATAACTATAACTGTATAATATAACTATAACCATATACTATAACCATAACTATATACTATAACTATAACTGTATACTTTAAATATAACTGTGTACCATAACTGTAGACTATAACTATAACTGTATACTATAACTATAACTGTATAATATAACTATAACCATATACTATAACCATAACTATATACTATAACTATAACTGTATACTTCAAATATAACTGTGTACCATAACTGTAGACTATAACTATAACTGTATACTATAACTATAACTGTATAATATAACTATAACCGTATACTATAACCATAACTATATACTATAACTATAACTGTATACTATAACCATAACTGTATATACTATAACTATAACTATATACTATAACTATAACTATATACTATAACTATAACTATATACTATAACTATAACTGTATACTATAACTATATCTGTATACTATAACTATAACCATATACTATTACTATAACTATATACTATATACCATAACCATAAACTATAACTATATACTATAACTATAACTATAAACTATATACTATAACTATAACTATAACTCCATATGCTACTAATCTCCAGCATCATTAACGGACCAGAAATATGGACAGACTTGTCCTCCCTCAGGATATTTATAATAACTACGGTACTCAAACCAGGAGATTCTAATACAAAAAATGTTTAATACTTTGTCAACGGAAGTAAGTTCCTCGCAGAAAATATCAGAAATTGAGAATTTTTGATGAGCGTAGCGAAGTCTCCATCCCACTATTATAGGGCTTTCTTTGTCTGTGTATTTTTTTTTGTTTTTGTTTTTTGTTTGTAAGCACTCCACAGGTCGCAAGGGTTGACTGATCAACATGAAACTTTTTTTGTACACGCAAACTCATCCAACTTAGAACTGTATAGTTTTTGGGATGAATCGGTCGGACCGATTTTGAGAATCATCATCTCAAAGTTTCTAAAAACCCCGTAAGATTTGGCTGGGCGGAAAATGTTGAAAAATAAAATCTCTCCAAATGGGATTAAAGTTTCTCTAAATGTGTATACATGGATTTTACACATTATTACGATTTTTTAAGCAATTCTGATCAGTCGTTTTGAAGAAAAAAAATAAAATGACTGATAATATTCATAAAATATATCATAAAAATTGTGACAGAATTAAGTTGTCGAGATTCACTGCTTTCTAGATTCAAGAGTTGACCAACAATGAAGTATTTTTTATATAGATCAAGGTGTGTAGAATACCAGAGTCAATGAAGTGGCAAGAGTAGAACTACTTTAACGACTTTAATAGCTTATTCAGATATCAAGGTGTGTAGAATACCAGAGTCGATAAAGTAGCAATGGTAGAACTACTTCAAGGACTTTTATACCTTATTCAGATATCTCGCTCATCTTACAACGCATATTTCGCGTTTGACTAGTTGAAAAATCAATTATATTAGAGCAACTTGTATGAAATGTTGGTTTTTTTCTTCATCTTTTTCTATATTCTGAATATTATCCTCTATGTTTTTGTTATTGTGTTCTCGGTACTGATTTTCTGCTATAAAGATGTTCCGTAGAAATTATAAACATAACATTTAGTTGAAAAAAAAGGTTACTATGAGTTGAATGCAGAATGTAAACTCCATGTCTATATTATAATCAGTTCATGCAAAATATAAACTTTATGTAGCCTACCTAATCATATTGAAATTGGTTTATGTACGTGATCCAGAAATATGAAAAAGGAACTTATTCATGAGAATAGACCTACAGACAAACCACATTGGTGGCTTAGTAGGTCTAGAAATAGCTACGTCATGTACATTAAATGAATAGAAAACTTTTGAAAAAAAATATACCATAATTGGATGAGCGTAGCGAAGTCTCCATCCCACTCTTATAGGGCTTTGTCTGTGTGATTTTTTTTTTTTTTTTTTTGTGGGCACTGCACAGGTCACATGGGTGGACTGATCAACATGAAACTTTTTTGTACGGGCCAACATTTACAACTTGAGACTGTATAGTTTTTGGAATGAATCGGTCGATTAGATTTTGAGAAATATCATGTCAAAGTTTTTAAAAACCCTATAAGATTAGGCTGGGTGAGAAAATTTGAAAGAATGAAACCTCTCCGAGAAGAATAAAATTTTCTCTGAGTGTTTAAACATAAATGATACACATAACTGTCATTTTGTAAGCAATTTGAATCGGCCGTTTCGAAGAAAAAAAATCAAATCACTGTTTTTATACATCAAATATATGGAAATGAGCCAAGATTCACTGCTTCCCAGATTCGATATTAGCCCAAGCATAAAATATTCTTCATATTCGTCAAGGTGTGTAGAATACCAGATAAGATAAAGTAGCAGTTAAATGAAGGACAAAGTGTGTAGAATACTAGATAAGATAAAGTAGCAGTTAAATGAAGGACAAAGTGTGTAGAATACCAGATAAGATGAAGTAGCAGTTAAATGAAGGACAAAGTGTGTAGAATACTAGATAAGATAAAGTAGCAGTTAAATGAAGGACAAAGTGTGTAGAATACCAGATAAGATAAAGTAGCAGTTAAATGAAGGACAAAGTGTGTAGAATACTAGATAAGATAAAGTAGCAGTTAAATGAAGGACAAAGTGTGTAGAATACTAGATAAGATAAAGTAGCAGTTAAATGAAGGACAAAGTGTGTAGAATACCAGATAAGATAAAGTAGCAGTTAAATGAAGGACAAAGTGTGTAAAATACCAGATAAGATGAAGTAGCAGTTAAATGAAGGACAAAGTGTGTAGAATACTAGATAAGATAAAGTAGCAATCAAATGAAGGACAAAGTGTGTAGAATATCAGAGTCGATAAAATAGCAAATGTAGGACTGTTATTATACCTTATTCAGATATCTCGCTCATCTTACAACGCATATTTCTCGTTTGCCTAGTGATGAAATCACATCATGTTTTTATATGTGCTAAAGTTGCAACACATTCGTCTACTGTATATTCAAACACGGCAATCCCATGCCGTTTGAAATATTCCTGACACAAACTATGACTATCAATAACGTAACGGGATAAGCAACATGGCGTAAGTCCTATCCTTTTAACATTAGGCCGTTTTCACCATGATGGAATCAGCGCGCTTTCGTGTACATTTCTGTGATTCGCAATTTCAAATCAAATCGTACGTATTAGGCTCGTATTTCAATTTATAGTACATAGTTGTATAGGCCTACTTGCATTGTTTTTGACCTTTCTCGTAGATGATGAGTAATTATAAAGTTATCAAATGATGAATATAGCAGTAGGGCTCTTGACTAGGGGACTAAATGCTTTTACAGACGTATTTTAAATTCAGATTGGCCAATTCAAATGACATTTATTCCAATATTGCTTAATGCAGTTGGAAAGAGCTGGATTCATAGATTGCATCACATCTATCACTTGAATAGATCAACACACAATAATACCAGCAAATCATCATAAGATTTGCGAGGCGGCATCCCTTTGATATACGCATGGTGCGAGAGGAAAGCGCCATGTTGCTTATCCCGTTACGTGATTGATATAGTCATAGGCACAAGCAAGTAAAAAATATGCCTTTTTTCTGACAGTGAGTATACGTTGAATACATATCATATTCTCAATTGATCTGGACCTATAATTAAAACTAATTGATTTCCAGAATGCCCATTGAATGATAATAATAACGTTGATTATAATATCGATAAATTCCATTTGTGAAGCGAGTTGCTTTCCACGCAGGGCCTTACGAGGGCTCGGACCCACGGGGCCTATACATTCTTCAGGAGCATCGACCCCTCAGAAATAACATGATTGGTAATATTTTTTTTTCTTTCGAATGGTATATTTTGATTTATGTTTCGAGATGTCAAGTAGGCCTAATGCATAGAGAGCAACAAAAAAAAAAAGGTTTCGGATTTTAAAATCAAGAAATTTTAAAATACTCGCAAATCAAAGGTGTAAGTGAAACTCATGAAATTCAAGTTATATCCCTCTTTTTCAACGTATTTAGGAACGAATGGTCTGAGCTGAGGTGAGATCTCCTAAAAACCTGACTGAACAAGTAGGGAACTTATATTGAAAAATATATCACATTTTTAGACGAGCTTTAGCGAGGATTCAATTTGACATACTGAAAAGAATTGGTGTTCGTTTTTATGTTTTTTTGTCGGTTCTCCACAGGTCAAACGGCTACAGCTATCAACTTCAAACTTTTTTTCGTCATGGTTCCTCATCTAACTTAGATCTGTATAGTTTTGTGGCATTATCGGGTGGTAACTTTTTTTTATGAATTTTAGAAATTTCAAAAATCCCCATTAGAATAACCCGGAGGGAAATACTTGAAAAATCAAAATTTTTCAAGACCTCTCAAATTTTCGCCGAATATAAAGGAAACTATTAAGCACATTTTGAGAGATTTTTCGCATCAATCGGATGAGAAATAACGAAGAAAACGCATTTATAAAGCATTTTCCCATCAATTTAGGCTATTACGGGAACCAATTAAATCTATAGCAACAAGTGTCACCAATTAATTCAAAACGATTGAAATGAATGAAGAGGAAGACCGTGACATAACTGATTCTCGTAAGGTTTTTGAACATTTGGAGTGATCCAAGGTCTGTAGATGTAGATTGGGTTGACAAATTATTTTTCATTCTAGATTTCTATACCCCTAAGCTCGTCTAACAACGCGCATCCCGCGTTTTCCTAGTATATCAAGAAACATATCAGACAAGCTCCAGCGAGGATGCGATTTGACATACTGAAAAGAATTGGTGTTCGTTTTTATGTTTTTTTTTTATGTTTTTTTGTCGGTTCTCCACAGGTCAAACGGCTACAGCTATCAACTTCAAACTCTTTTTCATTATGGTTCTTCATCTAGCTTAGATTTGTATGGTTTTGTGGCATCATCGTATGATAACTTTCATTTTTATGACTTTTAGAAATTTCAAAAATACACATTAGAATAACACGACCGAAATTTTTTTTTTAAAAATTCATTTTCCAAAAAATTGAAATTTTGTGTCAAGTTGAATTACATCTTGATTTCTGAGAATTCTCAGCTCGATCGGGTCAGATATTTCGAAGAAAAAACATGAAATGTGCCAAATTTGTACCACTCGAAGCCGTTTTTACCCATTTATAACTAAAATGTTACCCACTAGGCGAATTTAGGCGGAAGTTTGGCGGAGAAGTCGACATACTATCACTCCACACTCGTTTCACAACGCGTATTTGAAAATTAGAAAATTTATTCAAAAATTGAAAAAAACAAATTATTTCCAAAAAATTGAAATTTTGTGTCGAGTTGAGCTACACATTTCATGTTTCTTCCTCGAAATGACTGACCCAAAAAAGCTGAAAATTTCCAGAAATGTGTATCAAAATGTGATTCAACTTCACGCAAAATTCAATGTTTTCGGAAAATACAAATATTCTCTCTTTTCCGCTGTGTTATTCAAACAAGTAATCTTGAAATCTGTGAAATTCATGAAAATAAAAGTAACCACCCGTTAATGCCACGAAACTATACAGATCTGAGTTAGATGAGAAACTATAATTGATGAGCGTAGCGAATTATCCATCCCACTCTCATAGGGCTTTGTCTGTGTGTTTATTTATTTATTTTTTTATTTTTATTTTTTGTGAGCACTCCACAGGTCGCAAGGGTTGACTGATCAACATGACATTTTTTTTTTGTACACGCGAACTCATCCAACTTAGAACTGTATAGTTTTTGGAATGAATCGGTCGGACCGATTTTGAGAAAAATTATCTCAAAGTTTCTGAAAACCACGTAAGATTTGGCTGAGCGGAAAATGTTGAAAAATAAAATCTCTCCAATTGGGATGAAATTTTCTCTGAATGTGTATACATAGATTTTACACAATATTACGATTTTCCAAGCAATTCTGATCAGTCGTATTGAAGAAAAGAAATAAAATGACTGATAATATTCATAAAATATATCATGAATATTCTGACAGAATTAAGTTGTCAAGATTCACCACTTTCTAGATTCAAGAGTTGACCAACAATGAAGTATTTTTTATATGCGTCAAGGTGTGTAGAATACCAGAGTCAATGAAGTGGCTAGAGTAGAACTACTTCAACGACTTTTATAGCTTATTCATATATCAAGGTGTGTAGAATACCAGAGTCGATAAAGTAGCATGGGCAGAACTACTTCAACGACTTTTATACTTTATTGGGATATCTCGCTCATCTTACAACGCATATTTCGCGTTTGACTAGTGAAATAAAGTTCGAAGTTGATAGCTGTAGCCGTTTCTACTGCCGTACTAGAACTACGGCAATCGATTCTACCGATTCTTCCCAAAAACTATACAGTTCTGAGTTGGATGAGTTTGCGCGTACAGAAAAGTTTCATGTCGATCAGTTGACCCCTGCGACCTGTGCAGTGCTTACAAAAAAACACACAGACAAAGCCCTATAAGAGTAGGATGGAGTCTTTGCATACGCTCATCCAACTAGAACACGGAACCTTCAATAAACTTCAGTCAGCCGCCTTCGGTAGCTCGGTCAGCTGAGGCACCGCTTCAGCAACTGGATTCACCGTTGGGCGTGAGTTTGAGTCTCGCGTAGGGCATGGTTTCTTCTGACGTCCCTACACTTGTACTCTCATCTTATTGGCACTGATGAGAATGTATTCTCCTGTTGCTAATATAGACTGAATTAAATAATCCATCAATCAATAAATCAATCAATCAATCAATCAATCACTCAATGAATAAATGAATGGATAAATGGATCAATCAATCAATAAATCAATCAATAAATCAATGAATCAATCAATAAATCACTGAATCAATCAATGAATCAATCAATAAATCAATCAATCAATTAATAAATTGATGAATCAATTAATAAATCGATCAATCGATTGATCGATCAATCAATCAATCGATCAATCATCGAGTCAATCAATAAATGAATCAATTAATCAATAAATCAATCAATCAATCGAGCAATCAATCAATCAATCGATCGATCAATCAATAAATGAATGAATGAATAAATAAATGAATCAATCAATCAATAAATCAATCAATTGAGCGATCAATCAATCAATCGATCGATCAATCAATACATCAATCAATCAATGAATAAATCGATGAATCAATGAATAAATCGATCAATCGATTGATCAATCGATCAATCAATCAATCATCAAATCAATGAATCAATGGATCAATCAATCAATCGATCAATCAATCAATAAATCAATCAATCAATAAATCAATCAATCAATAAATCAATAAATCAATAAATAAATCAATGAATCAATGAATCAATGAATCAATGAATCAATGAATCAATCAATCAATCAATCAATCGATCAATCAATCAATAAATCAATCAATCGATCAATCCTGAGTTAATAATCACCTCTTCATTCGTACCCCCGTATGACCCAGCTGTTTGTGGGGTCGTCAAGCAGTAGTCAATCAATTTCACTCATCAGGTGTCAAAGCACTTCAGGCCTGAATTTTCTTTGACTATTGACTAATATGTAAAACCGTTGTTGTAGTTGCCCTTCTCAGGTCCAAACTTGTTCAAAAAATAATAATGGACAACTTTCAAGGCCCATTCACAATGCAACGCTAACACTAACATTAACAAGAACACCAACATTAACAAGAACATGAAACAAATGTCTGTTCACAATAGGAAAGGACATCAACGTAAACAATAACCAACAGCCAATCAGAAGTCCAGATTTTTCGCGCCTATTCCACTGCCATCTCACACGACTACCTGCTATCGCGTCTGTGTACTTCGTCCGACATTTGACTCGATTTGACAGATGGGCCTATTCGAAAATGGATTTGGATGATTCTGCTTTTCAGTATTGTTTGTCTGGAGTTTTGATGGGCTATACCTACATTTTACACCATTGTCCTGGACCGAGAAGTCGAAGATCTGGGGTCAATCATTGCATGTTTGAAAAAGAAAGGGGAAACATAACCTGAAATTAAAATAGGCTAGGGACTCTTGCCAAAATCGAAACAAGATGGAGGGACAAGTTCCGAACAACATCGTGATGGCTTCGTTGTACTTCGTCACTGGTCGTTTTTATTCGGAAATTGGAGGATTCTGATTGGCCAATTCTTACGTTTCGACACTAACGTCAACATGAAAGCTTGGAGCTTGCAAGGTTTCATGTTCATGTTCATCTCAGCGTGGTGGTTGTGAACGGACCAACGACATCCCATAAGGCAAACATTTCTCGCGTTAATGTTAGTGTTACATGTTGGTGTTAGCGTTGCATTGTGAATGGGCCTTCAATCTTCGTGAATCTTTACGCCATAACACACCTTTTTTTGTTTTGTTTAATTGGAGATAATGACGCGTAACACGACAAGAGTGAGACAGCAATAGCGGAAGAAGTATTTTAATAACTGTTTTTATCGGTCGTCGAAAGAAACCAACCTTATGAAAAAAAGTCGGTATTTTGCTGAGTTACGGCGAAACTCGAATTAAAATCTTCGAAAAAAATCAGAATAAGTTTGGGACAAGTGATAAATTGCGTGTTTTTTGCAAATCTTGTTCAGTCTAATTTTCACCAGCGACAAGATGGGACGTGGTTCAATAATTGAAGTTGTTTGAATCGTCTTCCAAGATGCGTGAGTAGAATTTGATTGTATTTGGATAGATAGATGGTCATTTATTCATCATTGAAACATCGTACATGGGTTGAAAAAATAATACAATGGGAAGGAAAGATGAGAATGGCGAGGTTCGGCAAAAACCGCTCGTCCACCTAACCAGAAACTACTTGAGACCTCAATTTTTCTTTCATTCAGATTTAGATAATACATACATACAAGATTGAATAATACGCTCTTCCACAAAGCCAAAAAGGCTTATCTGTTGGATGAGAAATGAAAATAGGCAAACGCGTTATGTGTTGCCGCGTTGATGGATGAGCTGGAACATATCAACTTATCTTTGGATTGGTTATTATATATATATATATACACCTTGAGATCCAAACCATTACATCACTGCCATCTTATTTTCCATTATTGATTTATATGATAATAAAGAAGGCTTTGTTTTAATCGTTTACAATCAAGTGGTGACACTTGTTGCTTTGATTTGATAGGTATCTTAATAGGTTTGAATAATTAACACAAATTACATTATATATTTTTTTACATCGGAACGGCTGATCCGATTCAAATGAAAGTTCGGAAAAATGTGAATCATTATCAGATTGAAATTTCCTGAGAATTTGAATCCTCTCAGATGAAATATTTTTCACGAATTTTTTCCTCCAGGTTATTCTAATGGGATTTTTGAAAACTTTGGAATGAGTTTTCTCAGAAGTGGTCGAACCGATCAAGTCTCAAAACTGTACAGTATCGAATTAGATAAGGATACTTGTGTATGCCAAGTTTCAACTGATTTTGAATTTTCGTCTGACCTGTGGAGCGTGAACAAAAAAACAAACAAACAAACAGGCACTTTTTTTTCGGGTATGGTAAAATTGACTTTTTGCTTCGCTCATTCAATAATCTAAATTTTACAAATCACTCAAAGCTATCAAGAAACCATTTGAATCTGAGCAACAGGTGTGGAAACGATTGGAACAAAGCCTCCTTTACTATCATAGAAATTGATCAGGGAATAAGATGGCAGTGACATAATCGTTTGTATCTAAAAGTGTATATATATATATATATATATATATATATATATATATATATATATATATATATATATATATATATATATATATATATATATATTAATGAACAATCCAAAGATACAAGTTGGTATAAGTGGCTCAGTCATCAACGCGAGAACACGACGCATTAACCTAGTTCATCGATTCGATTTTCGAGGATTCGATTTGAAATACTGAAAAAATTGGTGTTCGTTTTAATGATTTTTCTTTCTATGTTTTTTGTCGGTTCTTCACAGGTTGAACGGCCATAGCTATCATGTTTTCATCACCATGGTTCCTCATCAAACTCAGATCTGTATAGTTTTGTGGCATTATCGTATGATAACTTTTTTTTTATGAATTTTAGAAATTTTAAAAATACCCATCAGAATGACACGTCGGAAAAAAAAATCATTTGAAAAAAAAATTTGCGTGAAGTTGAGTTATATTATGATACACATATCTGAGAATTTTGAGCATGATCGGGTGAGCCATTTCGAAGAAAAACCATGAAATGTGCTAAATTGGTAGCACTCGAAGCAGTTTTTACCCATTTCCAACTCAAATGTCACCCAATTGGAGAATGTAGGCAAAAGTTTGGCAAAAAAGTCAACACACTGTTACAATTCGCTCGTCTAACAACGCGTATATGACGTTTTCCTAGTGATTATACCACTACCCAATTAGATCAGGTATATCAAGTTCTTGATTCTATTATCACTATGAAAACGCTATATACGCGTTGTTAGACGAGCGGCAAGTAATAGTATGTCGACTCCATCGCCAAACTTTTGCATAAATTCGCCAATTGGGTAACATTTTAGTTATAAATGGGTAAAAACGGCTTCGAGTGATACCAATTTAGCACATTTCATGTTTTTTCTGCAAGATGGCTGACCCGATCAAGCTGAGAATTACCAGAAATGTGTATCAAGATGTTTCAACTTCACACAAAATTTCAATTCTTTCGAAAATAAAATTTTTTGAATTTTTTTTCCGTCGTGTTATTCTAATGGGTATTTTTGAAATGTCTAAAATTCATAAAAATAAAAGTTACTACCCGATAATGCCAAAAAACTATACAGATCTAAGCTGGATGAGGAACCATTAAGAAAAAAAGTTTGAAGATGATAGCAGTAGCCGTTTGACCTGTGGAGAACCGACAAAAAAACATAAAAAAACAAACAAACAAACAAACAAACAAAAAAAAAAAACATGAAAATGAACACCAATTTTTTTCAGTATGTCAAATTGAATCCTCGCTAAAGCTCGTTAAAAATTTCATTACTCATTTTCACTCTCGGCAATTAAATTTTCAAATGTACAGTAAGCTGAGCCCTCATCAATGAATTATTTTCTCTCTTACAGAATCCCACAGGAGTGTGATAGCACTCTCGCTGCTGATTGGCTTGCTGGTATCGACCAATGGGAGACCAGATCGAGATGCCATGCAGAAGAGACCATTACTCACGTTCACATTAGGATCAATGAACAACACCAACGGGAGACATGATGCACAGTTCAAGTAAGACTCGACTCTCTCTCTCTCTCTCTCTCTCTCTCTCTCTCTCTCTCTCTCTCTCTCTCTCTCTCTCTCTCTCTCTCTCTATCTCTCTCTCTATCTCTCACACACTCTCTTTCAATGCCTTCAAATCTTACTTTCCATTCTCTATCTCAAACCATCTCTCTCTCTCTCTCCCTCTCTCTCTCTCTCTCTCTCTCTCTTTCTCTCTCTCTACCTCTCTCTTTTTCTTTCTTTCTTTCTCTCTCTCTCTCTCTCCCTCTCTCTCTCCCTCTCTCTCTCTCTCCCTCCCTCCCTCCCTCTCTCTCTCTCTCTCTCTCTCTCTCTCTCTCTCTCTCTCTCTTCTCTCTCTCTCTCTCCTCATATATATATAGAACACTGTCCGTCTTGGTTACAAGAGCCAACTGCCCTTCAAACGGTAAACAACACGTACAGGTGGCCACAACAGCAGCTATCTACCCCAACCACAGGCTGTAGGGGTGGATGCGCGCGCATGCTACTGCAGTTTATACAAGGAAAACGCTATATACGCGTTGTTAGACGAGCGGAAAGTAATAGTATGTCGACTTCTCAGCCAAACTTTTGCCTAGATTCGCCAATTGGGTAACATTTGAATTATAAATGGGTGAAAACGGCTTCGAGTGGTACCAATTTAGCACATTTTATGGTTTATCTTCGAAATGGCTCACCCGATCAAGCTGAAAAATTTCAGAAATGTGTATCCAAATGTAAATCAACTTCACGCGGAATTTCATTTTTCTTTCAAATAAAAAGATTTTCTTTTTTTTCCGCCGTGTTATTATAATGGGCATTTTTGAAATTTCTTAAATTCACAAAAAAAAAAAACAGTTACCATCCGATAATGTCAAAAAACTATACAGATCTAAGTTAGATGGGGAACCATAGTGGAAAATGTTCGAGTTGTTAGCTGTTGTTGTTGTTGTTTGTTGTGACAAAAAAAACATGAAAAAACGAACACCAATTTGTTTCAGTATGTCAGATTGAATCCTTGCTAAAGCTCGAATTACAAATGGGTAAAATCTGCTACGAGTGGTACCAATCTATCACAATCCATGTTTTCTCTACAAAATGACTGACACGATGAAGCTGAGAATCCCCAAAGATGTGTATCAAAATATAGTTCAACTTCATGCAGAATTTCAATTTTGGGAAAAAAATAATTTTTTTCTGCCGCGTTATTCTAGCGGGTATTCTTGAAATTTCTAGAATTCATAAAAATGAAAGTTACCACCCGATGATGCCACACAACTATACAAATCTGAGTTAGATGAAGAACCTTGATGAAAAAAAGTTTGAAGTTAATAGCTGTAGTCGTTTGACATGTGGAGAACCGTGAGAAAAAAAAAATGAACACCAATTTTTTCCAGTATGTCAAATTAAATCCTCGCTGAAGCTCGTCTAATATCACAAATAATCATGAAAATACTATGTCGAGGTAGTAACCAGCTGTAAGCTATAATACGAATTTACCGTAGACCTGCTGAACCGAAGTTCTACGGTTTTGGATTCAGGTTAATTGTTCATTAGCTGTCGGACTAGAGCTTCTTTTCTTCCCGTGAATTTTGTTTGAGACCCACGATTTCAAAGTCGGTTCCATATCCAAGGCATCGACTGCAGCATACTGCTCCAAACTGACAGCAGCTAAAGACAAGAAATTGACGTGTTATGCAATAATTTGTTCCCATCTTATGGGCAGTATGGGCATGTTAATTGCAGTGTAGAAATTGAAATTGAATAAGGGAAAATTCTAATAGCAGCTGGGCCTAGTGTATGCTTGGAAGTACAGCATATTCATATATTTACAAACCAATTGCAAACAAATATATTTAAAAACCAAAGGGTGCGGTCGGGTATGGCACTAGCAGGGCCCCCGAGTTTTGGACTTGACGAAAACCTGTGGACCCACATTGGTTTCCATTCGACCAAATTTGTGTACTCATACATCAGAACTGGGGCTTCTAGATGGTGAATTTGAATTCAGGGACTAAGACCGTTACCATAACCATAACGACTACCGTTGAAGACCCATATTTTTTAGGCAACCGTAACCGTCATCACAACCTTCATTCATCTGTTTGGATATCATTATCGAGCACATCAGAACGAATCGACTGACGAAGAATCATAATTTCTTCATGACCTTGAGGTAATTGAGGTTATACCTTGACTCATCAACTTATTGAATATTACCATTACAAAAACTATTTCCCCGAAGAGTATAAATCACTGGACTCTCAATCAAAGATACAAGTTTGTTGGTTGTTTTCAGGTTAAGGAATTTCACGGGAGAAGATAATGCGAACACCAAACGGAATATCACGTTCGAACTGGAAGAAGTGAAATACGCTATGAAAATTCTTGTGGACGAATTGAAGCATGAAGCGCAGATAAGAATGTCGATGCAAAGAGGAACCGATGAGAAGATCAAAAGAGAAACAAGGTTGAGAACATCGATGCAGACAGCAATCGAGAGAGAATTGGTGCAACAAAGATCGATGAGGATAGAAATCGAGAAGAAGTTGAAGATGGAAACGGAATTGAGAGCCTCGATGCAGAAAGCAATGAATGAGTTGAAAAAGGAGACGGAATTGAGAGCCTCGATGCAGAAAGCAATGGATGAGAAGATGGGAAAGGAGACGGAATTGAGAGCCTCGATGCAGAGAGCAATGGATGAGAAGATGGGAAAGGAGACGGAATTGAGAGCCTCGATGCAGAGAGCAATGGATGAGAAGATGGGAAAGGAGACGGAATTGAGAGCCTCGATGCAGAGAGCAATGGATGAGAAGATGGGAAAGGAGACGGAATTGAGAGCCTCGATGCAGAGAGCAATGGATGAGAAGATGGGAAAGGAGACGGAATTGAGAGCCTCGATGCAGAGAGCAATGGATGAGAAGATGGGAAAGGAGACGGAATTGAGAGCCTCGATGCAGAAAGCAATGAATGAGTTGAAAAAGGAGACGGAATTGAGAGCCTCGATGCAGAGAGCAATGGATGAGAAGATGGGAAAGGAGACGGAATTGAGAGCCTCGATGCAGAGAGCAATGGATGAGAAGATGGGAAAGGAGACGGAATTGAGAGCCTCGATGCAGAAAGCAATGAATGAGTTGAAAAAGGAGACGGAATTGAGAGCCTCGATGCAGAAAGCAATGGATGAGAAGATGGGAAAGGAGACGGAATTGAGAGCCTCGATGCAGAGAGCAATGGATGAGAAGTTGGTAAAGGAGACGGAATTGAGATCTTCGATGCAGAAAGCAATGGATGAGAAGATGAGAAAGGAGACGGAATTGAGAACATCGATGTGGAAAGAGATGGATGAAATGAAGAAGACTTGGGAGGCAATGACAGCCGAGTCAGAAAAGCTAGACGAGGATTCCGATGTAAACGTGAAATCGATAGAAAATGTGAAAACTGATCTCGATGTGGAAGGACCAGCACATGAAATCCACAATCTGATCCACAGAAAACTGATGAATAAATTGGTGGGTCCACCAGGTCCTCCGGGTCCCCAGGGCTATACGGGTCTTCAGGGAATGCCAGGTCTCCGAGGATTCCCAGGGCTCCAGGGATTTCCAGGACTTGACGGCTGGTCAGTCGCTGGGCCGCAAGGGGAACCAGGTCTCCGAGGTCCCATAGGTCTGACAGGTGTTAAAGGGGATACCGGGATCACGGGACCGATTGGACCTCCGGGAACATCAGGTACGTACACTCTCATCTGATTTGATTCAATTCAATTTAATCTATCAGTTATGTACCTAATAATCACATAATTGAAGAATAACAATGGCAGAATGCAATAATATTAACTCCAGTATCGAAGACCGAAGTCTCTTTCTATGTCATAGATTACATGTTCTGTTGGGTACTTGTTCGGGTCATGCATGAATTGAGACAAACCTTTCAGTTATTGAATCTCAATATTGACTGAATCTTTCTCTGATACTGTCAGCACACGTCACTTTAGCACTTTAACGAATAATGTGAAATGACCTGGCTAACGACGGTACTGCCATATATTCAAGGTGTCACCGATTAAGTGGGGAAATTTACATCTACAAACCTTCACTTACTTCAAACGTTCAAAAACCTCACCTGCAACTTGTTGATATTCATTAACCTGCAACCTGTCGCATAAACACTTTGCAAAACCAATAGATCCAAATATTCAATAAAATGTACACGTTCATTCGTTTTAATCATTATTTCTCATTCGATTGTTGTAAAAATATGGTGTAAAATAGTATTTTCATATTCTGTGAGAATTTGATAGCTTTTGAAAAATTCTTGTTTTTCAAGTATTTTTCCTTCGGGTTATTCTTATGAGGATTTTCCAAACTTTCCGATTATTTTCCTGAAAAACCTTCCGACCGATTCCTCTGAATAACAATCCCAACCTATTCTGGTATGACACCAACGTTCAGAAAAAGTTTCAAGTTGATTGATTCATTTATCTGACCTGTATGCCGCGTACATATTTACAAAAAAAAAAAAAAAAAATTAAGTCCATTTTTTTCCAGGGTGTAAAATGGGAAGCTTCGCTACGCTCATCTAACTATTTTTCATCTCATGTTGAAATTATTTGGTCTTTTCTCGTCTGATCATAGAGGATTTGTTTTGAAAACGCATACAGTTCGATTGATATACAATTTTCAGTTATGCATGACAACACCTCAATGTCATAGCATGCCAAATTTCATTGTTACATTGACTGTTTCGAATTTTTGTTCGAATTCGTTTTGAGATGAGCGAAATACCTGATTCAAGGGACATCGTTGATGAGCGTAGCGAAGTCTCCATCCCACTCTTATGGGGCTCTGTCTGTGTTTTTTTTTTTTTTTTTTTTTTTGTCTGTAAGCACTCCACAGGTCGCAAGGGTTGACTGATCAAAATGAAACTTTTTGTGTACACGCAAACTCATCCAACTTAGAACTGTATAGTTTTTGCAATGAATCGGTTGAACCGATTTTGAGAAAAATTATCTCAAAGTTTCTAGAAACCCCTTAAGATTTGGCTGTACGGAAAATGTTGAAAAATAAAATCTCTGAAAATGGGATGAAATTTTCTCTAAATGTGTGTACATAGATTTCACACATTTTCACGATTTTGTATGCAATGCCAATCAGTCATTTCGGAGAAAAAAAATAACTGATAATATTCATCAAATATATCATTAAATTGTGACAGAATTAAGTTGTCGAGATTCACTGCTTTCTAGATTCAAGAGTTGACCAACAATGAAGTATTTTTTATATAGATCAAGGTGTGTAGAATACCAGAGTCAATGAAGTGACAAGAGTAGAACTACTTCAACGACTTTTATAGCTTATTCAGATATCAAGGTGTGTAGAATACCAGAGTCGATAAAGTAGCAAGGGTGGAACTACTTCAAGGACTTTTATAACTTATTCAGATATCTCGCTCATCTTACAACGCATATTTCGCGTTTGACTAGTTAGGGAAAAAATGTGGTTTTTCTTTATATTTTTCTCTCATGTTGAAATGATCTGGTCCATTCCCATCTGATTATTGGAGGATTTATTCTGAAAACGCATACAGTTTGATCACTTTAGAAATTTTAGTTAGGCATGACAACATCTCAATGTCATAGCATGCCAAATTTTTTTTTTATATCGACTGTTTCGAATTTAATCCACGGAACAATCTTTCTTAAGAGCCCGCATCTTAGCTGAGCATGTTTCTCTTCGAAATGCTCGACCCAAGTTCGATGTGCGTTTCAAATTTTGATTGTGGGCTGAATTTTTTTTTCTTCCAATAACATCGAAACTTGATACAAAATCATTGTTCCCCAATTAAGGCTAAGGATGAAAGATAGGATTTTTTGGATGAGACACCACAAGGGCGATCTTACCAATCTATCCTGATTATTTAAAACTAATGGTCTTCAACCCCAGGACTGCTCTGTCTGTGACCATAATTTTTCGCCGTAAATAAAAGTCTTTCAGTATGAACACACGAATGTTGATATCTTCCACTTTGAACTGAGTCTCTTGGGCAATGATTACTTCTTTGCCTTGACAGGAGACGTGAAATTGATCAACATACAAAATGCACACAAAAAAGTGAAAAAAAGTGAAAAAAGTGAAATTTTTTTTTTCACCTTTGAAAAGTGAAAAAAGGATAATATTGGAAGAGTTCCAGTAACCACCGCTAGATGGGGGAGTTTTTCATCTCATGATTCTGACAAAATTCAGTTACATTATTACACATTTTGGCCAAGGAAATTGGGAAAACTGTAGAATTACAGGCAAATCAGTATTCCAAATATTGATAAGCAAAAATGAACTCAAGGATGTGCGTTTGTTCTTATTTCTACTACTATTTTGTAACCGGGAATTAAGCAATGAAAACCATCAAATTGGGCACATTTGGATTCAATTATTGCTCCATAATGAAATTATTCTTCAATTTTCGATCAAGCATATCTAATTGTGAGGGTATCACTTATTCATTTCATTTTACCGCAAGTCCGTAGTGTTTGTAGTTCTTGAGATATTCGTGGCGGAAGTGCAACCTGTAAATCTGTCCAAGATGAGGGCTCTTGACTGTATTCATCTTGAATTTGAATATTTTCCTAATTATGTGCCTTTTCTCAGAAACTATTGAAACTGGATCCTTGGAATTTTTGTAGTGAATTCATAAACATGTACTTCATCCATGGATAGGATGATATGAATCAGTATCATATACTCGGTATCAGGCAAACGCGTTATGTTGCCGCGTTGATGGATGAGCTGGAACATATCAACTTATCTTTGGATTGGTTATTATATATATATACACCTTGAGATCCAAACCATTACATCACTGCCATCTTATTTTCCATTAATAATTTATATGATGATAAAGAAGGCTTTGTTTCAATCGTTTACAATCAAGTGGATACACTTGTTGCTTTGATTTAATAGGTATCTTAATAGCTTTGAATAATTGACACAAATAACATTATATATTTTTTACATCGAAACGGCTGATCCGATTTGAGTAAAAGTTCGGAGGAATAATGTGTATAATCATTGGATTGAAATTTCCTGAGAATTTGAATCCTCTCAGATGAAATATTTTTCACGAATGTTTTCCTCTGGGTTATTCTAATGGGATTTTTGAAAACTTTGAAATGAGTTTTCTCAGAAGTGGTTCAACCGATCGCGGCTCAAAACTATACAGCATCAAGTCAGATAAGGGTTCATGTGTGTGCTAAGTTTCATCATGATCTGAATTTCTGTTCGACCTGTAAAGTGCGAAAAAAAAAACAAAAGAAAAAAAAAAACACACACGATTTGTCAAGTACAGTGAAATTGAGTCTTCGCTACGCTCATCCAATTAGAAAAGATTGGAACACGTTGAACAAGGTAGCAAATTTTGGAGCATTGTTTAAAACTAGGCGAACGCGTTATGTGTCCGCGTTGATGGATGAGCTGGACCATTTCAACTTATCTTTGGATTGGTTATTATATATATATACACCTTGAGATCCAAACCATTACATCACTGCCATCTTATTTTTCAATAATAATTTATTTAATAATAAAGAAGGCTTTGTTTTAATCGTTCACGATTAAGTGGTGACACTTGTTTCTTTGATTTAATAGGTATCTTAATAGCTTTGAATAATTGACACAAATAACATTATATATTTTTTTACATCGAAACGGCTGATCCGATTTGACTAGAAGTTCGTAATAATGTGTATCATTATTAGATTTGAATTCTCTGAGAATTTAAATCCTCTCAGATGAAATATTTTTCACGAATGTTTTCCTCTGGGTTATTCTAATGAGATTTTTGAAAACTTTGGAATGAGTTTTCTCAGAAGTTGTTGAACCGATCGTGCCTCAAAACTATACAGCATCAAGTCAGATAGGGGTTCATGTGTGTGCCAAGTTTCAACTGATTTTGAATTTTTGTCTGACCTGTGGAGCGCGAACAAAAAAAAAAAAAAAAACAGGCACTTTTTTTTCGGTATAGTGTAATTGAGTCTTCGCTTCGCTTATCCAATTACATTGTTGTGAGCATTGTTGCAATGTGGTTATAAAATCATGTAGGTGTGTACAAACAATTTCAAACTGCATGTTAGGAATAATTTAGTATCCTAGGTGTGGTAGTTCACGAGATGAAAGTACATAAAAAATTTTTTTTCCAATCATGGAAGGGATGGGGCTTAAGCCTGTATCACACGGGGTATGGTTGCAATTGAATGCAATCAATTGGTCCCTCAAGGTCACTCCCAACAGCCAAATGACCTATTACACACAACCAAATGTCCGGGCTGATTGAATGGTTCACAGCCTTCTTGAGGCACGGCCTGCTTGTAACGATTTACAAAATAGTTGAGAATTGTTTGAATTGTTTGAACAAAATTGTACAGAATCAATTTCTATATTTCATTATCAATGATAATTTCGATCACAAACTGACGAATGGAAGTAATTTTCAACTTCAAACGTCACTAATGACAATATTTACTGTTGATGTAATTTGACAAACGTCAATGTTTTGACATTGAGATCAGCTGTTCGCTATTTGGTTTCCTATTGGATGAATCGGATCACGTGGACTCTATTCAGTGAATGCAACCCGAGAATATAGAACTATTTCCAATTGAGTCAATTGAACTCTATTCAAACAGCCGAATGGAGGTGAGTCTCCTGCGCTTGCGCGCATCAATTGCAATCAACCCATTCGGTCTGTTCATTCCCCGTGTAATATGGCCTTTTCAATGTCCCTGTGAGGTATGATAATGACTTGACAGAGTCGCTCAACTAGTTTTATCTGTGCCATCTATAGTCCTTGGTATAAAAGAGAACTCTACACACCTTGACTCCTATGACAAATCCTATGAATATTGAATCCAGAGAGCGCGCGAATCACAGCAATGGTTATGCTATTATGTCTATCCATTTGTTGAATAAAAAACATCTTATGATTTTTTTTCCTCCGAACGGTTGGTCCGAATCGCTCACAAAATCTGAATGTTGCGTATCATTTTTGTGACCATATCCAGTAGAATTTTGATTTCATTTCTTTCTGAAAGATATTTCATCACTCAACATTTTCCGCCCAACCAGATCTCATGGGTTCTTTAGAAACTTGGTTATTATTTTATATATTCATTTGATTACAATTTTATTCACACACATGTACATACAAATGATAATGATATATTATGAAGATGAAAAATATGATTGCCATATTATATAATACTTCTTGAATCATGTGTGAAGCTCACATAAGGAAACAAATCCTTGTGTGTGAGCCAACTAATGAAATATAAGAAGTTATAAGTGTGTAGTCAAACTGCACTACATTTTGTATAATATATATATATATATATATATATATATATATATATATATATATATATATATATATGAACAGATGATAGATTTCAGATATATGTATGAATATATATATATATATATATATATATATATATATATATATATATATATATATATATATATATATGTATATATATATATATATATATATATATATATATATATATATATATATATATATATATATATATATATATATATATGTATATATATTTATATATATATATATATATATATATATATATATATATATATATATATAAATATAAATATATATATATATATATATATATATATATATATTCATGTATATATATGAATATATGAATATATATATATATAAATATATATATATATATATGTATATATATAAATATATATATATATATATATATATATATATTTATATATATATATATATATTTATATATATATATATATTTATATATATATATATATATATATATATATATATATTCATATATATATATATGAATATATATATATATATATATATATATATATATATATATATATATATATATATATATATATTCATATATCTATATACATATATATATATATATATATATATATTTATATATATATATATATATATATATATATATATATATATATTTATATATATATATATATATATATATATATATATATATATATATATATATATATATATATATATATATATATGAATATATATATATATATATATATATATATATATATATATATATATATATATATATATATATGTATATATATATGTGTGTGTGTATATATGAATATTTATATATAAAATCACATGATTGCCAAACTTTTGCTTACATTCTTCTTTTGGGTGACATTTGAGTTATACATGGGTAAGAACTGCTTCAAGTGGTATCAATTCAGCACATTTTATGTATTTTCTTCAAAATTGCTGACCCAATCAAGCCTAAAATTCCCAGAAATGTGTATCAGTATGTAACGCAACTTCACACAGTATGTCTTTCTTTGATAGAATAAAAAAATTTCTTTTTTTTCGCTGTTATCCTCTAGCGAGTATCTTCGGAATTGTTAAAATTCATAAAAATTAAATGTATCACCCGATAATGCCTTGAAACGATATAGATCTGAGTAAGATGAGGAACCATAGCGAAAGAGAGTTTGAAGATGATGGCTGTAGCCGTTCGACCTGTGGAGAACCGACCAAAAGACATGAGAAGAAAAACAAAAAAACATAAAACGAACACCATTTTTCTCAAGCATGTCAAATTGAATCCTTGCCAAAGCTCGTCTGAGAATACAGAATGAAATTTTCATCACACTCAAGTTGGTTCGAGTTGAAACTATTCAAGTTATGTGAAACTAGGAAAACGCCATTTATGCGTTGTTAGACGAGCGGATAGTAATGGTATGTCGACTTTTTCGCCAAACTTCCAACTACATTCGCCAATTGAGTGATATTCAAGTTATAAATGGGTAAAAAATGCTTCGAGTGGTACCAATTCAGCACATTATATATTTTTCTCCAAAATGACTGACCCGATCAAGCTGAAATTTTTCAGAAATGTGTATCAAAATGTTAATTTAGCTTCACGCAAAATGCATTTTTTTCCACTGTGATATTCTAATGGTATTTTTGATATTGCTGAAATTCATGAAAGTAAAAGTTACCATCCGATAATGCCACAAAACTGGGCATATCTGAGTTAGATGAGGAACCATTGCAAAAAAAAGTTTGGAGTAGATAGCTGTAGCCGTTTGACATGTGAAGAATTGGCAAAAAAACATTCAAAAAATACATACAAACAAACATCAATTTTTTTATGTAGATCAAATTGAATTTTTGCTAAAGCTCGTCTATATATGAAAACTCCATCCAGTCTCTGCTCACAATAGAGTTGCCCCAAGACACAGGATAACAATCAAATTGAAACGTTTAATAAAATTATAAATCTTCATCATGGATGTGCTTTTATATGGATGATCAAATGAGGCAGCCTATTATGAATAAATACAAAAAATTGAATGAAAATACACGGGGGAATTATTATATCAAAATTGGAATACAAATAAAATGAAAGTAACTAAGTAAAGATTAATGATAATGTGAATATTGTGTTAGTGAAAACGGAAAATGTAAAGATATACTTCTCTCTTCTAGTGTTTTCATTAAGGTATAATATCCTGAAAAAATGTATACATTGTTTTTTGTAATGTGATGGACAAATGAATGCATGAATGAACACATTCATTCAATGGGTTATTTCTATCTCTCCAAACCAAATGAGCGTACCCGAACGGAAGTCATTCCACAAAGACTTGATTGTTCTGACAACAGCTAGGCAGTTCGATGCGACCAGCTCGTTTCTGTCGTCCAATATTGCCGACGACGATTTCATCCTGAGTTTAATCATTAGTCATCATATTAATAATCATTGAAATCATTTCATCATCCATTAAAATCATCTGATTTTTGTTCACCAGAAGCTAGGCTTTGTGTTCAGCGAGGATTAGAAGATGTGAACAAAATTTCATAGCTCATGTGGTACTCAAATCAATTCTGTATTGGCTTCATATGAAATATTACCGGCACATGTAGCTGAGTGGTTGACGCACTTGCTTCATGTGATCGGGGAGATGGAGCGGCACATCGGACCTGGTTCAATCCCCGCCACCGTTCATTTTTACAGTTTTTTTTTGTCGTCGTTTTCCTCTGTAGTCTATGGGCTATTGCCGGAATAGTTCCCTCAATATAGGTCATGACTGCTTCTTTTTCACTATCCTTCCCGATACCTAAGAAACCTTCATCTCATCATCCCACTATCTCATCAGTCATTCATTCGACGCCAATATATCTAAGTTATCATTATAGTGCGTCGTCAAAACCCAATATAAAAAAAAATAAAAATAATATTAACATCCTTGATTGATTTTGATTCATTTGACTTCTCAATATACAACATTTAACATGCGATATGGTCAATTGTATCAGGCGAATATGAACTACGAAGAGGTTTGCATGCCAGCACTAAAATGACTCCGGGTGATGTCAACGCACGGGTAAAAACGAAAAGTTTGAATGAAGCTAATAAAATCCTATCTTATGCGTTATTCTTTTATTCTTTTATTTCATTCTTTATTATTATTTTATTATTCCGTTTGTATCCAGTTGGCTTGCCAGATACGACTTTTAACATGTGATGTGTTCAATTGTATCAGGCGAGTATGAACCACGAAGAGGTGTGCATATGAGCACTGGAATGCTTATTGGTGATTTCAACGCACGGGTAACAACGAAAAGTTTGAATGAAGCTAACAAATCTCATATCTTATACGGGGTTCCAACTAACTCATGTTACCCTGATACTTTTCTCTCGTCCTGTGTTAATATCCCTATACTGATTTCGACATCGTCACCACAATAAAAAAAACGATTTCCAGACAACATGATGAGTTAGTTAGTTGGAATTTATTTCAAAATAGTAATATTCATTATCCATCAACTTCTTCGATATTTCAAAAGAGAGAAAAACAATTTTATTGTCGGCTGTTCACATTGCGTGATTGACCAATGGGATCCAGCTTGATAATCCATATAAAATACAATTCGGTTACAAAAATTACTTATAGAAAATGATCAACTTATATCTAGATAGAAAATTCAATTATATGAAAAGGCGTTATCAGAAAACAAATACAAATAATGATAATAATAATTAATTCAGAGGTAGGTTATTGTTAAGTTATTAGGAAGAGTTATTATAAAGATGATTGTGAAGAATGAAGGATGAGTTTTTTAAAATTGATGTTACTATGTAATCTAAATTGATTATAAAATGGATATATTCTCAATATTATAGTGAACTTTGATTGATATTATTGATAATGAAAGTAGCCCCCCGTGGTTCGTTCACTGAAGATAGAACCTCAGAACTCAAGTCGGGCGTGTGTTCGAGTCCCACATAAAAAGTTCCACATATATCCTATATATCGTCCGCTCATTCGTACCCCCATATAGCATGGAGCATTTCAAAACCCAAGTGAGATGAGCGAGCATTCGATGATATTTTCCATTTGAATTTCATCCGACTGAAAAGACAGTTACAAGATGTTAATATTGTCACATGAGCCTAGCGAATTTTTCCATTTCATACACCGAAAAATAAAATTGGGCTCAGTTCTTAGGTTTTTTGTTTGTGATTTTATACGTGGCATAGGCCTACAGGCCAGGAAAAAATCCAATCAACTTAAAACTTTTTCCACAAATTGATGGCATACCAGAATAGGTTGGGATTTTTTTTCGTAAAAATTGTCGAGCGTTTTTTCCCGAAAAAAAACGGGAGGTTTGGAATATCCTCATAAGAATAATCCGGATGGGAAATACTTGAAATATGAAAATTTGTGGATGGCTTCCAAATTTTCACCGGATATGGAAAACATCACCATGCATATTTGCTGTGATTCTCACAACAATCGAATGATGAATAACCAGGAAAACGCAATATATGCGTTATTAGACAAGTGAATAATAATAGTATGTCGACTTTTATGCCAAACTTTTGCCTACATTCGCCAATTGGGTGACATTTAAGTTATGAATGGGTAAAAACGGCTTCGAGTGGTACCAATTCAGCACATATCATGTTTTTCCTTCGAAATGACTGACCCGATCAAGCTGAGAATTCACAGAAATGTGTATCAGAGTGTAATTCAGACTTGTTTATACGTTCGTTCAGGGACATGTACACTATTTTCTCCCAGAAACTGATGATCGAAAAAAAATGGAAAAAGGATTTTTCACATTTTGGTCCCTAAATTGACGTATTTTATCGAATATACATGATTTTTTGATTAAATTTCCGAATAACATTGTTGATATATCAGTGATTTACTAAAGAAAAGAAAATAAGTGAGAAAAAAATAAATACAGCATACACTACCCCCTTATTTTCTCTTCTCAACGCCACTGAATATTCCAGCCCTCAGAGGCAAAATCTCGCTTGATATCATGATCGAATTTTTGTCTAAATATCAGAAAGTACATCTCAGACAAAGTTCACGCTTTAATCACTAGATGCGCGATTTTTGAGCCAAGCCGCTCCACTAGTGATAAGAGGAAAACTCCTGAGAGTTGTGAATCATTCCGAGAATTCCCCTTCCAGCAAACAGGGTGCACGTCCATTCAATACGCCACTGGCGATTCTATGTACGGACGATGAATGGCGAGATACTTCAAATAATTCATTATGAAATTCTTGATTATCTGGACCATCAGGGCCAATGGGACCTCCGGGATCTTCGGGACCTCCGGGATCTTCGGGACCTCCGGGATCTTCGGGATCTTCGGGACCTCCGGGATCTTCGGGACCTCCGGGATCTTCGGGATCTTCGGGATCTTCGGGATCTTCGGGATCTTCGGCATCTTCGGCATCTTCGGGACCTTCGGGTTCTTCGAGATCTTCGGGATCTTCGGGATCTTCGGGACCTCCGGGATCTTCGGGACCTCCGGGATCTTCGGGATCTTCGGCATCTTCGGGACCTTCGGGTTCTTCGAGATCTTCGGGATCTTCGGGATCTTCGGGATCTTCGGGATCTTCGAGCACTTCGGGATCTTCGGGATCTTCGGGATCTTCGGGATCTTCGGGATCTTCGAGCACTTCGGAACCTTCGGCATCTTCGGCATCTTCGGGACCTTCGGGTTCTTCGAGATCTTCGGGATCTTCGGGATCTTCGGGATCTTCGGGATCTTCGAGCACTTCGGGATCTTCGGGATCTTCGGGATCTTCGGGATCTTGGGGATCTTCGGGAAATTCGGGAACTTCGGGACCTCCGGGACCTCCGGGACCTCCGGGACCTCCGGGACCTCTAGGACCTTCTGGATCTTCGGAATCTTTGGGATCTTCGGAAAATTCTGGATCTTCTGGATCTCCAGAATCTCCAGGATCTCCAGGATCATCAGGAACTGTGGGACCTCCGGGACCTCTGGGACTTCCAGGATCATCGGGATCTTCGGGATCTTCGGGATTCTCTGGATATTCTGAATCATCAGGATCCTCAGGATCATCGGGATCTTCGGGACCTCCGGGGCCTTCGGAATCTTTAGGATCTTCAGGACCTTTGGGACCTCCGGGACCTTCAGGATCATCGGGATCATCCAGCTCATCAGGACCTTCGGGATCATCGGAACGTTCAGGATCATCAGGACCTCCAGGATCATCGGGATCTTCAGGATCATCGGGATCATCGGAACCTTCGGGACCTCCGGGACCTTCAGGATCATCGGGATCATCGGGCTCATCAGGACCTTTCGGATCTTCGGGATCTTCAGGACCTTCGGGCCCTACGGAATCATCAGGACCTTCAGGATCATCAGTACCTTCAGGATATCCGGGACCTTCCGGATCATCAGAACCTTCAGGATCACCGGGACCTTCAGGATCATCGGGATCTTCAGGATCATCAGGATCATCCAGCTCATCAGGACCTTCGGGATCATCAGGACCTTCAGGATCATCAGAACCTTTGGGACCTCCGGGACCTTCAGGATCATCGGGATCATCGAGCTCATCAGAACCTCCGGGATCTTCGGAATCTTCAGGACCTTCGGGATCATCAGGACCTTCAGGATCATCAGGACCTTCAGGATCTCCGGGATCTTCAGGATCATCAGAACCTGCAGGATCATCAGGATCTTCAGGATCATCAGAACCTTCAGGATCATCAGGATCTTCGGGATTATCAGGATCTTCAGGATCATCAGAACCTTCAGGATCATCAGAACCTTCAGGATCATCAGGATCTTCAGGATCATCAGGATCTTCAGGATCATCAGGATCTTCGGGATCATCAGAACCTTCAGGATCATCAGGATCTTCAGGATCATCAGGATCTTCAGGATCATCAGAACCTTCAGGATCATCAGAACCTTCAGGATCATCAGGATCTTCGGGATTATCAGGATCTTCAGGATCATCAGAACCTTCAGGATCATCAGAACCTTCAGGATCATCAGGATCTTCAGGATCATCAGGATCTTCAGGATCATCAGGATCTTCGGGATCATCAGAACCTTCAGGATCATCAGGATCTTCAGGATCATCAGGATCTTCAGGATCATCAGAACCTTCAGGATCATCAGGATCTTCGGGATCATCAGGATCTTCAGGATCATCAGAACCTTCAGGGTCATCAGGATCTTCAGGATCATCAGGACCTTCAGGATCATCAGAACCTTCAGGATCATCAGAACCTTCAGGATCATCAGAACCTTCAGGATCATCAGAACCTTCAGGATCATCAGGATCTTCAGGATCATCAGGATCTTCGGGATCATCAGGATCTTCGGGATCATCAGGATCTTCAGGATCATCAGGATCTTCGGGATTATCAGGATCTTCAGGATCATCAGAAACTTCAGGATCATCAGAACCTTCAGGATCATCAGAACCTTCAGGATCATCAGGATCTTCAGGATCATCAGGATCTTCGGGATCATCAGAACCTTCAGGATCATCAGGATCTTCAGGATCATCAGGATCTGCAGGATCATCAGAACCTTCAGGATCATCAGAACCTTCAGGATCATCAGGATCTTCGGGATTATCAGGATCTTCAGGATCATCAGAACCTTCAGGATCATCAGAACCTTCAGGATCATCAGGATCTTCAGGATCATCAGGATCTTCGGGATCATCAGAACCTTCAGGATCATCAGGATCTTCAGGATCATCAGGATCTTCAGGATCATCAGAACCTTCAGGATCATCAGGATCTTCGGGATCATCAGGATCTTCAGGATCATCAGAACCTTCAGGGTCATCAGGATCTTCAGGATCATCAGGACCTTCAAGATCATCAGAACCTTCAGGATCATCAGAACCTTCAGGATCATCAGGATCTTCAGGATCATCAGGATCTTCAGGGTCATCAGGATCTTCAGGATCATCAGAACCTTCAGGATCATCAGGATCTTCAGGATCATCAGAACCGTTAGAGATTGTTCAGCGAATAACCATCTTCTTTCAGTCCGTATTCGATTTGATTTTACATAGAGACTCGAGCGAGTGAGATAAAAGTGAACCTTCTAATGAGAGGTTCGAACCACCCGTGCGCTAATGGTGTGAGATGGGCAGGACGGTGGCTCGGAACCTCCATCTCTAGTGGATCCAATCACTGTGGCAATGAAGATCCAGGTGTATTACCCTTCCATCCATCCCTCACTGTGATTGGCTCACCACTCAAGGGGACACTCAGGTGAGAGAACTATCTCTCACAATATTGATTGCATATGAAACCGATTTGTTAAGAAAACTATACAGTTCCAAGTTGGATAAGTTTGCGTGTGCAAAGAAGTTTCCTTTCGATCAGTCGAACCGTACGACCTGCGCAACTTCAGCCTTCGCTAGTGATAATAATAACTAGGAAAACGCGGGATCCGCGTTGTGAGGTGAGCTTAGAAGTATGGAAATCTAGAATGAAAAATAACTTGTCAGCTCAATTTACATCTTCAAACCTTGACTTACTTCAAACGTTCAAAAACCTTACCTGCAACTTGTTGATATTTATAGTGCTGCAACCTGTCGCCTAAACACTTTGCAAAACCAATTGATCCAAATATTCAATAGAATGTACACTTTCATTGCGTTTTCTTTGTTATTTCTCATTCGATTGTTGCAAAAATTTCTGAAAAGGTGAATAATAGTATTGTTCATATTCAGTTGATATTTGTGAGCATTTGAAAAATTCTTGTTTTTCAAGTATTTTTCCTACGGGTTATTTTTCCAAGGATTTTTTTGAAAAACAATCCCAGCATATTTTGGTATGACGGAAATATGTTGAGAAAGTTTCGAGTTGGTGGGTATTTTTCCCTGACCTGTATGCCACGTACACAAAATTACAAAACAAAAAAACAAAGAAAAAAACATAAGAGCCAAGCCAATTTTTTTTTGATATTTGAAATGGAATCTTCGAAACGCTCATCTGAGAAACAACAAAAACAACAACAACTGAAGACATCCTTCTTCTCGTGATCACAGATATATGATATTGCTCCCAAAAGACACATTACTTCAATAGCCTTTGTTCACTGCGGCTTTAAGGTACAATTGTCTACCTTCGAAATGCACTTTTCGTCTCTTCTTCTTCCTTTTTTTGATAACCTATTTATTTGTTCTATTTGTCTATTTATTTATTTATTTATTTATTTATTCATTTATGTTTGTTTATTTGGCTAAAAAAAAAAACTCAAGCGAGTTTCCTGGAGATTAATTCATTTTTTTCTGTTTCAATGATGTTTTGAATACAAACACATATACTATGTTTTAGTGGAATACAACTTATCTTGACTTGTTCTAGACAACAATGTACTTTGTTGTTTTTGAATAAAAGAATTATTAATATTATTATTATTATTATTACGGGAACCAGGAGAAACGAGTACTGATCCCTAAATTGTTCAATAGAATCAGACCCGAATTACTTTGCTTAGAAAAAATATCCACAGTAAAAATAGAATTTAAAAAATGGATATTATCAAATTATCATATATTTCATGATAAATAAATAAAAATCCTTTTACAGTGTATATTCCAAATAATTGAAAATAGTTCATAAATTCAAAATGTGGATTCTTATCATTATGAATATATTTTTTATTAAAATTGATATTTTCATCATTATTATCAAAATGTACGTGCGTAAGTGTTCAGACTTGATATACTTATTTGTAATTTGTTTTTCTTATGTATAAAATGTTAGTAGACCCGCAGACAAGTCAACTTTCTGTCACTTTGCGGGTCTACGAAATTGTACTGAAATCTTTGTGAGAACACGAATAAAAGATATATATAAAAAAAAAATACTGATTCATCTACTTTTGAGAAAGACATTCATGAATTCATCAGAACGACCTAATTGTGATATGTTTTTACATGCAGTTTGTGTATACTACTCATTCATTGAGTAGGACTCCAGTGTCTTAATCCAGGCATTGTTTCATTTCATTCAACTAATATTATGTTGTTTCTTTTGTTAAATTCTCCTCGAGTTGGTTCCTATGTTTTTATGATTGTTTGTTTGCATTTCTTCATTATCTTTTTTTTTTTTAATAACATCGAAACTTGATACACAATCATTGTTCCCCAATCAAGGCTATGGATGAAAGATAGGATCGTTTGGACGGGGCACCACAAGGGCGATCTTACCACCCCATTTTGATCATTTAAAACTAATGGTCTTCAACACCAGGACTGCGCTGTCTAAACCATAATTTTTCGCCGCAGATAAAAGTCTTTCAGTATAAACACACGAATGTTGATATCTTCCACTTTGAACTAAGTCTCTTGGGCAATGATCACTTCTTCCCATTGACAGCAGATGTAAATTTTATCATTATACACAATCGACAAATTTAATTAGTGATAGGCCTATAATGTTATAATTAGGCCTATCACTCTACTAATTAAAGGTCGTGGCCAATTGAAATGGCCAAAATATCTCTAAATAAGGATCTAAAGGATCCGGCAAAAGAAAAAAAGCAAAAAAAAGAAAATTCACAATTCGCAAAAATTGAAAAAAAAAAAAAAAATTAAATTAAAAAAAAAATTAAAAATTTAAAAATTTTAAATTTAATTTTTTTTTTTAATTCGGCAATTAAAAGAGTACAAGCTGAAATTGTAAGAGGCACATAGGCAAGTTTGCCTTTTTAAACAGAACCGGACGGGAGTGGAATGATTTGGATGGCACAATATTCCATGAAAATGGAGAAGAGATGGGATTAAGAAAGTTTGGAGAAGGATTAGAGAGAAGGATTGAAGATTGGTCAGCATAATGAGAGAATATTCACTACTTTTATTTCAATCTTATTTCACCATTCTGTTTCATGGTTCAATATGCATAGTTTGTTTCATCTTATCTTAAGAGCCCGCATTTTGGACAGATTTACAGGGTGCACTTCCGCCACGTATATCTCAAGAACTACAAACACTGCGGACTTACGGTGAAATGCAATGAATAAATAATACCCTCACAATTGGATATGCCTAATCGTAAATTGAAGAATAATTTCATTATGCAGCAATAATTGAATCAAAATGTGTCTAATTTGATGGTTTTCATTGCCTAATTCCCGGTTACCGAATGATAGTAGAAATGAAATACCATCTCACATCCTTCAGTTCAACTCTGCTCATCAATATTTGAAGCTCAGATCCGCTTTTCATTCTACAGTTTTCCCAATTTTCTCGGCCAAAATGTATAATGTAACTAGATTTTGTCCAAATTATGAAATGATAAAATCCCCCATCTAGCGGTGGTTACTGGATCTCTTCCAATATCATCCTTTCTTCGCTTTTATGAATACACCTGTTTGTGCCAAGTTTCAATTGATCTCGAATTTTTGTCTGACCTGTGGAGCGCGAACTGAAAAAAAAAAAAAACAGGCCCTTTTTTGGGGGTATGGTGAAATTGAGTCTTCGCTCAGCTCATCCAACTAGATTTTCACAATAAAGTAATACATAATCTCCATCATTAGTACAGATATGGAGAGAAATCCGATCAGTATTGTGTATTTAATTCCTTGACTTCACTGTGGAAAGATGCATCTCATATAACACTACTGCCACGTAAGATGCCTGAAAGCAGGGGCCAAAATATCAGTTCTCAAAAGAAACACGGATCGCTGATGTATACACGAGGCTCTGACGTAGAATATTGAGGATCAGAAAATCGAGGCTCACAATCACAACCTGGTTGTCGGGCATTTTCGAGGCTCAGAAAACTGAGGTCCACTATATGAATGTGGTCGTCGTCCGAATGGGGATCAGTGAATCAAGGACCACAATACACAAATGTTGAGGTTCACTATACCGAGGGTCACTAAATCAGGGCTCACAATATCAACTTGGTTTTTCACTCTCTCGCATCCATTTGAGGACCACTAAATCAAGGACCACTGTATGAATATGATGAGGTGCAGTAGAGTAAGGTGCACAATATCAAGTACCACAATGAGTCTACACAGTTTCAGCATAGGATAAAATCTCTCCATCACTTCCGTTCTGTCCAGGATCTCCCTTTGGTCCAGGATCTCCCTTTGGTCCATTCGCTCCCTCCGATCCGGGAGTTCCATCCTTCCCGTTCTGTCCTGGTTCTCCAGGTGGTCCAGTAACTCCCTCTGGTCCAGGATCTCCCTTCGGTCCAGGATCTCCCTTTAGTCCAGGAGTTCCAACGTTCCCGTTCTCTCCAGCATTCCCTTGTGGTCCAGCAACTCCCTCTGTTCCTGTATCTCCCTGAGGTCCAGGATTTCCCTGTGGTCCAGTATCCCCCTTCGATCCGATTCCTCCATCGTTACCTTTCTCTCCAGGATTTCCAGGTGGTCCAGTAACTCCCTCTGTTCCAGAATTTCCCTCTGGTCCAGTATCTCCCTTCGATCCAGTTGTTCCATCGTTTCCGTTCTCTCCAGGATTACCCTGTGGTCCAGTATCCCCCTTCGATCCAGTTGTTCCATCGCTCCCGTTCTGTCCAGGATTTCCTTGTGGTCCAGTATCCCCCCTTGGTCCCGGTGGTCCTGGAGGGCCACCTGTTGGAACTACTTGGCCAGTAGAGCTAATCATACTGTATTCTGCTGGGATACTTGGTGAACTTATCATACCAATAGGTCCTGTCGGGCCAATAGGTCCTGTCAGGCCAATGGGCCCCGTCATTCCTGTTTCTCCAGTGCCACCTCTTAGGCCTGGTATTCCCTGAGAACCTGGAGGACCTATATCTCCTTTCGGTCCAGAAATTGTCCAGCCATGTGGACCTGGCGGACCTGGCGGACCTGGTGGACCTGTTAACCTGGTCATCAGTGTTCTATGGATGAAATCATGAAATTTGGGTCCCTGCGTTCTTATTTTGACGCCAGTTCTCGGATCTCCTGATGATGATTTGAAACTTGTTTCGGGTTCCTCGTCTCGGGTTTGTAATTCGGCTGCCATTGCTTCCAATGCGTTCTTCATTTCTTCCATTGCTTTCTGCATTGACTTTCTCAATTCCGTTTCCATCTCCAATTTCTCCTCCATTGCTTCCTGCATCACCATTCTGAATCCTGTTTCCATCTCCAATTTCTTCCTCATTGCTCTCTGCATCGATCTTTGTTGCACCAATTCTCCCTTCATTGTCGTCTGCAGAGATCTTTGTTGCACCAATTCTCTCTCCATTGCTGTCTGCATCGAAATTCGAATCCGCTTTTCAATTCTCAATTCGTCCATCAGAATTTGCATGACGTATTTGAGTTCTTCAAGCTCGAACGTGATGTTTTGATTGGTGCTCGCGTGCTCATCTTCTGCCGGAAAACTTTCCAACCTGGGAACATTCAAAGCGTCTGTGAGTTGAAACGTATTCAACCAAGTGATTCACTCGATTAATTGGATGAGCGTAGCGAAGCTTTCCATTTCACACCCTGGAAAAAAATGGGCTTCGTTTTTATGTTTTTTTTTTGTAATTATGTACGCGGCATACAGGTCAGAGAAATGAATCAATCAACTTGAAACTATTTCTGAACGTTGGTGTCACACCAGAATAAGTTGGAATTGTTATTCAGAGGAATCGGTCGGAAGGTTTTTGCGGAAAATAATCGGAAATTTTGGAAAATTCTCATAAGAATAACCCGGAGGAAAAATACTTGAAAAACAAGAATTTTTCAAAAGCTCTCAAATTCTCACAGAATATGAAAAATACTATTATACACCTCTTCGGAGAAGTTTACAACAATCGAATGAGAAATAATGAAGAAAACGCAATAAACGTGTACATTTTATTGAATATTTTGATCAATTGGTTTTGCAAAGTGTTTATGCGACAGGTTACAGGTTACTATAAATATCAACAAGTTGCAGGTGAGGTTTTTGAACGTTTGAAGTAAGTCAAGGTTTGTAGATGTGAATTGAGCTGACAGGATATTTTTCATTCCAGATTGCCATACTTCTAAGCTCATCTCACAACGTGCATTCCGCGTTTTCCTAGTAAATGAAAACCCATAGAATAATTCACCCAATAATTGAGAAATCTGTTACTTGGCCGGAACCTAGACAAAAACTGGTCGCGAAATAATTTTTTGGGCCACCGGGGAAAGATGGGAATCCGGTACGGATGGTCACCCCCAGATGGAGAGGATGATGTAGTAGTTTTTTTTGTCAAGTTATTCATTTATTCAATGTACATGACGTATTTATTTCTAGACCCACTAAGCCACAAATGTGGTTTGTCTGTAGGTATATTTTCATAAACTAGGAAAACGCGGGATGAGCGTTGTGAGATGAGCTTAGAAGTATGGCAATCTAGAATGAAAAATAACTTGTCAGCTCAATTTACATCTACAAACCTTGACTGACTTCAAACGTTCAAAAACCTCACCTGAAACTTGTTGACATTTATAGTAACCTGCAACCTGTCGCATAAACACTTTGCAAATCCAATTGATCCAGATATTCAATAAACGGTACACCTTTAATGCGTTTTCTTTGTTATTTATCATTCGATTGTTGCAAAAATCTCTGGAAAGGTGTATAATATTACTGTTCATGTTCGGTGAGAATTTGAGAGCTTTTGAAAAATTCTTATTTTTCAAGTATTTTTCCTCCGAGTTATTCTTACGAGGATTTTTCAAACTTTCCAATTATTTTCCGGAAAAACCTTCCGACCGATTCCTCTGAATAACAATCCCAACCTATTCTGGTATGACACCAACGTTCAGAAAAAGTTTCAAGTTGATTGATTCATTTCTCTGATCTGTATGCCGCGTACATAATTACAAAAAAAAAAAAAAAAAAAAAAAAAAACGAAGCCCATTTTTTTTCAGGGTGTGAAATGGAAAGCTTCGCCACGCTCATCTAATGAATTCCTTTTTTATATTTCTGGATCACGTACGGTACATAAACTAATTAGATGGGCGTAGCGAAGCTTTCCATTTCACACCCTGAAAAAAAATGGGCTTCGTTTTTATGTTTTTTTTTTTTTTTGTAATTATGTACGCGGCATACAGGTCAGAGAAATGAATCAATCAACTTGAAACTTTTTCTGAACGTTGGTGTCATACCAGAATAGGTTGGGATTGTTATTCAGAGGAATCGGTCGGAAGGTTTTTCCGGAAAATAATCGGAAAGTTTGGAAAATCCTCGTAAGAATAACCCGGAGGAAAAATACTTGAAAAACAAGAATCTTTCAAAAGCTCTCAAATTCTCACAAAATATGAAAAATATTATTATACACCTCTTCAGAGAAGTTTACAACAATCGAATGAGAAATGATGGAGAAAACGCAATAAACGTGTACATTTTTGATGAGCGTAGCGAAGTCTCCATCCCACTCTTATAGGGCTTTGTCTGTGTGTTTTTTTTTTTTTTTTTTTTTTTTTTTTTTGTTTGTTTGTGAGCACTCCACAGGTCGCAAGGGTTGACTGATCAACATGAAACTTTTTTTGTACACCCAAACTCATCCAACTTAGAACTGTATAGTTTTTGGGATGAATCGGTCGGACCGATTTTGAGAATCATCATCTCAAAGTTTCTAAAAACCCCATAAGATTTGGCTGGGCGGAAAATGTTGAAAAATAAAATCTCTCCAAATGGGATGAAATTTTCTCTAAATGTGTAAACATCGATTTTACACATTATTACGATTTTTTAAGCAATTCTGATCAGTCGTTTTGGAGAAAAAAAATAAAATGACTGATAATATTCATAAAATATATCATAAAAATTATGACAGAATTAAGTTGTCGAGATTCACTGCTTTCTAGATTCAAGAGTTGACCAACAATGAAGTATTTTTTATATGCGTCAAGGTGTGTAGAATACCAGAGTCAATGAAGTGGCAAGAGTAGAACTTCTTTAACGACTTTTATAGCTTATTCAGATATCAAGGTGTGTAGAATACCAAAGTCGATAAAGTAGCAAGGGTAAAACTATTTCAAGGACTTTTATACCTTATTGAGATATCTCGCTCATCTTACAACGCATATTTCGCGTTTGACTAGTATTGAATATTTGGATCAATTGGTTTTGCAAAGTGTTAATGCGACAGGTTGCAGGTTACTATAAATATCAACAAGTTGCAGGTGAGGTTTTTGAACGTTTGAAGTAAGTCAAGGTTTGTAGATGTAAATTGAGCTGACAAGTTATTTTTCATTCTAGATTGCCATACTTCTAAGCTCATCTCACAACGCGCATCCCGCGTTTTCCCAGTTATAATATATGTAGGCTACATAAGTTTACATTTTCATAAACTAATTATAATATGAACATCAAGTTCACATTTTGCATTTAACTTATAGTAAACTCTTTTTTAACTGAACATTAGGTTTATGATTCTCCATAAACATCTTTACAGCAAAAAATAAGTACCGAGAACACAATAACAAAAACATAGAAGATAACATTTATAATATAAAAAAAAGATGAAGAAAAAACCCAACATTTCATACAAGTTGCTCTAATAATAGTAGTAGTAGTAGTTGTAGTATAGTGTTCATTTTTTCAACCCTCTTTAGAGGAAATTGGTACACAATTGACATATTCCACAATATAAATTCTAAATGGAATCACAATTGAGTATAATAATAATAATAATAATATTTTTTTTAGAGAGAATGACAATTTAATTTAATTGACGGCTGTCCGCAAAGCGAGATACCAAGATGGTACAGCGTAATATAGTCAATACAATATAGTACAATGGTCTTTTACAAAAGTGATAAAAAATTGAATACAGAAAAATCCTGAAATATTATAAAACTAACTTAATTGAGGGTAGATAACAAAAGTATGAGAAAAATATGAAAATGGAACAAGGTAATAGAAAAAGAAGGTATTATTAATATTATTAAAAAGATTGAAATTATTTGAAAGAATATAAATGGTGCTGTAAAAGACCTACCGAATCTATCAAAACTGAGTTTACAATATTTCTTAATGATACCTTCTTCGGGATTTTTTGATTATCGAGAAAAGTGCATAAAAATTCAGGAATGGTGCCGCGAGCTCCCACCTACTGTTACTATATTATACCATGTTACTATACTGTTTGATCAAGTACATGATATTGTCATCGTCAAAATAAAACTAAATACAGAGAAAATAAAATATATACAATGGTCAGTAATATTTTAAAAACTTACAATACTGGTATATATAGAACTGACTGGTGTCGATGGTTAAAATTAAATATAGTCAGTCTTCTAGAAATTCTTCAACGCTATAGTAACATTTACTGATACGGTGATTCTTTAGTTCAATTTTAAAACAATTGTCATTTTTTATTTCTAGAGAGGTAGAGCATTATAAAATTGACAGTATGACAGTGAGCCAGACTCCATTGTGATGCTATTACTAGTCAAACGCGAAATATGCGTTGTAAGATGAGCGAGATATCTGAATAAGATATAAAAGTCATTGAAGTAGTTGTACCCTTGCTACTTTATCGACTCTGGTATTCTACACACCTTGATATCTGAATAAGCTATAAAAGTCGTTAAAGTAGTTCTAGTCTTGCCACTTCATTGACTCTGGTATTCTACACACCTTGACGGATATAAAAAATACTTCATTGTTGGTCAACTCTTGAATCTAGAAAGCAGTGAATCTTGACAACTTAATTCTGTCACAATTTTTATGATATATTCTATGAATATTATCAGTCATTTTATTTTTTTTCTTCAAAACGACTGATCAGAATTGCATACAAAATCTTAATAATGTGTACAATCCATGTATACACAATTGGAGAGAATTTCATTCCATTTGGAGAGATTTTATTTTTCAACATTTTCAGCCCAGCCAAATCTTATGGGGTTTTTAGAAACTTTGAGATGATGATTCTCAAAATCGGTCCGACCGATTCATCCCAAAAACTATACAGTTATAAGTTGGATAAGTGTTTGTGTGTACAAAAAAAAATTCATGTTGATCAGTCAACCCCTGCGACCTGTAGAGTGCTTACAAAAAAAAAAAAAAAAAAAAAAACACAGACAAAGCCCTATAAGAGTGGGATGGAGACTTCGCTACGCTCATCAAAAATCGTAGAATGATATAATAAAAGTTAAATCGAGATATGAGACAGAGTGATTATAAGCAAGTGAGTAAAATAGAGACTTGAATCTTACTTGAACTTTGTATCATGTTTATTGCTGTTGAAGTTCATTGGTGGTAACGTAAACATCTGGAACTGTTTTGATTGGCGTATTCTCTGTGTATCATCAGGATCTGGTCTCCCATTGGTCGAAACCAGCAGGCCAATCAGGAGCAGGAGTGATATCACACTCCGGAGATGATCTGTGAAAAGATGTATTGCCGAATGAGAACTTAAGGGGACCCAGACCTTGTATGATTGGCATAGGTTAATTCACTCAGCTTCAGGTATATTTTCCTCAGCTATGGTATATTCAAATCTGCTGGTTTTTTTCTACTTGTCAATTGCACTCATCAACAGACTTTAGTACGAGGATTTTTCAAAATTATATTTTTTCTCGATATTATGATTTTTTGAAATATTGCCGACATTTTTTCAGGATTCACTACATTTTGTAACATGAAAATAATCAGACGAGCTTTAGCGAGGGTTCAATTGGTGTTCGTTTTTTTTTTTTTTTTTTCATGTTTTTTTGTCGGTTCTCCACAGGTCAAACGGCCACAGCTATCAACTTCAAACTTTTTTTCATTACGGTTCCTCATCTAACTTAGATCTGTTGAGTTTTGTGGCATCATCGGGTGATAAATTTCATTTTTATGAATTTTAGAAATTTCAAAAATACCCGCTAGAATAACACGACGAAAAAAAATTTAAAACATTTCATTTTCAAAAAAATTGAAATTATGTTGTGAAGTTGAATAACATCTTGATACACATTTCTGGGAATTCTCAGCTTGATCGGGTCAGCCATTTTGAAGAAAAAACATGAAATGTGCTAAATTGGTACCACTCGAAGCAGTTTTTACCCATTTATAACTAAAATGTTACCCAATTAGCAAATTTAGGCAAAAGTTTGGCAATGAAGTCGACATACTATTACTTACCGCTCGTCTAACAACGCATATATGGCGTTTTCCTAGTTTTAAGAAATTCAATACATTTTTCATCAAAATTTCCCCGTGTTAAAGTTTGTGGGATATGTATATAAAGAAGCTGTACTTTTTTTTTTCATGAGACCAATTCTTGAGAAAAGATAATTCCATGGTTGAAAACAACATTCTGAAATGAATGCGATTCAAAAAAGAGATGCCATTAGCCTAGACTCTGAATTCTGTATCATTATTGAGGAGAAAATTCACAAGAATATTCAAACACTTCTGAATTGACAGGCTTCGATATTTCCAGTATATCAATTTAAAACTCTTGTCCAGTTGCACCGATATAAGAAGTGTGACGTCCCTTCTGTAGAATAAAAAAAATTGGAATATTGAAAAAGTTATGCATTTTTTCATTCTCATGCAAATTTCAACTTGCAAATTTCAAATTTCCTATCTTTCATCCATAGCCTTAATTGGGAAACAATGATTTTGTATCAAGTTTCGATGTTATTGAAAAAAATGAAAAATAAAAAAAATGGACAATTTCCACTCGACTGAACCACAAAAGAAGCAGTTTCTACAGAGAAAACAGCGCGGACGTAATTGATAATAATTCCTGTACCTGAAGTATCAACAGCATGTACAAACAAATTATATTGCAGTATTCATCACACTTCAAATAAGTTCGGATTAATGTGTATCATTATTGGATTGAAATTCCCTGAGAATTTTAATTCTCTCAGATGAAATATTTTCCACAAATGTTTTCCTCCGGGTTATTCTAATGAGATTTTTGAAAACTTTAAAATGAGTTTTCTCAGAAGTAGTTCAACCGATTGCGCCTCAAAACTATACAGCATCAAGTCAGATAGGGGTTCATGTGTGTGCCAAGTTTCAACTGATTTTGAATTTTCGTCCGACCTGTGGAGCGCGAAAAAAAAAAAAAAAAAAAACAGGCACTTTTTCTCGGGTATGGTGAAATTGAGTCTTCGCTTCGCTCATCCAATTATTTTCAAAAAGATCTAATCAATAACTCATCTTATCATCATTGTTGAAACTTATTATCCTTTATTATTCCCACTTATTGTAATTATTTTTTTCGGGTGTCGATGTGAAAATTGGAGAATATTTAATGTTTAGATTCAGATATTGTATGTAATTCTGTTGAGAGGCCGCAGACGCTCTACACGGGCTCGTTGTTCGCTCGCTTCAGACTCGAGTTTAACATGCATCGTGTGCTAGGCGCAACCCATAGACTAGCCCGCCGAACTCATATTCACGTAAACGCCGCTAAATTCCCTTACTCACACTTTTGATACATTTCACAGTATAAATTTTTTTTTGGTATTCAAAAATATGTATCTAGGTTTTCGTAAACTAGAAATGTTTTCATTTTCGATTTGAAGAATTTGAAAAATTACAAGTTTTTTGTTCAAAATTCTGTAAATGCGATAACCTCCGTTTTTCAATTATTAACAGAATGCGGAAACAAACCTATTGATATCTCAAAAATTACGGCCGTGAGAGTTGGCGGCGTGAAATACGAGCGCCTGCGGCCTCTTAAGGGGGTAGCCCTTGTGAAACACAGTTGAATAATGGTCGGACTTGATATTCAATTCTCAAGTGCTTATTGGAGTTACATATCCGAGACTTACAACATATGTTCTTGTAAGCTGGTACATACTGAGCACGAAAAAAAAATCAAGAATGAAGTCAATTTTTTTCAACTGATCAAACGCGAAATATGCGTTGTAAGATGAGCGAGATATCTGAATGAGGTATAAAAGTCCTTGAAGTAGTTCTACCCTTGCTACTTTATCGACTCTGGTATTCTACACACCTTGATATCTGAATAAGCTATACAAGTCGTTAAAGTAGTAGTTCTTTTCTTGCCAATTCATTGACTCTGGTATTCTACACACCATGATATCTGAATAAGCTATAAAAGTTGTTAAAGTAGTTCTACTCTTGCCACTCCATTGACTCTGGTATTCTACACACCTTGACGCATATAAAAAATACTTCATTGTTGGTCAACTCTTGAATCTAGAAAGCAGTGAATCTTGACAACTTGATTCTGTCACAATTCTTATGATTTATTTTATGAATATTATCATTTTTTTTTCTCCAAAACGGCTGATTGGAATTGCATACAAGATCGTAAAAATGTGTAAAATCTATGTATACACATTTAGAAAAAATTTCATTCCATTTGGAGAGATTTTATTTTCCAACATTTTCCGCCCAGCCAAATCTTATGAGGTTTTTAGAAACTTTGAGATGATTTTTCTCAAAATTGGTACGACCGATTCATTCCAAAAACTATACAGTTCTGAGTTGGATGAGTTTGCGTGTACAAAAAAGTTTCATGTTCATCAGTCAACCCTTGCGACCTGTGGAGGGCTTACAAAAAAAAAAAAAAAAAAAAAAAGAAAAAGAATTTAAAGAAAAAAAAACACGGACAAAGCCCTATAAGAGTGGGATGGAGACTTCGCTACGCTCATCAATGATTTTTCTCCCCATGATCATCTTTTTATGACATAATGAGATGGAAAACAGAATATCAATTCTAAATGTGTAGCTTCAAAGTTTGAATCCAGTGTTTTGAGTGAAACAAAATTGAAAACAACTTGAAATTGTTTTGAATTTCAAAATTATTTTCAATTCAGTGGAAAAAAATGAAAACAAAATCATCTGATGTAAAATCAATTATTTGTGTGATATTTAATATTATAACTTATTGGAAAAATGTAAAATTTCTGATGACATTAATTAACATACCTGAAATGACTGATTTCATCTCAATCATTACCATTTCAGTTGACATTCCATCTCTTGTAATAATTCAAGTTCTGTCCAAATGTATTAGGAGTTCAAAAGTTTCAAAGTCATTATGTTTTTGGTCAAGAAAATGACATAGTTGGGATGAATCGGATCAAAGTCAAACACCACCACTACACGCATTGCCGCCATTTCAGACTGCGACTGCGCAGTGAATAAATCATTCAAGATATTTCAAAATTATTTTCGAATAACAGCTATATACACTTCAAGAAAAAAAAAAAAAAAATACTGAAAATATTTTCCGATTTTGAAATATTTCTTCCAGGCTCTAGGAAAACCCCCTCAATGAAACGTGTCTCGTTACAGGGATGAATATTATGAGAAAAATATCTATATCTAAAGTGTCACAGATAAAATAAGAAAATAAAATCATATTTAATAATAATGTTAATCATATATAAGAGGTGATCACGGGGAGAGGGTAGTAATTGAAAGATGTAGAAGAGATGTCGTCAGGTTTTCGTTTTTGATAAGGACAGGAATTGAATGGAATGATTTGGGGGAGAAAATAGTAAAAAAAGCAAGTTAGGGTAAATTCAAGAGAAGGGTTGTGGAATGTGAAAGTGAGAAAGAAGGGATAATAATGAATTAAGTTTATGTGGTCAACAGATGTGGTTATTTTACTGTGCCACCGTGTACGAGTTACACAATTGTACTTTCAAAATAAATGAATAAATAAATGAATAAATTAATCCAACTCACGCATTTCAACAGGTAATCCAAACAGCCGGGATCAAGTCATGTCTCACCTTCTCAGAAGTAGAATTTCGACTGAACAGAATCTGAGAATGGGTCTGAGTTTTATCAACTGCCTGTTGATTCAGGTTCGGATCGAACCCACCGAGCGCTAGTGTCTTATTCTGAGGAAAACGATTGAACCATACCGTGTATTAAGTGGGTGCAATAACCTAATCGTGGGTGATAAGTTCACACATCTCACCAGCTTTCTCGCTTTTTCAGTTTAAAGTCTACTACCCGTTTGGTCAGCAGAGTCAAAAAGTAATTTTGAAATTAATTCTACATTGGGGAAATTTCAGTAAAGCTTTATTGAACATGTATATTCTTGAATTGGAATTACATCAGAAACATAGTCATATTTTTTTGGCCGAAGTTACAGAGCCTGAATGAAATATTAAGTTGCTATTTTGACTTCGTTTTGGTGAAAAATCAACTATTTTTCCTCTTAAAATGAGTGTGATTCATAAATGAGAACGGGTACCTATATTTATTTCTGCATAATTCTATTCGTTACATCTTCATCTACAATGAAACAAGTTTTTTGATTGATTGTCATGCCTTTCAGTATATTTTAATGATCTGTTGAATAATAAAAACGCATGAAATTTGAAGGTTGCGTGTTGAATGATAGGGAAACATCCAGTATTTGAATTGATATAACTCAAAATTTATCCCGGTTAGCCTATCATCTGTTTGGATATTATTATCGAGCACATCAAAGCGAATCGACTGACAAAAAATCATAATTTTTTCATGACCTTGAGGTAATGGAG